>CM041780.1:221039624-221150844 GCA_023374045.1 Limonium bicolor | reverse complement strand
GAAAACTTTTAAAAAATTATTTTTACATGTATAGTGCATAGAAGGAAAAAGAAAATTTGTACAGATGATCATACAAACCTGTACAAATGTTTACTAAAACATGTACATCCTCACGTAAAAATATGTACATCCTCGCAATAAAAACAAATAGATAGTCATATAAACCTGTACGAATCATTAAGTATGTACATCCTTAGATTAAAACCTGTACATATAAGGAAGAACACTTGTACAGATGGTCATACAAACATGTACAGATGTTCATTAGAACATACATTCTCATAATTGAACATGTACATTCTCACATTTGAACATGTACATTATCACATTAAAACATGTACATTCTCACATTAAAATATGTACATTCTCACATTAAAGTATATAACGACTTTCAAATAGATTACCCTAACCCCACACACCCTAAAACCCACCTTAGGAAAGCTAAAAAAGGTCGAAGGCATTTTTAGGGTTTGTAGTGGCGGGTTTAGGTACGACCCTAAACCTGCGACCACAAACCCTAAAAACTTGTCGAGTTAGTTGCTACAATATAAAGTATAGAACGGTTTCCAAATAGATTACCAAAACATCCCAAAACCCACCCTAGGATAGCTAAAAACGTCGAAGGCATTTTTTGGGTTTGCAGTGGAGGCTTTAGGGTCTAACGACCCTAAACCCGCTACCACAAACCCTAAAAACCTGTCGAGTTAGTTGCTACAATATAAAGTATGAAACAAATTCCAAATAGATTACCCTACCCCCCAAAAACCCACCCTATGATAGCTAAAAGCGTCGATTCGACGTTTTTAGGGTTTGCAGTGGCGGGTTTAGGGTGTAACGACCTTAAACCTGCTACCACAAACCCTAAAAACATGTCGAGTTAGTTGCTACATGTTGTGCAAATAATATATATCACAAAAATATATAAATATGTGCAAAGAGTAGGCAAGTGCACCTATTCGATGTAGTACAACAAGTGTCGTATCCACAAGGAAATTGGCTCTATCTCCCTAGTCTCGGTATTTAGTTGTTTATTTAAAACGGTAAAAATCTGGGTTTAGCCGGAGGCAAGCGTAGTGATTCGATTTGATAATAAAAATAGAAAACAATTAAACTAAAGTGGTATTATAATGGATTGAAATGAAGATGTATCCCGGGAAAGTGTAATCACCCAAATACTCCCAAACATAACATTTTATCCCAATTTGCTCTAGTTGTCTATTAGGACTAAAGTTATGACTAACCCTAAAATCCTAGTGAAAGTCAATTCTTATCTAGTTAAATAAACCCTTCGGTTAGGTTGGATAAACATCACTAGATAGCATTAAACACAAGCCCTTAACAATAGCACTAAATCCACCAACTAATTAAAGAAGGAAAAATCTAGGGTTTGTCTCTCTCTTGGCCAAAATCTCTAAATCACATATGTATGAAATTAGAAGAAACCACAAATGCACAAAGGTGATCAATCTAGCACATTAATTAAGTTTAGAGAGACAAAACAACTACATTTAAGCAAATTAGGTTTTACATGCTAGTTTGGGGATTTGGGGTCAAACCCCATCCCAAGGGTACAAAATAGGACTACTCAGACATTAAAGAGATAAAGAGGAGAAGAGTAAAAGAGATAGCCATGGATTGTTGAAGAAGCTTTAATGGAGATGGGTCCTCTTTTTCTTGTCTTCTTCTGTTTCCCCGTTTTTCTCCTTCGACTTTTCGCCTCTGTTCTCTCTATTTCTTTCTGTCTGTTTTCTCCTTTCTGTTCTGTCGAGTCCGTCCGAGTCGAGTCCCCTCTCCAAAATATATCGCCCTCCGCTTTTAAAATGATGCTTCCGAAAAGCGTTATCAATGTTTTTCCTCTGTCACGGCCAGGCTTTTCTATTTTGTTTGGCGTGCACGCTGTCCCGAGCAAATTCCCATTCAAACAATGACAAATTCAAAGCCCACCTTTTTATTATCTCACGTGCTGTCCGCTTTTCTTTGTTGCTGTACGTGGATGCTGTTGCACAATTAAGTGCATGGAAGATGGATATTACATGCATGGATATTCATGCTTATGTGCATGTAATGTTGAAGGTATGCAGCTGGAACTTTGCGTGACCAAAAATATACGTGCATGGCTGAAGCAATTGATATGCGTGGATGTAGGCAGCAGGTAGCCTGCTTGCTTGCAGCGGGTAGCCTGCTTGCTTGCAGCGGGTAGCCTGCTTGCTTGCAGCGGGTAGCCTGTTTGCTTGCAGCGGGTAGCCAATGTCAAATTTAGTATTCACCTAAAATATAATAAAAATATGTAAGTTCACTAATATAAATAGAATACCCTATAAAGTGGTGAAACTATGTTATAAATCATGTAAAATACTTGCGGAAATAACCCTTAAAAATATATATTTTCACCACTTATCAACTCCCCACACTTATCTTTTTGCTTGTCCTCAAGCAAAACTATGAACCCACAAGAAGGAGGAATATTTAAAGCAAGCAAGTGTTTAGATGAATTCTTGGATTTGAAAGAACAAAATGGTGGAAAACTCATGAGGAGTGTGAGCCGACCTCATCATGGTGACATGGGTGTGCTTCGGGTAAAAATAAAAAGATAGAGTTTCGGGGTATGATCTAGAGTGCTTCAAAGTTATAAAGATTAGGTGACTTGGAGAACTTTTACCATGGCCAACTTCTCTCAAGAATAGGCATTGAGGAGAAAACAAAAGGAAAAATAGATGTATGCATTTGTTTCACTTTTGCATAAGAGATGAGGAGATATATTTAGGCATTTTAGCCTTTGCATTAAAGAACACTCCTCTCATTTTGTTGGTTACCAATGGTGTCTCACAAGTCCCTTTTTAGATTTTCACAAAGAAGCACCCCTTAGCAATCCCTAAGAGAGAAGATAGAAAGAACCCCTAAGCAATAAAAATTCACCAAGATAAGGTTTTATGGCTGCACCGCATATACATGCTCCTCAAGAGATAATTTTTTTGAAAATTTTTGATGAAAAATCCCAAGAATTCAAAGAAAAACTTGCAAACTTGCTTACATTTAAATGTAACTCCTAAGTGGAAGCAATAGATAAGCATAAGGAAATTGAGCAGTGCGCAAAAAGAAAAGGTCGTCTCCCCCACACTTAAATGGGACAATGTCCTCATTGTTCAAGGAATAACGAAGGGAGAAACAAAAGACCTTTTCGAAGCACTTGCATAGAGTTTAATAAAAGTGTGTATGAAATGTATTGTGCAAAATTAAAAAGAAGGGTGAAACTAGTACTCCCCTGATAAGGTGTGGACTGAAGACGGGATTCCCCCACACTTGAGAATGTCCGGGGTCGATGAGGCACAGCCTTCGATCATTGGAGATGAAGGTCCTTGGAAAAATTTCGCCAGAGTTTCCTTTGAAATTGTTTCTAAATCCATCCCTTTTTCAGAGGGGCACACCTGTTTCCAAAATATTCACAACACAAACAACACCAATTTGGGCACAAAAATGCACTTCCGAGGAGTGCTCAAAAAGCCCATTAACTCACAAGAGTTCAAAATATTTTAGAAGTGCTAAACTAAAGAAATTTTAAAGATATGACATGTAATGAAATGAAATCCGGGTTGCCTCCCGGAAAGCTGCCCTTCTTTAACGTCTTTGGCTAGACCTTACCTCCCTTTTTTTTTAATCACCCGGAGGATGGGTGTGAGGAGAGTACCCGAAGCAAGAAGTGAAGACATCTTTGGGTTTCCATTTTGGTGAATGGTTTCCTTTTTCTTGTTTACCCCGCTTTTTCTTTTCATGCGTGTCTGGTGGGTAATCGGTACTGATGGCCATTCCCTCAGGTAAGGAAAAGAAGAGAAGTGAAGTTGATTGAGGTGGTTGTGCCTTTTTGTTGATGACCTTGGCAGTTGCAGCCTTGTTGTTGGAGACCTTGCAGTGGTGAAGACCAATTTCTCATCATAAGCCTTAAGGGTGATGGTCCCTTCCGCTACTGCAATATGTGTGTCAGCTGTGGCAAGGAAAGGTCTACCAAGGATGAGGGTGTGTGGGGCTTTCCTCGATATCCATGATGACAAAGTCGCATGGGAAGTATAATGCTCCACCTTGATGATGACATCCTCTACCACTCCGCTTGGGTATACAGTAGACCCATCTGCCAGCTGAAGGGTCATTTTGGTCTTCTTTAGATCACCAATTCCCAGCCTCTTGAAGGTAGAGAGAGGCATCAAGTTGATGGAGGCACCTAGATCACATAGGGCATGTTCAAATGAGGTGCTTCCAATCATGACTGGGATGGTAAAACTACCCGGATCATTGCATTTTGAAGGTAGAGGTGTTGAAGGATGGCAGAGCAAGTTCCAACCTCGGCCAGTTTTGTTTTGTTTGATATGAGATGCCTGAGAAATTTTGCATAATTTGGCATAGTGGCGATTAGCTCCACAAATGGGATGTTGACACTTAACTGTTTAAGCGATGCAAGAAATTTCCCGTAATCAGCATCAAGCTTATGTATTCTGGCTCGGTTAGGGAAAGGCATGGGTGGTTCATAAGGAGAGGGTTTTCTTGCAGGTGGGTCTATGGGAGCATTTGAAGAACTTTCCCTTTCTAGCACCTCAGCTCTTTCTTCATCATCCTTCTCTCTGGCTGCACCTGACTTTTGTGAGATTTGGATCTCTTTTGTCTTTTTACCACTTCTCAAGGTGATGGCCTTTACTTTTCCTCTTCATCCTTCAACTTGGCTTTTTCTTCCGCATAATCAGCAAGAAGCCTCTCAAGGTGCTCCCTCTCATACTGAAGGTTATGCTCATGAATTTTTGAAGAGCTTCAAGTTGGGCTATCTTTCTTTTTGATGCTTCAATGGACATAGCCCATTCTTGATGAAGAGGGTGAATTTCAGAAGCTTCAATCGCATTTACCCCTTCAACCTCTTCTTCAACACTTTCTCTCACAAAGATGGCCTTCAGTTGCTCTTTTGGATTAGGCTTTGGTTGGCTAGGGAAGGTGCCAGGTGCCCTTTGACAAACTGTTCTGAGATTCCAAGTGGGTTTTGATACTCTGGTTGAAGTGTTGGTTGGCATTGAATGCTTCCTGCTCGGTGAACTTAGTTTGGGTGGTCGACATGAAGTTCATCGTCATACTCTGCATGTTTTGCATCATGGCTTCCATCCTAGCTAAGTTGCCATCAGAAGAAGAGGGGGGTTGTTGTTGCTGTTGCTTGAACCCCGGTGGGCCACCTTGAGGTCTATACCCCATTTGAGAGTTTTGCTTGGGGCTGTATCCCTTGAGTTGTTGGAAGTATTACTCGGCCCTCCTGGGTTTTCATTGTTCCTCCATGAAAAATTTGGGTGATTTCTCCATGGGGCGTTGTTGTTGTTGTATGAGTTCATGGGACGGTTACTAACATAGCTCACGTTCTCATGATCAGTAACGTAGCTCTTCCCCTCGCAATGATGAGTTTCATGGGGACCCGCACAAATGGCGCATCCCTCCATAGGTTGATTTGAGGAAGAAGAAGCTGCAGACTTAACACTTTCTTTCTGGCAGTTGCTAATTTTTCGACCATCTTAGTGAGAGAGGAGATCTGAGCTGAGAGGTGATCAGTAGGCTCGACATGGAGTAGGCCTGCTGCCCTAGGAGCTCTACCTTTGTTCTTCGCCCACCTTGTGTTGTTGGTCATGGTCTCAAGGAGCTCCATCGCTTCTTGAGGTGATTTGTTCATAAAACTTCCTCCAGCCGAGGAGTTCACAAGGAGTCGATTAGATCGTCCAACCAAGAAAGAAAGGCAAAGAGACTGATCATCTAGTCCGTGATGAGAACAATTCATCAACATTTCTTTAAACGGTCCCATGCATCATATAATGTTTCCCCGGCTCTTGAGTAAAGTATTGATCTCACCAATCAACTGTCTTGTTCTGCTGGTTGGGTAATACTTTGCAAGAAACTTCTGAGCCATCTGAGCCCAAGTGTGGATAGATTTGAGGGGAGGCTTCTGTACCATCTTGAAGCTGAGTCCTGAAGAGAGTGAGGGAATAACTGTAGTCTTATCCTTTCCTTTACGGCACCAGTTTTTCCAAAAGAATTGCAAAAGTCGAGGAAGAGGCTCAAGTGGTTTGGTGCATCGTCTGGATTCGCTCCACTGAACCTTCCCAAGTCTCGGGTAACCGTAATGAAGTGCGTTTTGAATGTCCATTGTCCATTCTCCTCTGGTGTAACTCTGGAAGGACTATGGCTGAAGCTCTACCCTCAGTGCATGGTTGATAGTAGTCACTTAAGCTTGAGGGTGGGCTTGTAGTTGTTCTCCTTGATTGTGCCCGTTGTTTTCTATTTCTGGTTGTTGGTCCGCCATGGTGGTACTTCTTAGATCCCTTCTAGCTCTTAGTAGAAGCGCTCAAGATCGGGTCTCGGACTGACAAGCGGAGAACCACGAGCTCGGGTGCTTGGCATACACAAGAGGAGAAGAAGGTACCTAAGTAAACACCAAAAACAAAATGCTAACTGTTAGAAATAAGGAAATATAAATAGGGGCTAATAAAAACTAAAATATAAACAAAGACTAACAATAAAACAAAAGTAAACAAAACGAGAAATGAAAATAAAATAAAATAAAAACAATAAAAACAAAAAATAAAAATAAAAAAACAACTAAAATACCGAAACTGGGGAAAATGATAGAAACTATCAATTTCCCCGGCAACGGCGCCAAAAACTTGTTGGGCAAATACTATATATCACAAAATATATAAATATGTGCAAAGAGTAGGCAAGTGCACCTATTCGATGTAGTACAACAAGTGTCGTATCCACAAGGAAATTGGTTCTATCTCCCTAGTCTCAGTATTTAGTTGTTTATTTAGAAACGGTAAAAATATGGGTTTAGCCGGAGGCAAGCTTAGTGATTCGGTTTGATAAAAAATAGAAAACAATTAAACTAAAGTGGTATTTAATGGATGAAATAAGATGTACCCCGGGAAAGTGTAATCACCCAAATACTCCCAAACATAACATTTTATCCCAATTTGCTCTAGTTGTCTATTAGGACTAAAGTTATGACTAACCTAAAATCCTAGTGAAAGTCAATCTTATCTAGTTAAATAAACCCTTCGGTTAGGTTGGATAAACCTCACTAGATAGCATTAAACACAAGCCCTTAACAATAGCACTAAATCCACCAACTAATTAAAGAAGGAAAAATCTAGGGTTTGTCTCTCTCTTGGCCAAATCTCTAAATCACATATGTATGAAGTTAGAAGAAACCACAAATGCACAAAGGTGATCAATCTAGCACATTAATTAAGTTTAGAGAGACAAAACAACTATATTTAAGCAAATTAGGTTTTACATGCTAGTTTGGGGATTTGGGGTCAAACCCCATCCCAAGGGTACAAAATAGGACTACTCAGACATTAAAGATAAAGAGAGAAGAGTAAAAGAGATAGCCATGGTTGTTGAAGAAGCTTTAATGGAGATGGGTCCTCTTTTTCTTGTCTTCTTCTGTTTCCCCGTTTTTCTCCTTCGACTTTTCGCCTCTGTTCTCTCTATTTCTTTCTGTCTGTTTTCTCCTTTCTGTTCTGTCGAGTCCGTCCGAGTCGAGTCCCCTCTCCAAAATATATCGCCCTCCGCTTTTAAAATGATGCTTCCGAAAAGCGTTATCAATGTTTTTCCTCTGTCACGGCCAGGCTTTTCTATTTTGTTTGGCGTGCACGCTGTCCCGAGCAAATTCCCATTCAAACAATGACAAATTCAAAGCCCACCTTTTTATTATCTCACGTGCTGTCCGCTTTTCTTTGTTGCTGTACGTGGATGCTGTTGCACAATTAAGTGCATGGAAGATGGATATTACATGCATGGATATTCATGCTTATGTGCATGTAATGTTGAAGGTATGCAGCTGGAACTTTGCGTGACCAAAAATATACGTGCATGGCTGAAGCAATTGATATGCGTGGATGTAGGCAGCAGGTAACCTGCTTGCTTGCAGCGGGTAGCCTGCTTGCTTGCAGCGGGTAGCCTGCTTGCTTGCAGCGGGTAGCCTGTTTGCTTGCAGCGGGTAGCCAATGTCAAATTTAGTATTCACCTAAAATATAATAAAAATATGTAAGTTCACTAATATAAATAGAATACCCTATAAAGTGGTGAAACTATGTTATAAATCATGTAAAATACTTACGGAAATAACCCTTAAAAATATATATTTTCACCACTTATCACTACAATATAAAGTACGAAACAAATTCCAAATAGATTACCCTACCCCCCAAAACACCCCAAAACCCACCCTAGGATAGCTAAAAACGTCAAAGACATTTTTAGAGTTTGTAGTGGCTACAATATAAAGTATAGAACGGTTTCCAAATAGATTACCCTACCCCCAAAACACACCCTGGGAAAGTTAAAAACGTCGAATTCACCACTTATTACTTAATGAATCATAATAGCAATTTTAATGAATCATAATATAAAATTAATGAATCATATTATCATTTTAGTGTATCATCCTATACATGTAAAACTATTTTTTTTTAAAAGCTATCAAAATATATCCATGACTGGTATTGTTTTGAAGAGCTTGAATTTATATGAACAATGATATAATTTTTTCATTTTAAACCTATATATTAAAAGTTACAATAATTTAAAGGTTTATAATAAAAAGTAAAAAAAGAAAGAAAAATCTTTAAAAAAACCAAAGCGCGACAGCCCTTTACAAAAAAAAAAGAAGAGCAAAGCGCTCCGTGCGTGCGCGCTCCCTTTCATTCTTTTGTTTTAATTTGACTGAAATATCTTTAGATGTAGCTAACTTGGCTACAGGTACCTGTAGGCAAGAAGTTACCTTTTCTTAACACATATTGTAAGATATAATCTTAATATTATTTAGGGAAATTTCATGAAATGTCACTATATTTTTTGCTAATTTATGAAATGCCACTAAAAAAAGAAAGTCACAAATGCCACTATATTTTCGTAAAACTCCATGAAATGTCACTATGGTCTAGAGTTGATCAAATGGGCGGGCGGGCCGGGTTCGGGCCGGGCCGACATTGAATTTTAGGCCCCAATGGGCCTACATTTTTGTCCAAGCCCATTTTAATTTTTTTCGGACCGGCCGGGCCGGGCTAGGCCCAGATTTATTTTAATCTTTGCCATTGCCCGGCCCGCCCGACCCGGTTTTATAATTTTTTTTACAATATTGTTAGTTTTTTGAAAAATTATATAGACTATGTATAATATTAATATATATTAAATATAATATGAATATATGCTGTATGTAATATTAATAGATATTATATAATTTAAATAAGTAGTACAAGGTATTATATAAAAATAATTTAAATATATATTTCCTCTCATTCTCAATACTCGATTTTCTAACTCTAGGCATAAGAATTAAAGAGGAAAAGTTTAGACTATTTTACCTAGGGGTGTCAAAATCGGGTTTCGGGTGGGGTTGAGCTCAACCCGAACCGACCCGAAAATAGTTTTGGCCAACCCGAACCCGACCCAAACACGGAGCGGGTTGTACTTCTTTAACCTGAACCCGGAGCGGGTTGACCCGAACCCGACCCGTTTTTTCAAAAATTTATTTTATTTTTTAAATTTTGGATTATTTAATAAAAAAATATAATACTATAATATTAATTAATTATTATGTACAATATATAATCATATGTTATCGATTAAATGTTTATTTTAGTCACAAATTAATCATTAAATACTAATTAAGTCATTAAATATAACATATTTTCTATTTTTAATTAATTTTTTCGGGTTACGGGTTAGCGGGTTCAACCCGAACCCGAAGCGGGTTTCAATGACCCAACCTGAACCCGACTCGAAAATCATTTTGGGTTAAAAATCTCAACCCGAACCCGGCTTTTTACGGGTCGGTTTCGGGTCAAGATTGACATCCCTAATTTTACTCTTATTTTTTGCATTGAGAATTGAATAAATTTGAAAATTAAAGTTGTAAAATAAAATATGAGAGGGTAGAATTGGAAAAAAGATCATAAAAAGGCTAGAACATCTTCTATTTTGAAAATAGTGAAAGGATCCAACAAATCATATACTGAAAACAAAGGGGAATATTATATTATATTTTTATATATATATAATAATAATAAACCTGGCCGGGCCAGGCCGGGCTTAGTTACAGGCCTAAAATTTTGCCGAAGCCCGACCTGGTTTTTCATTCGGGCCTGATTTGTTGTCCATACCCGCCCGGAAATTTTTCTGAACGGGCTTTATTTCCGGGCCGGGCCGGGTTGGGCAGCCGGGCCGGGTCTATGTTGATCAGCTCTACTATAGTAATTGACTAGATAGAAAAAAGACAAAAATACCCCTAATAGTTAACGAAGTACTTTTAAAGTTCACAATATGCCTCTAAATGTTAAACTTTTTACAAAAATTCACAAAAATATAAAAAGACAATAAAAATTAAAAAAAATAAAAATTTATAAACATTATAAAAAATAAAAAAACCAGACCACTTACCCAAATAAATTTAAAGCCTTAACCTATGCTATTAAAGCATAAAAAGTGCATTAAAGCTCCAAAAGCAAGCCTAAACATTTCATTGATGTAAAATACATAACATAAACTTAAAGTATGTATAATCATTTATCTTCAATGTACATAAATATGCACCAGAGCGGGAATTGTAGTACGGCGACCTTGGCGCAAGTGCCAGGGTACAACTTGGCGACTCTATTTTTTATTTTTATTTAAAAAAACTCCACCCTTTAGGAGCCGTGCGACACTGTTTTTTTCCTTTTTTTCTTTAAATCCACCCCTATATCTCTCTCTATTTGACTATGAGGGGGAAAAAGGGGAAAATATTTTAGATTCAAAGTGTTATAACTTATAAAATAAAAGTGTAAAAATAATAAAATTTATACCATTATTCATCTTAATTCATGCTCTTCAAAGCAAGATGCATCATGGATATGTTTTGGTAAACTTAAAATTTTATGTTTTTAGAAGAAGTATATATTACGTATTTTTAAAGTGAATCTTATTCATTAACAAAATGAATCTTATTCAATAATAAAATGAACCTGATTTATTAACAATATAACATGTAGAACTAATGCCAAAAAGATTACTCTACCCCCAAACACCCTAAAAACCACTCTATGAATGCTAAACACATCGAAGACATTTTTATGGTTTGTAATGCAGGGTTTAGGGTCTAACGACCCTAAGCCCTAAACCATAAACCCTACAAACCTGTCGAGTATGCAACGATGATATAAAGTTTAAAACCAATGGCAAAAAGATTGCCCTACCCCCCCACCCATACACCCTAAAAACCACCCTAGAAATGCTAAAAACATCGAAGACATTTTTAGGGTTTGTAGTGCAGGGTTAAGGTTCACTTTTTAAAAACACAAAGGATTCACAATGTTTAAGATTCACTTTTTTAAACGAATAACTCACTTTTTGAAATACCCCAAACCTAAGTATGATAAGTAAACATCAAATTATGATGTAGTAAGGCTAGAATATGCCTTAGAAAGATTGGTAGACAATTTAAACCAAGGAAAACACAAAAGGTGCCTTAATGGCCATTTGAGCAAAAATGTGCTCTAAGCTTGGAGTGACTTTGATTAGCACCCAAATACCATTATAAGACTTTAGTAATATGATAATGGACATTTTAAATCAATTAGCAAAGAAAACCAAGCTTGAAAACAAGTTAAAACACAAAATGTGCTTTAAGAAGTCTTAAAGCACATTTTTGAGAAATTGTCTTAGAATTGAGTTTTGAGTGGCTAAATGTCCATCATTACTCTTTAATCAACATGTATACTAATTAGTATCACATTAGGAAGTCTAAATCAATGGGAAATCAAAAATTTCAGAAATATGTGCACTAATTTGTGAATAGTGCCAAATAGTGACTAGTTTAGTCTTTAATCAACTAAGTTTAGTTAATTGGTCAATAAAGGCCAAACATGCCCTTATTTAACAAGGGGGCCGATTTTGAGAGTGGTGAGTCACCACATGAGTCATTCAATTAAAGAAAAGAAGAGGGAAATAAGTAAAGTTACTATTTGCCTTATAAAAGCAAAATATCTCTTATAAGCTACCTTTTCTTCTTCTCTCTCTTCATTTCTCTTCTTCCCACGGTTTCACCATCTTCTTCCTCCCTTCATTCACGTAGGAGCAGCACCCATGGCACCACCACCTTGCTTTGGCAACAACTTACTCATTTTAGCTCCAAATCAAAAACTAAACACATATTTTTCTTAGTTAGGCCAAGACCTATCTTTCCATCTTTTCAAATCCTTCAAAGCTCCATTTTGTTGCCAAGAGGAAACTCCATTGATGGAGGAAAATCAAGTTTGAAGAGCCCATTTGGTTCTCCATTCATTCAAGGTAAGGAAAATGTAAGAAAAACCAAGTTTCCATCACTTCCTTACATGGCCGAAAATTACTACTCATGGGGCCTTGTTTTTATGCCTTGTTCTAGCTTGATTTATTCACCAAGGACTAGTGGAGGTCCTATTTCATTCAATGCCAAAGTCTATCTTGAGACTTCAAAGGTAATCATCCACTTTTATACCTTATAACAAATTGTTAACCTAGGGTTTTCATTCCTTGAGGTTAGTGTATTGTTTAGTACTCATGTGAGTCATTGAATATTGGTTAGAACATTGGCAAAGGAAGTTTAAGTGGTGGCCGATATTCATGCAAGAAGAGGGTCTAAGGAGGAAGATAAAATAAGCTTGAGAAAACAAGGTAAATTACTTACCTAATGGTGGTTAAGATCTAAGGAATGAGTTTTAGATGAGTACCAATGTAGCCTAGGGCTTACATTAGGTAATGGGTTATGTAACCTAAGAAAAAGAACTTAAATAAGCTTGTGAACTTGTGACTAAGGAGCCAATGGGAATGAGTTAGTAATATAAGTTTAAGATGGATTTTAAGAGCATTATATCTACTATGAGATTGATGGGTGTATTTACAGGTTGAAGGCTTTTATATGTGGGAAATTAAGTGTTTAAGTTTAAGTCATTTAAGGGCCTAAGAGCCATGTCATTAAGAGCCTTAGTGCTATGCAATTTAAGATTATTGCAATATATTGAGTTTGTTGTGATGAGTTGGTTTGGGTGATGAGATATGATGAGAAAGAACTTGATGTGTGTGAGATGGTTGAATGAGGAAAAATAATGTGTTTGGGCATGATAAGATACTAGAGGAGCTATGGCGAAATTTGAGTAGAAAATAAGTGTATATGTGATGGTGGTGAATTAATATGACCTAGGATTTACTAGGAGTCATTATGAGGAATTTGAGTGGAAACGAGTTAACTAAGGAGTTCTTGAGGTTTAGAATGACCTAGAGATGTCTAGGAGGAAATTAGAGGTTAGGTGGGTGTATTAAACACACCAAAATCATGTGATGAGGAATGCTAAGACTTGAGCAAAGATTTGGATGGAAAGGTGCATAATGCTTTAAGGTGATTTGGGTATGAACTGGAGAATAAAACAATGAGGAGTTTGGATAGCTTGTGTAAGTGCGATGATGTTAGTGGAGGACTAATGAGGTTTAGTTTAGATTGTAATAAGTGGACTTAGGTGATGGAAGAGAAAGGTGTGGGAGAATGTTGTCAAACGTCAAGGAAAATGATAAGGAATGTAAAAGAGCGTGTGATCATGAGAAAGGTGAGTAAGTGAATAAAAGAAGTAGAAATGTCTAAGGAGGGTGCTGCATGGTCAAGGTAAATGAAGAACAATGTCGAGGTGTTAAGGTAGTGGGAAAGAATGTATAAGTAAGCTCAAGAGTTTAGGAGTGATGAGTAAAAAATGAAAAGAAGAGAAATTGTGCATGGACATGCAAGATGACCTTGGAAGGTTTAACAAGCAAGATGGAGTGCAATGATGTTAAGGAGGAGTTATATGGGTTGAAAAGAAACACTTTGGATAGTTGAAGTTTTAGACAAAATGTACATGTTGGAAAGAAAAGGAATTAACTAACAAGTGTTAGGAGTTTTTGCAAGAATTTAGTAAATGTTTAAGAAGATCATTGGAAGTTATTTTAATGAGTTTGGAGGATGATTAAAAGTGGGCTTAAGGGTCTAAATGATGTTAGAACACATTAGAAGTCTTAAGGAGAAGTTTGGTGAAGATTTAACAATTTTTGGTCATGTTCTGATGGCGTCCGACCCAGGCGTCCGACCCAAGTTTGGGTTGGACGGACCTCAGCTAAGCCGCCATAAGAGTTTCTGTAATGGTCCGACCCAGTTGGTTGGGTCGGACATGGGTCGGACGGAGGAGTTTTAAAAGACGGGAGGATTTCTGGAATGGTCCGACCCAGATGGTTGGGTCGGACAAGTGGGGTTTTTCAAACCCGAGAGTCTCTGGAATGGTCCGACCCAGTGGGTGGGTCGGACGGTGGGTCGGACGACCCTTAAGACTTAAAAAAAAACCCTAAGAGAATTTAGTGGTATTAAGGGTACCCCATTAAGGAGGCAATGATTACTAGAGGTATGAAGACCTAGGGGATTAAGTTAAGAATAAGCTTAAAAGTATAAGGTTAAGTTTGTAAGATTAAGTTGTAAGACTTAAGAGTTGTTAGGTTGGGATCATTAAGGGTTAAGTAAGATAAGTAAGTTGAATTGAGTTAAGTGATTAACAACCTAAAACTGAATGAATGTTTTAGGGTTTGAAAATTTGGACTCCAGAGGAGAGTAAGCAACCGAACGACCAACGGTGAACGGTACAGTTCTTCTTGTGACCTGCCTGCTAACGAGGTGTCCCTCGGCTTGTGTGCTATCTGTTTAATTGCTATGACTAAAACAAGATAAAGCATGCACCGGTTATATTTGTCTCGTTGTGTATGTTTATCTTTACACTAACCCGCGAGACTTGAGATTGTTACTAACCAAGTTTAGTACTTACTGAGTTAAGAATAAGAGTTAAGTTTGGTGATTGTTGGTTAATGCCCGTTAAGGCTTAGCTAGCACATGGTGATTAAGATTTCTACTAACTGGAACTTGAGTGAGGAAACCCAGGACCGATCTCCGGTCATGCATGCTAAGGAAAAAGGGGGACGGTATCTGAATCAGATCCGCCCTCCGCTTAAGGACTTGTCTTCGGACTTGTAGCCTAGGGCCGGTTGCCGTCTCAGCTACGCTGGACTCCCGTCCAGAGTAGGTGGCATTAAGATGGTGCGGTGGGATCACCTAAATCCCAGGTTCGAATTAAGCTACAACCATTCCCTTCCAGAACGGTTTGTATACTGAGATTAAGTTGAGATTAAGATTAAGGTAAGGTTAAGATGAGTTGCAACCATTCCTCTTTAAAGGATGGTTTGTATTATTAAGATTAAGATAAGCTACATCCACTCCTTATTAAAGGATGGTTGTTTCTAAGATTAAGATAAGACTAAGATTGAGGTGAGATAAGGATGGACTAAGATTAAGAGGGCATTACTTAAGGAGTTAATAATTAACTCTCTAATTAAGGGAACGCATTTAAGTCGTTCATTGTGTGTGAACTTTGATTGTTCATATCTGAGTTGTTGTTTACTGCACTTTCTATTAGTTGTGCATCTAATCAACCTCCATGCTATCGACAATTAGTCGTCGTAGCCACGTTAGCTTGGGGGCCATGAGAGGATCGTACCAGCATTCATGCTGACCCCCTTTGGGGGCTATTTTTACTACACAGGTGAACATCAGGAGGCGGCGGTCGCGAGAGTAAGAAGGGGTACAAGTGCTGCAGGTTAAGTGTGGCCTACGAGTTGTGCATGTACACTCATATGGCAATTGAGTTAGTAAGATGTATAGGATGTGAGGGGATTGTAAGAAGGAAATGTATTTGGTAAAGGTTGTTATGTACTAATGTTCGGTATATTCTGTAGTCAGACCGTGGCAAGGTCCTGGAGTGTAAAGAATTCCGCTGTGACATGTATATGTATAAGCTGTTAAGTTGCGAGACCACATTTGGATTGAGTTGGGGTGTTACACTTTTAATAAATGAATGGTTCATACTGTTCTCGCATAAGTTTGTGGTAGGATTAACTTTTACAAGTATTAAACAAAATATTCACTTTTCTTAAACCTTTGATTCTCCTTTAAAAAACCTTTGATTCACTTTTCTTAAACCTCTTATTCACTTTAGTTAAACAATCTCTATTTATGAGAATCACTTTTCTTAAACCTCTGATTCACTTTTCTTAAAAGCATGATTCACTTTATAAAATCCTCTGATTCACATTTCTTAAACCTCTTAATCACTTTAGTTAACCAATCTACGCTTATGAGATTCACTTTTCTTATTACTCTAATTCACTTTGTAACAACTTGTGATTCACTTTTTAACAACCTTTGATTCACTTTTCTAAAACCTCTAATTTACACTAGTCAAACAATTAGAATCACTTTAGATAAACAGTCTCTGTTTATGAGATTCACTTTTTTAAAACCTCTTATTCACTTTTACGCAAACTCTCTTATTCACTTTTTAACAACCTTCGATTCACTTTTTAACAACCTTTCATTCACTTTTCATAAACTAAAGATTCACAATGAATTTTAAAAAAATATGTACATACAAAAAAAAATTTATCAAAACATATTCATGTTTAGTCTTATTTTGAAGAGCTCGAATTATGATGAACAATGATATAAAATTTATATTATTTGGACTTTTATTTAATAAACTACAACATTTTAAAGTTTTATAAAAGTATAAAGCATAAAAGAACAAAATAAGTGACAAAAGACCAAAAGACCTATTCTCCCTATTACAACCTGGGGACTAAGGGCATCCACAATGGTGTGGATTCCACCCTAAAAAAATGAAAATGTTTTTGTAGTGGTGTGGAATCCACTCTTATTCTCTCTCCTCGTTGCTTAATTAAGCAACACTCCTCAAAGTATTGCTATTGGCTATAACACTACAATATTAATAAAAAAAAATAAAAACTCCTAGTTGAATGCTAAAGTAAAATTACGGAGGGGATGAGGTATAACGTTAAGAAACTCTACCATTGTAGAGATGAAAGTTTCTTATACAATTAAATAATATATTTTGTTGACATGACACTTAAAAATGAGTTAAAAAACTCTACACCATTGTGGATGCCCTAAGCGCCACGTTCGAATTCGCAAAAGTAAAAACCTTCACATCTTCTTAATTAAGCTATACAAGCGAGGTGGCAGTAGTATGTGGAAATGTGTACACTTCAATTGTTTATTGTTGTTGGAGATAATAGAGAATATAAATGTGCCAGCTCATGCTAATAATAGATTAAGATGCATAACTTATTTATATACAAAATGGCATTTCATTTGCATGGTCAACCAGTGTTGAAATTAATGCCATTTAGTGTAGTATACAGATTCGATAGTGTTTAGACTTGCTAACATTCCAAAAGTTTTTTTTACCCCAAAAGAACGAAAAGACTATCCATAAACAAATTAAGGGATAAGTTACATATCTAACAATGTTTGTATTATCACATTCTCTCACACAATATTGGTTGATCTTCCATTATATTAAAATCTGGGAGGTATTATATACAGATCAAACCTTTCATCTCTATGCAACAAAACAATTAATTTTAGTTTTATGGTATGACATTAATTTTCAGTATATAACCTCGATCCCTTCTCACTATATATATATATATATATATATATATATATATATATATATATATATATATATATATATATAGTGTGATCTTAATGGGAAATGTGCACAAATCAACATGAGAACCAAGGTGAAGATGGGTTTGATCCCCAATCCAGTGACGAGGAAAGCCACTTTCAAAAAGAGAAAGAAGGGGTTCCTCAAGAAATGTTACGAGCTTAAAACCCTCTGCGACGTTGTTGTTTTTGTCATCATCTACAGCCCATATGAATCCCTGCCCGTGGTCTGGCCCAACCATCTAGAGGCCCACCAGGTGGTGTCCAGGTACCGAAACTTGCCGGAGACGAAGAAGACCAAGAAGATGTATGACCAAGATGGGATGCTTAAGAAGAGGTTTGACAAAGCTCTAGATCAGTTGAAGCGTAAACGTAAGGATTACAAAGACAAGGAGATAACCATGGTAGTTTACAATTACTCACCATATATATATATATACACATTAGTTCTTAATTTGTCGAAAAAAAAGTTACAACACATCATATTATAACACAGTAAATACATATATATTGAATTTTTGTATATGATGATCGACTTTGAAGGTATCGAATATGTGTCTAGGAGGATGGATGTGTGTCGATAACATAAAGAGCATACCATATCTGACTGACCTTAAATTCCAAATTGAACAAAACCAAAATCAAATCCGGAATCGTTTGAAAACCATAAAGATGAAAAGGATTCAAGAAACCCAGCTGCCTCCTCCTGCTCCACCGATAATGCAATATTTTGAGAATGAAATTGCTGCCACGGTGATTACAGCACCACCACCATCAGCATTACCAGAACCGCAGCTCTTTCCGACAATTTTTGGGTTTCAGAGTTATGGGGACATTACCGCTACCGTGAATTATGGGCTCGTCGATATATGGCCAATTGAGTGGTTAGTCAGCGGTGCCTTCTCTATTGGTTGTGCTGGCGGAGATGATTCGCTGATAATGTCGCTCACCAATGCCGAGAACAATTTCAATGCCCTTTGGTTTTCGTCTTTCTACAATTGAAATAAATTATTTACCTTAATCTCATCTAAGTGACATATTATGTGTGGACTTTTTTTTCATTTTTTTTTCTTTTTTTAGACGATTAAATTCATATATAATTCTTTATACTAAATAAGTCAGGTCAAAGTCTGTCCAAAATATATGTCTTCGAGTTCTCAAATTATTCTATTTTTATTTTAAATATGACTATGAGTTGTAGTTTTACTCATTTTTCTAATAAAAGAACTATGTAGTACGGATATTACAAAGTGAGACTGGGAAATTATAATAAGGTCTACTTGGACTATATTCTATTGTTTACTACTTTATTAGTTGCACTTGCTTTCTTAATATATAAAATTAATATATTATCTTGAATTCTAAGAAGTCTGGGACAATATAATACTTGTATTGCTGTACTATTATAGTAAGACTTCGTCCAGTACATGATTGTGAATATACATAGCAGTACAAGTGTTGTATTACACTCTAACAAAAAAAAACGGTATAATTAGAAACTGATATATAACACAATAATTAAATCCCAACACCCCTCTGAAGATATACTTTCTTCTGCACAGTGGTATTGTAACAGTTAGTTTTTGATTTATCAAACTCAGTAACTGTTAGTATAATAGCCCATATGTCTTCCTTATCGATATACAGTTAATGGTTAGCCCATATACATGTTCGGCCCATATATGTGTAATAGTTACCGTTGCTGTATAATTGTATAAATACAATACAGATGCTTAACTTTGTTAAGCACGTTATTAGGTAATAAAATAAGCTCATAATTTCTCATGGTATCAGATGTCCATAGAGATTAGAGCGTCATAAACATATCATGCCTAATATCGGTAAATCAAGAAAAGAAACCCTTCTTTCTTCTTGACTCTCCTTCGTCTTTCCATGGCCGACGACAACCCCAACACACCTCCTAACTCCGACAAACAACAACACACACCCGGATCCTTTTCCGATGATACCGCAAAACCAGAAAAACAAGAGAAAGATAAAATTCTTTACATCCACCCTTCTGACAGTGAAATACCCCGTAATTAAAAATAGCGATTAATTAGGCTAATGAATAATTTAGAAGCTTAATTAAGAATAAATAATCACTAGGGAACAAATCCCGAAGAAAACGGATCCTTAAAATGGATTAAAAACACTAACGAACATTAAAGCGCGTTTTTCGAGGTAACCGGGAAAACGTGACTTTAAGCGGGTCAAATAGACTCGTAACAATTTTGGTCAACTAAATAGTCATTAATAAATATTAGTGAAGCTTTATAACCATTAAAATCAATAAAACGAGAAATTAGTAAAAACTGTCAAAAACGGGAAGTTGTGGGGTAGAAACATAAATAACCAAAACTTATGTGTCCAATAATGTAAAAAGAATTTTTACAACCCATATGGCTGTGTGTGCTGTCCGATTTCTACCCCTCCCTCACACACACTCTCTATTCTTTTTACTCACAAAAGACAAAAGCATTTACAAAAAAAAGTAACATACTTTACCTATCTCACACTCTCTCTCTCCCACTCTCATTCCTTCCTCACGTAACAGCACCCCACCCTCACTCTCTATTTCTTTCTTCCTTCTCCAGCGACAACAATGGAGGATTAGCAAACCCCCACAAATACCACCTTCTCTCCTCTTGTTACTACATCTAACCTTCTCCAAAAATTATAAAAAGTATACCATTGTGTTCCTCTCTCCAAGGAGAACATTTCCCTCTTCTCAAAAATCGAAAAGGAGAATTTTCATTTTTATGGGTATGCTCCATTTGGAGCTTCAAGACTACCATTAGCACCACCTTCTTCTCCTTGTTCTTTTAAGGTAAAAATCTTCTTGAAACTCCATCTTTTTCTAGCCTTTAAGGGCAAAACGAAATTAAGCTAAAACCTTGTTGGTTGTTTGGTACTCTAGCCGATTTTGGGCTTTGTTGGAGGAGAGGAAACATTGTTCTTGAGCTATCCTAAGCATCACCTACATCCTTGCAAGGTAATGAGATCTCTAAACCCTAAAATATACCTTAAGCTTCAAAGGATGGTTAAGAGTTAGTTTTAGTATTAAAAATGGTGTATTGAAATGTGTATGTATATGGGCTGTAGTGTAAGATTGTTGAAGTTGCTAAAACCGGTGGAAAGAGGAAGGAGGAAGAAAGGAGAAGCTTGTGAAATAACAAGGTAAAATATACTTGTCCTTGTATAGTTTTGTATGTGTTTGTGTAACAGATTTTGGAAGTATAAAATGGTATTGTAAAATGGTAGTGTAGTGGTGGAGTAGTGTATAAGGGAATACAAATGTTTTGAAACCTTAAAAGACATTGAAAACTTGTCAAAACAGATGATTGTCCAAAAAAAAAAAACTTGGACCCTTGTGTTGTGAGTTGTTCTCATTAAGAACAAATACTATTATGAGTTATGGGATAAATGCTTAAATTTTTCTTTTTGATTGCTTTTGAGGAGCATTTTACATGCGGTGTGGCCAAGTGATCTTATATGGTTGAATTTTTATTGCTTTGGGGTTCCTTCTGTCTTCTTTCTTAGGGATTGCTAAGGGGTGCTTCTTCGTGAAAATCCTTTAAGGGACTTGTGAGACGCCATTGGTAACCAACAATGAAAGTTGAGTGTTCTTAAATGCAAAGGCTTGATGCCAAAATGTTATCCTCTCATCTCTTATGCAAAAGTGAAACAAATGCATAAATCTATTTTTCCTTTTGTTTTCTTCTCAATGCCCATTCTTGAGAGAAGTTGGCCATGGTAAAAGCTCTCCAAGTTACCTAATCTTTAGAACTTTGAAGCACTCCGGATCATACCCCGAAACTCTAGTTTTTGTTTTTCCTAAGTTCACCCATGCCACCACTAAGAGATGGTTCACACTCCTCAAAGGTTTTAATCACTTTTGCTTCTTCTCTTATCCTACAATTCATGTTAGTATTTGTTAGTATTGAGCATTCCTTACTTGCTTGGGGGCTTGGTTTTGCTTGAGGACAAGCAAAAAGGTAAGTGTGGGGGTGTGATGAGTGTCCAAATGAGCATGTTTTAGGGGTGTATTTCATATGTTTAATCAACACTTTTCATGCTCATTTCTCCACTCTAGCTTGTTTTCCTCTAGTTTTGTGTTTCATTGGTGTTTTACACATTTATTGTTTAAACAGGAGGAGTAACATAGCTAGAAGTAAAGTAGACGAAGAGAGGAACGCGTGGGCGCAAACGGATCCAAAATCGGAGTTAAAACGAAGAAGATACAGTGTTTTGAAGTTAGCCTGACTCCGACCGACCTTAGGACCGACCTTGCAAGGTCGGTCGGGTCGAAATTTTGCCCAGATTCGCGTTTTTGCAAGCTACTGGAATCGACCGACCCTAGGACCGAACTTGCAAGTTCGGTCGGTCGTAAAAGTTGCCCAGAAATCAGATTTTAAAAGGGGAAAAGAAGAGGAAAGAGGGGGATTCGACACAGAACAGAGAAACGACGGAAAAACAAGAGAAAAGAGGGAAGAAGAAGAAGAAAGGGAAGGAAGAAGAAGAAGAGAAGAAGGAGGAGAAGGCTCACCTCCATTGAAGCTCTTCCTCAATCTCCCATGGCTATTTCTTCTCCCTCTCTCTTTTGTGCTTTAATGGTTGTGTAGTTTCCTTGTAGCTTGGGATGGGGATTTTGCCCCAAAATCCCTAAAACCTCCATTGTTGAATCTTGAACTTATTTTTATGCTCTATTTTAGTCTTTGAGCTTAATGAAGATGAATATTGAGTGTTTATGACTTCTAAACTTGTTGCTCATGATTTGGGGATTTGTTAAGGGTTTTGCTCAATTTGTCTTCTATGTGTTAAATTGGTTGGTTTGGCCTACCGATTAGTTTAGCATTATTGTGGGATTCTATCAAAATGGTATTCAGAGATAGAATCCTAAACTGTTAGAGACTAAAACGGTGTACTCTGATTTCGATAATTTTGAGATTAGACTACATTGCAACCTTAGTGGAACTTGAGCTTAGTGCTATAGATTGACCCGGGGCTTAGCTGAATGAGAAGTCTCGATTAAATTGGTTAGGATTAGTAGGCCTAGATTAGGTTGCTAATTAATTAAGCGTTCCCGTGGTTTAGCTATGAGTTCGAGGTTCGACAATCGGTAGTAAGGGGAGGACGGGTGCAAATATCCATCCCGGGCTACACCTATCCTAGATAGTTAGTTTAGGGTTTATTGCTTTTCTTTATTTCTCCAATTATAACCCAAAACCCAAAAGCCATAATTTACATTTATGCACTTTTGTATATATCCTCTTGCACATTTACTAAGCTTATAATTAGCTAGATAGTTACGAAGTCCCTGTGGATATGACCTTGTTGTACTACAATGATTGGGTTCACTGCCCATAGTTAGCAAGATAGTTTCAACATTATTTTGCTCAACAGTAGGTACTCATTCTTTTGGAAAGATTGGAAAGGGATGTAAGTATACACTTTAAATACTCGGTGATCCATTGATGTAGGTATACGGTATGTGGTATTTTGGTAAGTAATTTAGTAGCTCGGTATACTATGGTCATCAGACCGTGACTGTAAGTAAGGTAAGCCTAGCTAGCCGTATGGGCGGTTAGCGGCGTTGTATCACCGCCGTAGTAAGTAGTATTTCCGCTGCGAGTAACTCTGGATTATGGGATGATTGGACGGTAAGCATAGGATTAGCGGTTGGGGTGTTACAGACAGTCCAAGCTCTCTCCTCGCGCACAAATTTGATGGAAAACGATTCGCTACCTGGAAGCGTTCCTTTCTTGTTGGTCTCTCCACAAAATCAAAGGTTGGTATTCTCAACGGAACCGTTAAATGCAGTGATTATGACTCAGATAAGCAACTAGACTGGGACAAGGCAAATAGCATGGTGTTGGCTTGGCTGTTCAGTGCCCTAAGCGATTCCATCAAAGAAAGTATTATATACTACAACACCGCCGCTGAAGCTTGGGCAAATCTCTGCAAGCGCTGGGATGATCCTGCTGGCACTCGCTTGTATGCTCTTCGCCAGGAGTCTCATCAAATCGACCAAGGCAATGACAACATCAACGAATACTACACCCGATGGATCAAGATCTGGAATGAACAAAATGAATTAATCAACATTTCTCCTTGTACTTGCGGATCTACCGTCGAACTCTAGAAACACCGCAAGAACGAACGCGTCTTCGATTTTTTGATGGGCTTGCACGATTCATACAAGTCCTTGCGTAGCAACATTCTGATGCTGAATCCCCTCCCCACTATCGACAACGTATATTCTACGCTCCACCAGGAAGAAAACCACTGGCTCTCCCGCAAAGCTCGCAAACCAGAAATTGAAGAGGGTCTAGCTTTCGCAAGTTCTAACCCTAATTCTGGGAATCGCCCAAACCCAGTTTCTCGAGAATCTTCCTCCCGTGTCGACTCCAAGAAAACCAAGTGCACACATTGCAAGAAACTTGGACATTCAGTTGAAGATTGTTACTGGGTCACCGGCAATTTCCCCTCATACTGGCGCAATAAGAACAAGAAGCCCATATTCTACAGTTACCGAAGATCCCACCAATCATGAAGATTCTGACACTCTTGTTCCAGGCTTCAGCAAAGAACAACTCAATGCTCTCACTCACTACCTCAATGACCACAAAACACGGTGCCAGGGCTTAATCAACGGCAGCTGGCGTCTTTAGGAGCGTAGGAACAAAATCAGCAAGTCTCCCAACCACAAGGAACTGGTTTTTACAATCAGTTCGCAAGTATTGATGTATCTTCCTTAACTGCAAATATAATACATGATTTTGCAAATTCCTGGGTAGTCGATTCTGGTGCTACAGATCATATATGTGGCAATATACATCTGTTTGTTGATACGGATTTTACTGCTTGTCATAACTCAGTGAAAATGCCTGATGGACATAATGGATGTATTAAGGGATATGGGACTGTACAACTATCATCAACTTGCTTATTACAATCTGTTTTATACATCCCCACATTTCAATTTCATTTACTTTCTGTTCGTAAGTTCCTACACAAATCGATGCATGTATGTTAATATATCCCACCACATGTGCCTTGCAGGTAGGGGTGGCAATTTTTACCCAACCCGATAACCCGACCCATACCCAACCCAAAAATAGCGGGTTTGGGTCACGATTATTGACCCATTTAATTATTGGGTCGGGTATGGGTTACCTATTAAATTTGTGGGTTGGGTATGGGTTTAAAGTCCTAACCCGTAGTCAACCTGACCCGTTTATTTTATTTTATTAAAAATAATAATAAATAAATAGTTAGATAAAATATAAATATATTACTAAGTAAGTGCTAACCTACTATTAGTATAATACAGATTATGTAGTATCTTTTTGATGAGAGGTTATTTATTTGATAATACTACTTTGTTGTATTTCTTTATAAAGAAAAAACAAGAGTATTCGTTATGTGGATTGTCAAAAGACAGTGTGCTGCTCTCTCCTCCACAGCTCCCACTGTGGTCCTATCTCTTCTGTACTCTGAAGATTTTTGTCTATGTTTTGATTCTATATTCTGAAGGAGAAAATACAGTTATATTTGGCCAAGGCGCGTACACATCACCTTCTTCTGTTAAGTGCCACTGAGCACGACATGTATGTGGAAAAAGAAAAAAGACGGAGGATAATGAAAACTCTGGAATATCTACCATATTGAATGTATGATTTCATTTGTAACTCCGTTTGAGCAATCATATAAAAAATTTAATTCCAGGTCTTTTAAATTTTGCATAGCCTAATTATGGGTTAAACGGGTCAGGTATGAGTTTAATCATTTTATATGGGTTGGGTATAGGTTGATAATTTGTAACCCGAATATTATTGGGTCGGGTATGGGTTAATACAATTTTAATCGGGTCGGGTATGGGTGAGCTTCAACCCGACCCATTAACCCGAATTGCCACTCCTACTTGCAGGACCATGATGCCAAGATCACAGTTAATTTTGCTTTTGAAAAGAAAGGTCTATATGTTTTGGATAGTAGTTCTCTAGATGTTTTTCTATCAAAGCGCAGTCAACATTGTAGTTCCTATCAGTCATTTACAAATCTTGATGTTCCTATTGTACAACGTTAACCTACAGAAGTCAATACAAGAAAAGTTTCCCTTTATGTAAACTCTGACATGTATCTTTGGCATTTAAGATTAGGTCATACACCTCTAGAAAAACTAGTTCAGCTTAAACTCATTAAACGGGCTGATTTAGACAAAAATTTCTTTTGTGATAGTTGTAACAGAGCTAAGAACCACATATTACCTTTTTCCCGCTCTGTTAAAACCAGTTCTGAGATTTTTGATCTTATTCACATCGATATTTGTGGTCCCTTTAGACAGAATAGTCACGACAATAAAAAGTATTTTCCCAGCATTGTTGATGACAAAAGTAGAGCTCTTTGGATTAAACTTCTCCATTCTAAATCTGAAGCATTCTCATTTTTAAAACTTTTTATCACATATGTCGAAAGACAATTTGAAAAAAGAATCAAGTGTATTCGTTCTAATAATGCCTTCGAGTTAGGAAGTTCAAATCAAGGAAAACTCTATTTTAACTCTTTAGGGATCATTCCAAAAATCTTGTCCCCATTCGCCCCAACAAAATGGAATAGTTGAACGAAAGCACCATTACTTAATGGAAACAGCCATGCTCTATATCATCAATCTAAAATTCCATTACAATTCTGGGGTGAATGTCTCTTAACAGCTACCGATCTAATCAATAAACTGCCATCCTCCTCTCTCCAAGATAAAACTCCTTATGAAGTTTTACACAACACATCAGTAGACTACAACAATCTAAAACCTTTTGGTGTTTAGTTTATGCCCTTATCCTAGGTACCAAACAGGGAAAATTTGCTTCAAAATCTTTTCCTTGCATCCATCTAGGATTAGCTGAACACCAAAAGGGATACAAGCTCCTCAGAATAAAAGTTTCTTAATCATAACATCTCGTGATGTTGTCTTTCATGAATCTATCTTCCCTTTTAAACACCCTCATCCCGATATTCCTCTCTGTACAGATAACTCTGATTACAATCAATACATTTGTTCCCGAAAACATTTATGTTTCTGATGATGATCTTCCTGCCCCCTCTTTCCACCCACCACAACCTACATTGCTTTTGACCACAATACAACTGAATCTCTGCATTCAGATTGTACTCCACCAGAAACACAGCCTTCTGCTTCTCTTGAAACAGAACAACCTACATCAGACCAGACCCAAACTCACACTGGTTCATCCACTGTTGATACACTGCGAAGATCCACAAGAACAAGACATCCTCCTTCTTATCTTCAAGACTATCCACTGGTTCTACCCACATTCACCAAGATCCTTTCAACAGAAATATTTAGAACCCAGACTGAACTCAAAACATCACACCTCTTCTTCTTCTTCTTCTCCTATATCTCTTACAAACATAACTCCATCTTTCTCTTTTCTCCCTAACAGCACTTCCATCACCAACAGACACACTCTTGACCAAATTCTTGAAATTCAGACCCACAAACCTATGAAGAGGCTTCTAAACATTCTCATTGGATTGAAGCCATTAATACAGAACTTACAACCCTCATAGACAATGGAACTTGGGAACTCACAAAACTTCCAAAACATAAAAAGCAATAGGCTGCAAGGGGTTTTCAAAACCAAATTGAAATCTGATGGGACTCTTGAAAGATATAAAGCTAAATAGTTGCCAAAGGATTTAGTCATAAGTATGGCTAATTACATACAGAAACTTTCTCCCCTGTGGTTTGCATGACCACAATTAGGACAATTCTAGCCATTGTTGTTAAGAGAAATGGAAATTAGTTCAACTAGATGTCAATAACGCTTTCATCCATGGGAATCTTCAAGAGGAAAATATACATGCAAATACCAAAAGGTTTAAAAGTGGACAAGAACTTAAATGCTTGTCGCTTGAAGAAATCTCTTTATGGATTAAAACAAGCATCCCGACAGTGGTTTGCTAGATTAAGCATTTTTTTGGAAACATTAGAATACACAAAATCAGAGAATGATTGCTCCTTATTCTTGAAAAACAACTTACATCATCATCTTACTATCATTGCTGTGTATGTTGATGATATTCTCATCACTAGAAACAACCCAACAGAAATTACAAATGTGAAACATCAACTGAACCAAGAATTCAGAATAAAAGATCTTGGTCAACTTCATTTTTTCTTGGGCATGGAATTTTTGTATCATTCAACAGGTCTGGTTATTACTCAGCGCAAGTTCTGTAATGGCATTCTGACAGACCACAACATACATGGTAAAGACAGCATTACAGCTCCTCTTCCTTCTACAATCAAACTCAGTTCTGCAGATGGTGAGATCCTTCCAAACCCTACTCTATATAGAAGTTTAATTGGTAAACTCAACTACTTGACACATACTCGTCCAGACATATGTTTCACAACTCAATTACTCAGTCAATTCTTACAAGCTCCTACAACAAAACACTTACAAGCAGCTTATCATACACTGCAGTATTTACATGGTACAACACATTATGGTATTCATTTAAATACTGATTCTGACTTATCTCTTCTTGCATTTTGTGACAGTGATTGGACTGGTTGCAAGGACACAAGACGCTCTGTTTCAGGCTACTTCAGGCTACTACATCATGCTGGGCAGATCACCAATTTCTTGAAATCAAAGAAGCAGAGCAGTGTCTCCCTTTCATCTGCTAAGGCAGAATACCGAGCCATGCGAGCAGTGACCTGCGAACTCTCATGGCTTACCCGCTTATACATGAACTTGGAGTAAAGGAGATTCACCCAATTCCACTCAACTGTGATAACAAGTCTGCAGTCTTTATTGCCAAGAACCCCGTCCAACACCAACGGACAAAACATATAGAGATTGATATTCATTTCGTAAGGTAGAAAATTCAGGAAGGACTCATTTCTGTACAACACATCTCCAACAAGCAGCAGCTGGCAGATTTCTCTCACCAAGCCCCTAGCTGGAAAATCATATGCTTCTTTCCTTAAAGACATAGGTCTATCTTTAATACAAGATCTACAAGGTGACCCAAGTAGCTCTTGAGGGGGGGGGGTGTTAGTATAATAGCCCATATGTTCCTTCCTTATTGATATACAATTAATGGTTAGCCCATATACATGTCCGGCCCATATATGTGTAATAGTTACCGTTGTTGTATAATTGTATAAATACAATACAGATGCTTAACTTTGTTAAGCACATTATTAGGTAATAAAATAAGCTCATAATTTCTTAGTAACACACTGAGATCAAGTTACAGACACAAGAGTATAAGTCTTGAACTGATTAACGGATGCAACTGTCAAGCAAAATTCTCAACGTGCCAATTCTATCTCTGACATAATATGAACAAATTATATATTTAGTAGATACTTTAGAGAGTATTTTCTATCTAATATCTACGTTAGTTGCTAGGATTTTATCTTTAAAGATATTATATCTTCAAAGATATTATTTTATGTAAATCGATTATATATAGGATTTGTTAAGAGAAGCTAGGGTTTAACGTTTTATGGAGAGAAAGATTCATTAGAGAGGAAATATTAAGAGTTTTCAGAGAGTTGTAATTCATCTTAGAGTTTGAGAGAGAAATCTAGTGAATTACGTGTATACTCAATGAGAGCCTGTTCTCTTTGAGTAAGTGAATGTATTGAGTGAAGTATGTGTTAGTAAGTGATATTTCACATGAAAACTCTCGCATCATTATTTTATTTATTCTTGTGCAAGTCCAGTTCGTCGCGAGAATGTTACACAGTTTGTTGTGAGTAACTACTCATAAACAACAACGTTCTAAGAACTTTCATTTAGTATCAGAGCTTGGTTGCCCTCGTTCACATTCAAAGAGAAATCTTCCGGGGTGATCAAGATGAGTTCTTTTAATAGGCACACGAAACTTACAAAGTTCAACTATGCTTGCTAGTTTGAACAAACGGGAGACCAAATGATGTCAATCGACTACGATCTATAGACGGTAGTTAGTGAAGGTGATCTTGTTCCACAAGTTACAGAAGGAGGTGTGACAAAACCAAAGGATAAAAAATACTGGAATGATAATGCCAAGAAGCTGCTGAGCAAGAATAAACTGGCACTGCGTGTAATTGTATCATCACTCTTTCTGAAGGAGATCAACAAAAAGTGTTAGGTATTCGTACAACTAAAGAAGTTTGGAGCTTTCTAAAAATAGCCTATGAAGGTACTGACTCAATCAGAAAACCCAAAGGAAAGCAGTACATGAAGCAGTTTTACAACTTCAAGATGTTGGAAGGTGAGTCTATTACATAGACTTTGAAGAAGCTCGATGAGTTACTTAGTGATATGAAGACAGTTGGAGTTACACTTGACAATTATACGGTGAATGAAAGATGTCTTGATTGTTTGGGAATGAAGTGGTTACATAACACAACGCTACTTGAAACCACCAAGGATTTGTCAAAGTTATCTCTTGAAGAGTTAGGATCTGAACTGATGGTCTACGAAGGGAAGATGAAGGAAGAAATTTCTTCAACACCTGTCAAAGAGCTAGCTTTGGAAGCACGCAAGGTGTCCTCTGAGATAGAAGAAGAGGGTCTTAATGAGGAATAAGAAATTACCATGACAACAAATGGTATTAGAAAGATTTTGGTGGGAAGAAAGGAAATGGACAGAAGTACAATCAGTACAAAAAAAGGACCTATAATTTGTTTAAGATGTAACAAGCCAAGACATGAGGTTAAGAATTGTCCTCTTCCACAGAAGGAAAGTTTTTAGAAGAAGGTAAAGAAGTTTTCCACAACTACTGGTGCCTGGGGAGAAGATGTCTTTGTAACTGACTCAGAACCAGAAGCTGAAGCTCTAATGTGCATACTGTTGTGTTGCACAACGAGGCACTGGATCAAGACCCAGAATTCTGTCTGATGGCAAGGGATAGCTAGAAAGACACTCAAAGGTGATGCGGTAAGTTTAAGTCAAGTAGAAGAAGATTTTAATTCCTTAACAAAGAAACAAATGTTTAATATGCTAACTACACAGTTTCTAAGTTAGAGTCTCAAAAGCAAGCCTATGAAAAGAAGATAAGAGAATTAGAAGAGAAATTAGTTATGTCCTCGGAGTCTTTGGTTGAACAGGATTTAAGTACAAATGTTGATAATTCTGCGATCAATTTGTTAGTCCTCTAAAGACTAGGATACTCACACTTTCTAGTTGCGCTCAAGATGAATTTAACTCTCTCATTAGTCGTATTGATAAACTAACAAGAGATAATGAACGCTCACTAATGAAATTGGTAAAAAAAACAACTAGAAACACAGGCATGCAAAAAGATAAGAAGATAGAAGAAAGAGTAGGATTTGAAAAAACAACTTGAAAAGTAAGAGTCGGCCGTATAAAACACACATATGAAACTACATGGAGATTAGATGCAAAGAAAATCCAAGCTAATGATGAGAAAGAAGAAGGGGAAAAGCCACCAACCACCTTTTCGAAGTCTTGATTGGAGAGGAAGTTCAAAAGACATAAGAAATAAGACAAGAGTTTATTGTGTCACTATTCCAACAATGGCCAAAGGAAAACCACACAGGGCAGCATCACCTTGGGAGAAGGTCACAAACGTATTTAAAAGCAACATAAACCAAAACCGGCACCTTCACCTTCACCAAACGGTGAGAGTTCTGTGACGGATGCAATTTTTCCGTCATTGACGGACCGCATCCGAACCTTTGTTTTTCAGTCAAGATAAATCTCAACGGTGGAAGTGGCTCTGGTGCAATGAATATATTACTGCTATAAGTGAGGCGCGTGTGAAATAAAATGATGTTGGAAATAGCAGTGCTTCACGCTAGGTTGAAGTAATAATATTTTTATAGTAATAGACATAGTACTATATTATATATAAGGACCGACATCTTATATAATTAATTTTTATTATTATTTCATTTCTGAAACTAGTTGTTGTAATATTTTAACTTTTATATTAAAATACAAATGTGAATATGCATATAAATTGTTGTCATTAGTTTACTATTTTTTTATTTTTGTTATTGATGGTTAGAAACATTTACACAACTTTTTATAATCATTTTTGTTATTGTTGTAAAAAATATGACATTAACTTTATATATTTTTTTCTTTAATAATAAGAACATTTTCTTAGCATTTATCAGTTTACAAAGCTCAACTGATTAATAAGCTTGAAGGTTATAAATGTTAGGAAATGATAAACCGGGTTGTTGGAGTCAATTACCTATTCACTAACCTTAGTTTTTACGTATCCACGATAATTTATAAATGTTTTCACTTATGGTTAGAAACATGTACACAACCTTCTATAATCGTTTCCATCACTATTTTTAAAAAGATGATACTAACTGTTATATATATTTTTCTTTGACCTTTCTTATCGCATCGCTGTGTTTAAGAATATCTTCTTTCCATTTATCAGTTATAAAGATTGACAGATTGATAAACCCGGAGGCTATAAACTTCTAGAAACAATAAACTGATTTGTTGGAGTCAATTTTACCTATTCATTAACCTTGATTTTTACGTATTTACGATAATTTGTAAATGTTTACACTGATGGTTAGAAACATGTACACAACCTTCTATCGTTTTCATCACTACTTTAAAAAGATGACACTAGTTGTTATATATCTTTTCCTTTAACCATTCTTATCGAATCATGGTGTATAAGAATATTTTCCTAACATTTTTCAGTTTACAAAGTTTGACTGATTGATAAACCTGAAGGCTATAAACATTTAGAAATGATGGACGGAGTTTTTGGAGTCAATTCATGTTTTCATTTAATCTTGGTTTTTACGTATCCACGAGTACATACAATCGTTTACACTGGTTATTAGAATATGTACACAACATTCTATAATTGTTTCCACGACACTTTTTAAAAGATGACACTAATTGTTAATTATTTTTTTCTTTGACCGTTCTTAATGAATTATAGTGTATTGTTGTACAAGAATATTTTCCTAGCATTTATCAGCTTACAAAGCTTGATTGATTGATAAACCTGAAGGCTATAAACATTTAAAAATGATAAACTGAGTTGTTGAAGTTAGTTTTACGTATTCATTTATCCTTAGCTTTTACGTATCCACCATAACTTATAAACATTTCCACTAACGATTAGAAACATGTAAACAACCTTTTATAATAATTTCCATCACTATTTTAAAAAAGATGACACTAACTATTTTATATTTTTTCCATTAACTATTCTTATCGATCATAGTGCATTAGAATATTTTCTTAGCATTTATCAGTTACAGTTCTTGACTGATTGAGAAACCTGAAGACTATAAACCTATGGAAACGATCAACTGAGCTGTCGGATTCAAATTTACGTATTCGTTAACTTGGTTTTTATGTAACCATGATAACTTACAAATGTTTCAACTGATTGTTAGAAACATACACAACCTTCTATAATATTTTCATTCATTATTATTGAAAAGATGACACTATATGTTATATCTTTTCCTTTGACCATTCTTATCGAATAATAGTGTATAAGAATATTTCCTAACCATTTATCAATTTACAGAACTTGACTGATTCATAAACTTGAAGACTTTAAAAGTTTGGAAACAATAAACAGAGTTGTTGGAGTAGTTTTTACGTATTCATTAACCGTGGTTTTTACGTAACGACGATAATTATAAATATTTTCACACTGATGATTGCACACAACCTTCATCGTATCCATCAATATTTAAAAAATGATACTAAGTGTTTTATATCTTTCATTTAACCGTTCTTATTGAGTCATAGTGTATATGAAGTATGGTGTATACTCATTTTTTCATATATATAATATATATATATATATATATAATATATCATATATATATATGCATTATATATGCTGTAACGCCCCCATTTAAAAAGTACTATTCAATTGATTAAATCATACATTTCGAACTCTATATGCTGTAACGCCCCATTTAACATATTTATAGCGGAAATAAAACTAAAGGTGTACAGACCATCGGGTTCCAAACACCCGACACCAAACCTCACCAATTACAACTTAAAGATTACAATTGTCACGGCCTGAACCTCGAGAAAACTTAACGAAATAAAACAGAAATAAAACACATAAACTCTCCACAACACCTAAACCCATCCCAACACTCGTTCTCTTCGTGGCCACCTGTAATGTAACTCGTACCTGCAAGATAAAACCAAGCAGCCCACCCCGAGAGGGGTGGGTCAATTCCCTGGAATGGAACTGGTACGATCCTCAAAAACAAACTTATAATACAACTCTTAAATAAATAATAGCTTGAAAACAATCACTTAAACCACACAGAGGAACAAGCATTTCACACATCAATACCAAGATAACAAATTAAGAATAAAGATAAATAACAGAATGGTAAAGTTAGTGAAACAAACCACACCATGTGTTAGTGACATCTAACGCCTTAGTTAAACCCAATTCCCGTTAGGAGTAGAAAGACTCAGATAGTCACCAAGGACTAGGAATGATAAGATAGATCCAAGAACCAATAACTCAAGAGTGGAATAATTCAACTGGGAGAGATGGCCCCCACCGCCAAGTACGTCCTTTTAGGACAGGGGATATACAGCCCCTCACTGTCTACAACGTCCCTTTTGGGACAGGGGATATACAACCCCTCACTGTTACCATTGAAGACGCGCGCACGTCGAAACCTCAAGAACCAGCTCATGGATGAAACGATATCTAGAGTCAAAACAAGAATTTACCAAAATTGACCTTTTCCAAATTCCCACTAGATCACTAACTACCTAGAGCAATACCAAAACACTCAGTCCTACAGAGTGCAGAAGCGTAAACCCTAAGCAGTCAATGTCTAATGGAGCAACCAAATAGAAGGAACCAATACCCAAGTGAGTTTCACATTCAAGGCTCAGTTAGTCACACAAGCTGAGTTAGTCACACAACCATTTCCTTTTAGAAATTCCTCTTAAACTCAGTTAGCATTTTTCGAAAACGTCTCATAAGTCAATCAGCAAAAGTATCGGAGTACGAGAAATCGTACCTGGTATGTGAAGAACAATAAATAACTCGAATAAGTGATTCCCCAATAGTAACCTATAATTAAGGTGTTCCAAGTGTCGATTAGTTAAGGGACTTATAAACTAAACAACCTTCTTTTCTTACTGATTAATAGTTCCAGGTTTACCATTATTCTCTCACAAAGATTTGGGCTTGACTTGTTAACTAAATCCTTTGTTAGGCCCATTTCGTTAGTTTGGAACGATTTTGAATTTATCCCTGAGAGTGGCCCAAACTCTCTTTGAATTGTTTAAGTGGGCTTTTGGAGTCCATAGACTTGGGCTTAGCAGGTTAGCCCAAGACCGTGTTACGATTATGTTGTGTAATTAAACCCTTAAGTGAATAGTGACTATTTAATTACACACCGATTAAAACCTAAGGTTTAACATATATATATATATATATATATATACTATATATATATATATATATATATATATATATATATATATCTCTCTCTACTTATTATAACTATCACAAGGAGTATTATTTCCCTCATCTATTTTAATGTATTATATACATATATATATCTTTATGTAAGATTTATCCATAACATTTTTAGGAATTTTATTGTATTTAATTATGTTTAATAACTTCTAGACATAACCACAACCGGTATACGGTTTATAAAATAAAGTGTTTTCCTTTATTTATTTAACATATATAAGTATACCTGTATTCTAACTTAATTAAGGCATCCCCTATGTAACTTATTATATTGAACTATCTTATTACTACAACCTTTAACTGCATTCCAAGTATGTTTCATAAAGTATTTCTTTACTATATCTTAGGATAGATACTAGCTCTTATACTATTTAGTTATTATAAGTGTTAATTTATTAGTTCCTTGCTTTACTCTAAGTTACTACTTTATTCCCTTTTTATATATGCGTAAAATATATATATTATTCCTTAGTTTTAATTAAAAATTAACTCCCATATAATATATAAAAAATGTAGAATAATTAAATTCCTTGATTTAACATAAGTTTCTATTAATTTACATATAAGTATATATACATATATGTAAATAATTTCACCTCTCAAAAGCTAATACCCAAAACATTTATAAAACTTACTGTTATAAAATGTTAATTTAGTTTCCCTTATTTTCCCAGCTTAAAAAGTTATTAACAAACCATACTTTAATTTTTGGTTACATTAAAAACCATATATTATAAGTTATTCTTATGAAAAACTCACAAACACAATTTTTAAAACCATTTACCATGCCCAAAAATTCCCAAATTTAATATACAGTAACTAAACATTTTAGACATATTATAAAAATTTTATTTCATAAAAATATCTTTTTAAATTAGCCAAATAATTCCAGAAAACCCGTAACTTGCAAAAATCATAACTTACGTTTAAAAACTCCAAAACCATATTAATTTACATCAAAATAAACTAGATTTAATAAGGAATCTATGGTTAAAATTTCAAGTCAAAACACATTCGGGAAGGTATTTAAATTAACTCAACAAGTTAGGGTTATTTACTGGAATAAAAAAACTAATCTGAAACGTTTTAATCTCGGCCGTCCGTTTCTTTTAACTACGATCGGACGGCCGAGAAGTCGAGTTCTTCAGCATCCAGACCAACCCCGAGTACTAATTCACGATTCTCACAATCTACAGAACCAAATTGAGTGATTCTTGTTTCTATGGTTTCGAAAAATTACGGTTCTAATGATACTAATTTCGCTAGCTATAATGCAGGATTCATGGTTTTCGAATTCGGTTTCGAAGTTAGGGTTCAAGGGTTTCCGATTCAAATCTCAAATTCACTCAATCTAATGCGTAATTGATGCAATTGGACATGTTTTGACCGAATGTAATGTAGATTAGCAAGGTTGAAGGAATTTGAAGGAAACTTACCGGAATTGCTCGAATCGAAAGGATTTGTTTTCGGTTTCTGGAAAACGCCCCCTTTACAACCCGATTGAGTAGCCTACTTTGCAACGCTATAATTTACAGTACAGACCGAGTTAGAACTAGTTCTTGGGCTTAATCTAAAGAGAAACTTAACTCTACACAATGATAGCAAGAACTCACCCTAACTTGCACTACACAGAAAGAAATCGAAGCTGGAAGTTGCGAGTTTACCTTGCGTTTTCTGGAAAGAAAACTATGATTTTATGTGTGACGAATCCGAAACTTTAGACACCTCGTTCTTCCAAACGGTTGGGAATTGGCTTGGTCATCAACATGAAAGTTTTAGAGGGATTAGAGCTCTTCAAAACGAGCTAAAGAACATGAATTTGGCTGAGAAACGAAGAAGTTATGGCTAGACGAAGTTACCTGAATCGAAGGAAAACTGGAACTGCAGTTTCGGTTTTGCAGGGTGGCTACTTTGGATCGAATTTCCGGTTGATTTAGGACGAGTTAGGGTTAGTGTGAGTTATGGTTGTTTAGAGGAAGTGTAGGAGAAGCAACAAAGAAGACGACACTCAAAAATTCCAGATGAGAAAGTTATGAAGGTCACAAGATAGGGCAAAACTGGTTTCTGTTACCGGAAATTAGGAGATAAAACGACTAAGTACTGGGGCGCGTATCCCGAGGCGCGCGATGACTCAGCAGACCTTGCCACGTCAGTTTTTTCAAATTTTGGCTCTAAACTTCATTTGATCATAACTTTGGCTAGGATGATCCGTTTTTGACGTTCTTTTTATCGATCTTCATGGTTTTCCATAACCTATTTATTGGTATAGGTTTCATGGCTGGTTTGACCATTCTCAAAAAGTCAACCCTAGCAAGGCTTAAAAGGCTTTAGGGTTTCTAGAATTTTATATTGACTTTTATGTTTCAAAACAATGTTCCAACACTTCCTAAAATCTTTATAATATAGTTGGAGTGTTTAGAAATTTTTCCAAGATTTATTGACTTATAAATATTATTAAATTCATAATACATATAATATATAATAATTAAATATTTTATTGTTCTTTAGGGTTAAATAGGAGAAATCCCCTAAATAAATTTCATAATTCCATATAATAATTTAATATTCATAATAATAATTTAATATTAATAAAGAAATCCCCTAAATTAATTTAAATTAATTTAGGGGTATTTCAGTATATCCCCCTTAAAAGAAACTTCGCCTCGAAGTTTAAAATCAACTAATAGGCACTCACACCGCTTCGGGTGTGCTGAGACAATAATAATTCCAATGAAATTCCATACCAATCCAATCCTTTATTTCCATTTCAACATTCCACTCGAGAGTACCGAAATCAAATCAAACTGAATCAAAATATAAACTGAAACAAAACACAAACGTGACAACTACCGTGCCATAATGTAAAACTACGTACATACACACCTCTCACACTACTAATACTGTTCTCCCTCTACTAACAATGCAACAAGGCATAATCCGGATGAGATAACGAAGGAGGAGTATGCCAGTATATCCCCCTTAAAAGAGCTAAGGTACGCCCTCGTACCCCATTAACGTGAACCACAGCAGGATAGCAGAATATCATGTAAATAGATGTGGGTACTTTACTCTCATGGAGTCCTCAGTCTCCCAAGTAGCTTCCTCAACCCCATGATGCTCCCAAAGAACTTTCACCAATTTGACTGATCTGCCTCTCGTTTCTCGGACCTTCGTGTCCAAGATCCGAATAGGAGTCTCCTCATACCTCAGTGTAGGCTCAATCTCCAGTCTCTCTGGCTGTAGTACGTGAGAAGGGTCAGGCATATACTTCTTCAACTGAGATACATGAAACACATCGTGTACCTTCCCCAACTCCGCTGGTAGCTCTAGTCTGTAAGCAACTGGGCCCACTCGCTCCGTAATCCTGTACGGACCGACATACTTAGGGCTTAGCTTCCCCCTCATCCCAAATCTGAATATCCCTCTCATCGGAGAGACCCGTAAGAAAACCATGTCACCCAACTGAAACTCGAGCTCTCTGGTGCGCTGATCCCCATAGGATTTCTGTCTAGACTGCGCTGCCCTCATGTGCTGCTGGATAACTCTGACGTCATCCTGCAGTGTCTGAACATACCCGGGCCCAATCAGACTGCCTCGGTAGGGTCACTCCATGACAAGGGGGTCCGGCACGGCCTGCCATACAGAGCCTGGAATGGTGCCATGCCGATAGATGAGTGGTAGGAGTTATTGTAGGAGAACTCCACCAGGTGTAGACGCTCTACCCAACTCCCCTGATAGTCTAGAGCAACTGCTCGTAGCATATCCTCTAGCGTCTGAATCGTCCTCTCGGTCTGCCCATCAGTCTGAGGGTGAAAGGCTGTGCTAAGGCGTAGCTGAGTACCAAACGCCTCCTGCACCTGATGCCAAAATCTATTGAGGAAACTTGTGTCACGATCGGAGACAATCGTCTTCGGTACCCCATGGTACCGGATGTGCTCTGTGGTGAACACCTTAGCCAGCTTGGGCACCTTCCATGTGTCCTTGATAGGTATAAACCTGGCTGTCTTGGTCAACCTATCGACTATCACCCAAATAGAATTCAGTCCGCCTCTAGCTGGAGGAAGACCGACCACAAAGTCCATGCTGATGTCGTCAAACTTCCAGCACGGTACTGGTAATGACTGAATCTGGCCTCCTGGTCGACGATGCTCAAACTTCACCTTCTGACAGATGAGGCATCGGGAGACGAATCTGCTACATCCCTCTTCATCCCGCTCCACCAGAATAACTGCTTCAAATCCTTGTACATCTTGGTGGCTCCAGGGTGTACTGATAGTGTAGAGGAATGAGCCTCAGAGAGAATCCTGGTCTGAAGTTCTGTCGCATCCTGAGGAACGCAGAGTCTGCCTCTGACTCGAAGGTGTCCCTCGCTGTCTAGCTCGTACTCATACTTCAGACCATCAGTCATACCGTCTGCTAACTTCTGCTTGACGCCCTGCAGGTATACATCACTATCCTGGGCTGCGTATATCTCCTCAGCTATCGTGGTCGTCTCTGTCAAAGCTAGGAGTGAGTACACTCTCCTGCTCAAAGCGTCTGCCACGACATTCTCTTTACCTTCTGTGTACTGAAGGTTGATGTCATAATCAGCCAGTAGCTCGACCCATCGTCGCTGTCTTAGGTTCAGCTCCTTCTGAGTCCAGATGTACTTCAGACTCTTATGGTCTGTCATAATCCGACTGTGGCTCCATACAAGTAATGTCGCCAGATCTTCAAGGCGAAGACTATGGCGAGGAGCTCAAGGTCGTGTGTGGGGTAATTTTCTTCGTGCTTCTTCAGCTGTCGAGAAGCATATGCTACCACTCTGCCATTCTGCATCAGTACCCCACCAATCCCTCTGCCTGAAGCATCAAAATACACCTCGTATCCCTCGTTCCCCTCAGGGATCACTAATACTGGAGCTGTGGTCAAGGCGTCCTTCAGCGCCTGAAAGGAGACCTCACAAGCCTCTGTCCATACAAATGGGCTGTCCTTCTTCATCAGGGAGGTCAAGGGCTTGGCTAGCCTGGAGAAGTCCTTCACAAAGCGTCTATAGTAGCCAGCCAACCCAAGGAAACTCCTCACCTCTGTCACAGTGCGAGGTCTATGCCAGCTCTTCACTGCCTCAATCTTAGCTGGGTCTACTGAAACTCCCTCAGCTGAGATCACATGTCCAAGAAATGACACCTTGTCCAGCCAGAATTCACACTTGCTGAACTTGGCATATAACTTCTTCTCTCTCAGAGTCTCCAAGGCTGTCCTCAAATGCTGCTCGTGTTCCTCCCGACTCTTGGAGAATACCAAGATGTCGTCTATGAACACGACTACTGACTTATCCAACTGGGCTTGGAAGACTCTCTGCATCAGATCCATGAATCTCGCGGGTGCATTGGTCAGTCCAAACGGCATCACTGTGAACTCGTAGTGGCCGTATCTGGTCCGGAAGCTGTCTTCTCTATATCTGACTCAGCTACAGCTATCTGATGATATCCGGAACGCAGATCAATCTTGGAGAACACCTTAGCTCCCCTCAGCTGGTCGAACAAGTCATCGATCCTGGGCAGTGGGTACTTGTTCTTGATCGTGACATTGTTCAGCTCCCTATAGTCGATGCAAAGTCTCAAACTCCCGTCCTTCTTCTTGACGAATAGCACTGGAGCACCCCAAGGTGAGACACTGGGTCTGATGAAACCCTTATCTAGTAGCTCCTGCAGCTGCTTCTTCAACTCAACCATCTCTGCAGGGCCCATCCGGTAGGGAGCCTTAGCAATCGGTCCCGTGCCAGGTATGAGGTCAATATTGAATTCAACCTCTCTCAGTGGTGGTAGTCCAGGTAGCTCCTCTGGAAAAACGTCGGGGTACTCCGACACTATGGGAACATCGCTCTGGAACTTCGGATCCGTCCTCAGATCCTGGGCATAACAGTAGTAGGCGGTAGCGCCCTTGGACACCTCCTTCATCAGGGATAAAGCCGATACAACCTTCACAGTCGGCTGTTTGGGTTGCATTCGGTATGACACGGTGATCCCTGTAGCTGACTTCAGGAGGAGACGATGCTCTGCACAGTGTAGTCTGCCTCGGTACCGCTGTAGCGTGTCCATGCCCACAATTATGTCGAACCCCATGCCAGGGAAGACTATGGCATCCAGAAGGAAGTCTGCTCCCTTGATGTGTATGCTCAAATTCTTGCACTTTTACACTTGATCGCTCTCTGGAGGCAGCAAGACTGAGCAGTCATGGATATCCTCTGTGGAGCATTGATCTTAGCATGGAACGCTTGTGATATGAAAGAGTGGGAGGCACCAGAATCAAACAGGACTGTGGCCTCCACTCCATTAACTAGGAACGTGCCTGAAATTATAGGATAGATTTTTAAGATTCTGGGTAAACGTTCCAAGGTAATTACTCAGGGTTAATGTTTATACCTGTGATGACCATTCCATTGCTCTTGCTTGAGCCTGGTTCAACACATTCAACCTGATCCCTGAGTTCCCAACCCTTACAATGAAGCAATAAAATTCTTAGAATTTCCATTCTTATTGAAAGCTTCATGAGCAACTTAAAATTTACAATGCTGAAACTGTAAAGTACAAGGCCAGGTCTGTCTAAAGGTTAGGTTAGACGGCCCGGTTTCATATGGGTCTGGTTAATAATGGGTGTGGGGGCTGTGTTGGGCTTGATTCTCCCCACCCCGTGGTAGATGAGTCTAGCTGCCCCACCAAAGATCAGTACATCACCCGACTTTAGGAGGATCTTGGTAGCAAGGTCCATCCTCCTTTGATCACCAAAGAGGAACTCCGCGTCGTCTCCAAGTGATATGGACACTACTGGAACTCCTCTAGTGACGGACTCTGGCGATTCGTCCTTGTCTTGGTGCATTCCTAGCTTACCCTCCTTTCCATAGAAGTTGATGATGCACACGTCGGAGGTTAGGTCTGGGACGGGCTCATCCTCCAATTCTTGGGCTACCTTAACTGCAGCTCTAATGATGGTATGTAGTTCCTCCAGGATTGGTGGCACCTCCACCTCTTCATAGCTCTTGGTGGTGTGGTTCCACTTCTTACCTAGGCACATGATCTTCACCTTCATGGTTGAACCATTCTTGAAGGTAGGGGTATAAAAATTTTCCTTCCTTCACACCTAACTCCCTGATCTTGAGGATCAATGCATACTGGACTGCTGGGGTCAGGTACTCTCGTAGTAAAATCATCCCGGGTCTCAAGACCTCACACTTCTCTGGTGGGTGTGGTTTGGCTTCAAAAGGGATGTTGGGTGTGGAATATGGCAAAATAGGAAAGCAAATATCGAAAGCTGAACAACAATTGCCATTAAATAAATAAGTCAAGGTTCACAACTGGAAATGAAAGGTTCGAAACGAAACAAAATGAAGGGTTTATAGTTCATCCCTTTTACATTGACAACGAAAAACTAGACAACTGAATGTAAAGAAAGTAAGGGTCTAAGCCTCTTCATGAGGGAAATAGTCCTCACTAGGTGAACTCGGGTCATCACTTGTTGCCGCGGTCCACCATGTTAAGGACCGGTGCCTTGCCCGGCCTCTGGGGGTAGTTCTGTCCCGGCCTCTGCGGATGGCTCTGGGCAGGGCGGCTGGTAGATGGTCCAGCACCTCCTGTGCCACCTCGACCTCCTCCAGTAGTAGTAGCAACTGGGGCTCTAGCCGGGTTCCCGGTGCGTGGCTTGTAGTTCCTGGAATCCGGGTTCAGGAAGCATTCGAACGATCGGTGCCCCTTCTTACCGCAGTGGTTGCAGTCCACCAGGTTGCCCTTACAATCCTTGCCCGGGTGGTCCTTCTTGCACCACTTGCAGAAGAAGTTTCTCGCAAGTTGGTTCCCTGTTTCAGTTTCAAGATTAGTAATTGGGATAATAAAATGTAACCACCTTGGAGTTTCTAATTTATCTCACCCTTAAATGGCTGGGAGCGGAGTGGCTCAGCATTAGTATATGAGGGGACCATGGCCTTCTCGTTCCTACCCTTGTAGAACTTTCCCTTCCTCTCATAGTTCTGGGAAAATTTCCCTCCATTTCCTCTTTCTCCATCCCCTTTCCTTTTGCCTAACACAGAATCCTAGTAGGCAATGGTGGTCTCGCAGTCATTTGCATCATCCGCTAGCTCCTGTGGTGACAATATATGTTAGTGGGGAATCCTTGTGTATAAGAAATTCTAAATCATGTTCCATACCTGTAGGGTCATCCCTCTAGTGGAACCGATCATAGTCATGATCCTGAAGTTCAAGCCGGTGTGGAATTTATCCACCAGATACCTCAGAGCGTAAGCTCCGTCTCCAATAACAGCGAGCAGCTCCACAAATTTATTATAATATTCAGCAACAGAGGAACTCCCTTGCTTCAACTGCTCGAACTCGCTCCTTATCCTCTCCTGCAGGTAGGATGGATAGAACTTGGCTCTTAGGGCCACTAAGAAGGCTGGGAAGCCGAAGTCTGCCTGGGCAGTCAGCTCAGCTCTGGCGGTCTGCCACCATCGATGCGCGGGTCCCTGGAGAAAGTAGACCGCTATGTCCACCTGGCGACCCGCTGGAACGTGTAGAGAGGTGAAGGCCTTCTACATCTCGTCGATGTATCTCTCTAAGGTATTCGGCTCTGGCTGGCCTTCGTAGACTGGGGGACGAAGGTCGTTGACTGCCTTCAGTCAGTTGAACTCCCGGGGACCATTAGGTGGTGGCGGTGGTAGCTGTGGGATCTGAGCCTGCTGCTGAGCTAATGCAGCTGTCACAATCTGCGCTATGACCTCCGGGGTGACAGCGTCTGGTCCATAGCCTCCTGAGGGACCAGCTCCTCCTCTTCGAGACATCTAGCTGGTATGACGGTTTTGTTACTCAGACGGAGTATTGTAAAATCTAACTATCTATGTAGTAATATAGTGAAATATTAATAAAGTCCTAAGGATGGTTCGTAAGTACGTGAAGTAAGTAGTAAAGTAAGTATGGGGTAAGAGTCACGCGCCTTTCTGGAATTCTCACTTCCCAATTCTACCCCAGTTCTCCAGTTTTAAGTGCACCTATAATCTAAGTGTTTCACTCGGCTTGTCTTCTCGGGTTCAGAGCGTAACTACGCTCTGATACCAATTTCTGTAACGCCCCTATTTAACATATTTATGGTGGAAGTAAAATACTAAAGGCGTACAGACCATCGGGTTCCAAACACCCGACACCAAACCACACCAAATACAACTTAAAGATTACAATTGTCACGGCCTGAACCCCGAGAAAACTTAACAAAAGTAAAACAGCAATAAAACACATAAACTCTCAAAACCTAATCCCATCCCAATCACTCGTTCTCTTCGTGGCCACCTGTGAAATAACTTGTACCTGCAAGATAAAACCAAGCAGCCCACCCCAAGAGGGGTGGGTCAGTTCCCTGGAATGGAACTGGTACGATCCTCCAAAAACAAACTTATAATACAACTCTTAAATAAATACCAGCAGGAAAACAACCACTTAAACCACACAGAGGAACAAGACATTTCACAAACCACCAAATCAAGATAACAAGATAAGAATAAAGGTTAATAACAGAAAAGTAAAGTTAGTGAAACAAAACCACATCATGTGTTAGTGAACATCCATTGCCTTAGTTAAACCCAATTCCCGTTAGGAGTAGAAAGACTTAGATAGTCACAAAGGACTAGGAATGAAGAGATAGATCCAAGAACCAATAACTCAATAGTGGAAAATTCAACTGGGAGAGATGGCCCCCACCGCCAAGTACGTCCTTTTAGGACATGGGATATACAACCTCTCACTGTTAACAACGTCCCTTTTGGGACAGGGGATATACAACCCCTCACTGTCTACCACGTCCCTTTTTGGGACAGGGGATATACAACCCCTCACTGTTACCATTAAAGATGCGCACACGTCGAAACCTCAAGAACCAGCTCATGGATGAAACGATATCCAGAGTCAAAAGAAGAATTAACCAAAATTGACCTTTTCCAAATCCCCACTAGATCACTAACTACCCAGAGCAATACCAAAACACTCAGTCCTACAGAGTGCAGAAGCGTAAACCCCAAGCAGTCAATGTCTAACGGGGCACCAAATAGAAGGAACCAATACCCAAGTGAGTTTCACATCCAAGGCTCAGTTAGTCACACAAGCTGAGTTAGTCACACCACCATTTCCTTTTTAGAAATCCCTCTTAAAGTCAGTTAGCGTTTTTCGAAAACGTCTCATAAGTCAATCAACAAAAGTAACGGAGTACGAGAAATCGTACCTGGTATGTGAAGAACAATAAATAACTTGAATAAGTGATTCCCCAATAGTAACCTATAATTAAGGTGTTCCAAGTGTCGATTAGTTAAGGGACTTATAGACTAAACTACCTTCTTTTCTTACTGACTAATAGTTCCAGGTTTACCATTATTCTCTCACAAATATTTGGGCTTGACTAGTTAACTAAATCCTTTACTAGGCCCATTCCGTTTAGTTTAGAACGACTTAGAATTTATTCCTGAGAGTGGCCCAAACTCTCTTTGAATTGTTTAAGTGGGCTTTTGGAGTTCATAGACTTGGGCTTAGTAAGTCAACCCAGGACCGTGTTACGATTATGTTGTATAATTAAACTCTTAAGTTAATAGTGACTATTTAATTACACACCACTAAAACCTAAGGTTTAACATATATATATATATATATATATTCTACTTATTATAACTATCACAAGGAATATTATTTCCCTCATCTATTTTAATGTATTTATATACATGTATATTTATATATATCTTTATGTATTAAGAATTATCCATGACGTTTTTAGGAAATTTTATTGTATTTAATTATGTTCAATAACTTTTAGGCATACCACAACCGACATATGGTTTAATAAATAAAAGTTTTTCCTTTATTTATTTAATATATATAAGTATACCTGTATTAGAATTTAACTAAGACACCCCCTATGTAAACTTATTATATTTAAACTATCTTATTACTACAACCTTTAACTGCATTCCAAGTATGTTTCATAAAGTATTTCTTTACTATATCTTAGGATTCTAGCTCTTATAATATTTAGTTATTATAAGTGTTAATTTATTAGTTCCTTGCTTTACTCTAAGTTACTATTTTATTCCCTTTTTATATATGCGTAAAAATATATATATATTTATTCCTTAGTTTTAATTAAGAATACTAACTCCCATAAAATATAATAAACAAAATGTAGAATAATTAAATTCCTTGATTTAACATAAGTTCCTATGTTAATTCTACCATATAAGTATATATACATATATGTAAATAATTTCACCTCTCAAAAAAGCTAATACCCAAACATTTATAAACTTACTGTTATAAAATGTTAATTTAGTTTCCCATATTTTCCCCAGCTTAAAAAGTTCATTAACAAACCATACTTTAATTTTTGGTTACATTAAAAACTATATATTATAAGTTATTCTTATGAAAAACTCACAAATACAATTTTTGAACCCATTTACCATAGCCCAAAAATTCCCAAATTTAATATACAGTAACTATAACATTTTAGACATATTATAAAATTTTTATTTCATAAAAATATCTTTTTAAATCAGCCAAATAATTCCAGAAAACCCGTAACTTGCAAAAATCATAACTTACGTTTAAAAACTCAAAAACCATATTAATTTACATAAAAAAAAACTAGATTTAATAATGAATCTATGGTTAAAATTTCAAGTCAAAACACATTTGGGAAGGTATTTAAATTAGTTCAACAAGTTAGGGTTATTTACTGGAATTAAAAAAAACCTAATCTGAAACGTTTTAATCTCGGCCGTCCGTTTCTTTTAACTACGATCGGACGGCCGAGAATCGTCGAGTTCTTCAGCGCATCCAGAACCAACCCCAAGTACTAATTCACGATTTTCTCACAATCTACAGAACCAAATTGAGTGATTCTTGTTTCTATGGTTTCAAATCAAATTACGGTTCTAATGATACTAATTTCGCTAGATATAATGCAGGATTCAATGTTTTTCGAATTCAGTTTTGAAGTTAGGGTTCAAACGGGTTTCCGAGTTCGAATCTGTCAAATTCACTCAATCTACTGCGTAATTGAAGCAATTGGGACATGTTTTTGACCGACAATGTAATGTAGATTAGCAAGGTTGAAGGAATTTGAAGGAAACTTACCGGAATTGCTCGAATCGAACAGATTTGTTTTCGGTTTCTGGAAAAACGCCCCCTTTACAACCCGATTGAGTAGCCTACTTTGCAACGCTATAATTTACAGTACAGACCGAGTTAGAACTAGTTCTTGGGCTTAATCTAAAGAGGAAACGTAACTCTACACAATGATAGCAAGAACTCACCCTAACTTGCACTACACAGAAAGAAATCGAAGCTGGAAGTTGCGAGTTTACCTTGCGTTTTCTGGAAAGAAAACTGTGATTTTATGTGGTGATGAATCCAAAACTTTAGACACCTCGTTCTTCCAAACGGTTGGGAATTGGCTTTGGTCATCAACATGAAAGTTTTAGAGGGATTAGAGCTCTTCAAAACGAGCTAAAGAACATGGAATTTGGCTGAGAAATGAAGAAGTTATGGCTAGACGAAGTTACCTGAATTCGAAGGAAAACTGGAAACTGCAGTTTCGGTTTTGCAGGGTGGCTACTTTGATTCGAAATTTCCTGTTGATTTAGAAGAGTTAGGGTTAGTGTGAGTTATGGTTGTTTAGAGGAAGTGTAGGAGAAGGCAACAAAGAAGACGGCACTCAAAAATTCCATCAGATGAGAAAGTTATGAAGGTCACAAGATAGGGCAAAACCGCTTTCTATTACCGAAAATCTAGCAGATAAAAACGACTAAGTATTGGGCGTGTATCCCGAGGCGCGCGCTGACTCAGCAGACCGTGCCACGTCAGCTTCTTTTCAAATTTTGGCTCTAAACTTTCTTTGATCATAACTTTGGCTAGGATGATCCGTTTTTGACGTTCTTTTTATCGATCTTCATGGTTTTCCATAACCTATTTATTGGTATAGGTTTCATGGCATGGTTTGACCATTCTCAAAAAGTCAACCCTAGCAAGGCTTAAAAGGCTTTAGGGTTTCTAGAATTTTATATTGACTTTTATGTTTCAGAACAATGTTCCAACACTTCCTAAAATCTTTATAATATAGTTGGAGTGTTTAGAAATTTTTCCAAGAGTTATTGACTTATAAATATTATTATTAAATACATAATACCAATAATTATATATAATAATTAAATATTTTATTGTTTCCTTTAGGGTTAAATAGGAGAAATCCCCTATATAAATTCCATAATTCCATATAATAATTTAATATTCATAATAATAATTTAATATTTGATAAAAGAAATCCTTTAAACTAATTTAAATTAATTTAGGGGTATTTCAGTATTAGATAGGGTGAAGGTCGATTTGAAGATGAAAAGGGTGGAGAAGAAATAACACCCTGCAAGTGTTGTGGACTTCTAAGAGGGGAGACATTCATTGAGATCAGTCCAATGGATCACCTAAGTCTAACTACGCTAATCCTAAATGAAGGTTAGATATGGATCGAGTCCATGTTTTAAATTGTGAGAAGCCCCATAACTCACACACAAACATAGAAACAACATAAAAGATAAAGACACATGTAAAGAAATTCCATAAATTAACTTATGAAGTAAAAGAGATAAGGAAAGGGGTTCATGTCAAAGTTAGAATCAAACGAACTAGTCCTAAGTTAGGGATATAAATCACGAGACTACAAAACTCACCTTTTAAATCAACTTACCTTTTCAAATCAAGTAAAACTACCAAAAACAAGGGGGGAGACTGGGACGTGTTCAACGGGATCATACTAGGTGCTTTTTATTAGCCATTCAAATAAAAGAAAAGGACTAAAGTTGTCCAAAAGAGTTAAGCATAGTATGATGAGGAGCCAGAGCATTAACCCATGTACCAACTACTACTTGTACCACAAGAGAGGAAGTGTAGTATCTTTTAGTCATCATGGCATTTTATTATCTTTTATGGCTAGAGTGGTTAACATAATAAGTCACCACTCACTACTCATATGCACACTCGTAATAACCTTTTGAACTGTCTTAAATATTCCTAGCCTTTTACATATTTGAATAAAAAGGGGTGTTTGTTTTAATCATCTCCACATCCTAACTCTTGATATAGAAAGAAGTTTCAATCTTCAAACAAATGACGTGAATGATAGAATAAGTCTGACAAAGAGTTGATACTCACACTAATCATCAATCGTAGATTATGGCTTAAACCAAAGTGTAGTATCAACTAACGGCTTGTTAATGGTGTCAAGCATGGGTTTTTTCATGGGAAAAGGGGTCTTCGACAAGGGCATCCTCTCCACCCCCCCTTCTTTGAAATGTGTATGGATTATCTGAGCAGGCAACTCCTGGGGTTGAAAAATGTTAAGGATTTCAAATATCACCTAAAATGCACAAAGACGAAGCTCACTCATCTTTCATTTGCGGGTGATCTTCTTACTCTTTTGTCATGGTGATATCCAATTGGTTAGGCTGATGAAGCAGCAATTGAACAATTCTCTGTAGCTTCTAATAGAAGTTGTTGATTTAGGTAAATAGTTTGTATAGAATGTCGCTAGTATAGCAGTAGAGATTGAGACTGAAAACATGGTAACTCTCGTATTATCATATTGCCGTATGAAAAGGGTGTTAAATACACACCTATCTCCTATCTATTGTAACCAACTGGATATTGTTACGATATTCTAAAGTAACAAATCTTGTAACTGAAATATTGTTGAGATATTCTACGAGATATTCTATCTAAAACAAAACTACAAGATATAATCTAGTAAACTACAAAATGTAAAATATGGGCTTAATTAAGAATGCTGGGCTGAAGGCCCAGTATACCAATACCCCCCCCCCCCCCCCCCCGGAAGCCGTAGGCAAGCCAGATTGCCTAGGCTTGGTTGCTCGCTATTGTGCATACCAAGGCGAGGTAACTGACTTTGGTACTGGACACCTGGCAAAACTTTGGTCATCATATAAGCAAGTTGAGTCGACATATGAGTGTAAGTAATGTCCACAAGGCCTTGCTGAATCTTCTCACGTACAAAGTGACAATCAATCTCTATGTGTTTGGTCCGCTCATGAAAAACTGGATTGCGAGCGATATAAATAGCAGACTGGTTGTCACATTTCACTGGTACATGTGTGATGTTCGGAACACCAAGTTTGTGTAACAAACGCGTGAGCCAAGTTAACTCTGCTGTGACACGGTGTAAAGATCGATACTCCGCTTCAGCACTAGAAAGTGAAACAGACCCTTGCTTCTTTGTTTTCCAAGAAATGGGACTATCCCCGAGAAAAATATAATATCCTGACACAGATTTCCTGGTGTTGGGACAAGCAGCCCAATCAGAATCACAATAGGAGGTGAGAGTAAGAGGAGAGCCTTGCCTTTTGCTTAGAACAATACCATAGTTAAGTGTTCCTTGAATGTAGCAAAGTGCATGCATTGCTGCCTCCATGTGAACAGTGCGAGGACGTTGCATAAACTGGCTGAGAACTTGCACAGTGAAACTCATGTCTGGCCGTGTGCTAGTCAAATAATTGAGCTTGCCCACCAGACGCCTGTAAACAGTAGGATCATCATGTAAATCACCATCATCAGCAAGAAGTTTAACGCCAACAATTATAGGCCCTTTCGTGACTGACCTAGTAGAACAATTGTATTCTTCCAGTAATTCCTTGCAAAACTTGCGTTGAGAAAGAATATACCCGTCATTGTATGGAATGAATTCAACTCCCAAAAAATAATGCAGAGTGCCCTAATCTTTGATACGGAAATTGAAGTCTAAAGCACGTTTGATACCGTCAATATCACTCTGACTTGCACCCACAATGAGCACGTCATCCACATAAACAGTAATAAATATCCTCCCTGCAGAGCTTTCCTTATGGAAAAGGGAATAATCATTCTTAGACTGTGTGAAATCAAGAGTATGAAGAAAACTGGCCAACTTAGAAAACCACTGACGAGAAGCTTGCTTGAGGCCATACAACGACTTCTTTAAACGACATGCTTTGTTATCCCCTGTGACCTCGAGACCTTGTGGTAGTCTCATATATACCTCTTCATCCAGGTCACCATGCAAGAAAGCATTGTTAACATCTAGTTGATTAATCACCCAACCGTTATGAAGAGCCACAACAATAAGTGTGCGAATCGTCGTGAGCTTAACCACAGGAGAAAAGGTTTCATGATAGTCTAATCTATGATGTTGAGTAAACCCTTTAGCAACCAAGCGAGCTTTGTAACGCTCTAACGTCCCATCTGACTTGAGTTTAACTTTGTAAACCCACTTACACCCAATAACTTTCTTACCCCGAGGTAACGTCATGACAGCTCATGTATTATTCTCCTCCAAAGCCCGTAACTCATTCTGCATAGCCGTCCGCCAGTGAGCAGACTCGACTGCCGTCTTGTAATCACGCGGCTCATGAAAGGCCATAGTATGGGCCTCACGCGAGTGTAAAACAATGGACGTGGCTGGCTTGGTGTCTGTGAGGCTAGTAGAGTGGGGAAAATGATGTTGTTGTGGGCCAGCCCGGTAAACACGCTCATCGAGGATATCCTGAAAACAAGAATGACAGACATAGTCATCCAAATATGTGGGCTTATGCGAGACTAGACCCGAACACCTCAAATTAGAAGCGGCGGGATCATGGGGAACAGTGGGCTGGATCGGGACGTCATCATGCTGGGCCAGATCACTATCACGCTGGGGCTCTGGCGAAGGGTGAGTATCATCCAAAACAATAGGTAGTAGGCCTGTAGAAGCAGGCGCCGAATTGGACTGAGGAAGTGACATGAAGTGCTGATCCTTATAAGGGAAAATATGAACATGGGATTTAACATCGCGGCAGACTTCGACAGTGTGCGTTGTGAGGCTCATGACTTTAAACCCTTTTTTCGTGGATCATTCCCTAAATATACACACGCTTCACTTCGTGGTTCGAACTTACCCCCTTTTGGACCAATAAAGGTTTTAAAACACAGACACCCAAACGGCTTGATTTCATCATATGCTGGTTTGATGTTGTATAAGCTCTCATACGGTGTGGCACCATGTAAAGCTTTTGTGGGAAGACGGTTAATTAAATAAGTAGCATACAGTATGCACTCGCCCCAGTGCGGAAGAGGAACATATGACTGGAAATACACAGCTCTGGCTGTTTCCAAAAGGTATTTATGTTTGCACTCTACCACGGCATTCTGTTGAGGCGTATAAGAACATGTGGTTTGATGCACTTTACCTTCACGACTGTAGAAGAGCTTGCCGTCGTTGGAACTTCCAAGCTCTATAGCGTTATCCGTTTTGACCACCTTAACTTTTGCCTCAAACTGGTGTTCCACCATTTTAATAAAATTTACGATTGTTTCCCAAGCATGTCCTTTGTGTTTGATAAGGGTAACCCATGTCGTACGAGTAAAGTCATCAACAAAACAAACAAAATACTTGTAACCGTTGTAAGTGTCGGTACTGAACGGTCCCCAAACATCAATATGCAACATCTCAAAGGCCCTGTTAGTTTTACTTGTGGAATTTCCAAACGGTAAATGTTGCGCTCTAGACTTGTAACAAACATCACACACATAATTCAGAGAAAAATCTGTCTTTTTTATTAAACCAAGAAGTACAAGCTTTTTAAAAGGCACATGACCCAATCTAATGTGCAACTCCAAAGCTTTTGGGCTTACTACTCGATCCAATCCAGTGTGACAGCCCAGACCAGTAGTCGTCGCCCTTATTTCTGGACAATAAAGCCCACCTGTACGCCGTGAATCAGATCCCAGACAAACTCCTTCCATAAGCCGTTGCACACCATGACGACGACGGTAGAACTTGTCTGCCCAGGTCGCAAATGCTCCCGCATCCAGAACGTACAGGTTGTTCATCGCCACTCCAATTCTGCTAACCTCCCCTGTAATACGGTCCTGGATGTAGCAGCCAAAAGCATCGAAAGTCAGAGCGCAGCCAAACTGATTGAGCAGATTGCTCACTGATATCAAACTGAACAGGAAATTAGGTATGAACATTACTTCCTGTAACCTAGTTTCTTCCCCAATTTTGATGTCACCGACGAGATTAACAGATTGTGGACTACCATCCGGTAGTATTACCGTTCGGTCTGTTTCTAGTTTTTTCCAGTTGTCGAACATCGAACTAGCTCCCGACATATGGTCGGTAGCTCCAGAATCGATTATTCATTCTCCTTTAAACATATTACTGGAAAAATTGCTCATAAGACACAACTTGTTACTGAAACAAAATGTGTTGTTACCTGCAAAATTGCAATGTTCGACAGTCTCAGCGCTTGCTTCTGTGCATTTGTTGCGCATCAGCTCATTAACTTGTACTGTGAGCTGCTGTAATTGTCGTGCTAAACCTGATCCTTGACCAATATCACTGCTATTCTGATCTGGACTGTGAACTGTGTTGGTATGGTGCTCATATGATTTCTTTCTACGGGCTAAAATTGCATCTCGCCCATTAATCTAGTAGCAATCTGCTGCTGTATGACCTGATTTTTTTGCAATGAGAACAAGTCTGCCTCTGAAAGCATTCTTCATAGCTCTGTCCTATCTTTTTACAGTAAGTGCAGGTGACTTTTTTCCTATCAAATCTCTTATTTATATTCCTGGAACTGTCACCGTCTGTGATTGTCTTGCTGTAAAAAGACATAGAATCTTCGCTGGGTAAGTTATTACCCCTTTGTTCTTCCTCTTGCACGATCAAGGAGTAAGCCTTCTCCAAGGTTGGAATTTTTTTCATTGCCAATATTTGTCCTCTGATGGACAAGTGTTGTCATAAAACCTACACGTTAATATATATAGATTTATAGCAAACTAAAAGGCAAGTGCACCTTAGTCGGAGTAGTACAACAAGGTCGTATCCACAGGGAAATTGTTCAATTATCCTAGTCTCGGTATTTAATAAAAACAGTAAAAAGGGGGTTTAGCCGAAGGCAGCTTGATTTGTTGTTGGATCAGTACAAATAATAAAAAACAGTAAAAAGGTGAATTAATTGATATGGATGGAAAAGGTATCCTAGGATACGGGGGAATTGCCTAAATTACTTTAACAATTAATAACCTTGTCTCAATTATTTTGTCTATTAGAGTTAATATTGTCAGTTTACGAACTCTTAATAATAGCCTTAGTATTTTCCTGCTCAACCCGAGTGTAATACCAAGGTTTATTCCTTTGTGGTACTTTGACTATCTCAAATCATATGTTGATAGTTACCATAAAAATGCAGTAGTTTGTCACGTAACGTAAAGCATTTAACAATATTTGATGAAAGGAATTAAAACAAGTTTAATAAGTGAGACAGGTGATAACATTATATTAGGATCAAACCCCATCCTAGGATACAAATGAAAATTACTCAGACATTAACGGGAATAAAAAGATAGCACAGATAGAAATTTGCCATTATTTCAGAGAAAACTGGTCTGCACTCGCTCTCACTATCTGCTTGCCTCTCTTCTATTTCTTTGTTTTGCTGAGTACGTGAGTATGGAGTGTTTGGTGTTACGGGAGAAAATGAATGGAAGAATGGAGGAGTGTGGTGCTGGTGTGATTTCTTCAGTCTCTCCCGTACAGGCACATTATCGTTGAAGGTGTTGGGTTTATATAGAAGCAAGAGGATGATTGAAGATAGAGCTGGAGAGGAGATAGAACTGAATACGCGTGAGCGATTTAAGGCAGGCGCCTGATATTGCTGAAGGAAGTAGATAGATATGTTTGCAGGCGCCGCAGAAAATTGGAGAAGACGATCAGCGTAGTTACAGCTCTATTTGTTGTCCGGTCAAATTTCCACGGATAGTTCTATTTCTTGTCCGTCCATATTTCCACGGACACATTGTGTCCTTGCTTCTGTCCGCGCCTTGTCCGCCCAAATATCCCCGGTCGTGTTGCTTCTTGTCCGGCCAAAACGCCCTGGACGGCACACGGACTGAACCCACGTCCGGCCTTTGTCCGGCCCTGGTTCTGCGGACACAAAGGCCCTGTCCGGCCCTAGTTGAGCGGACACACCACAGACGTAAGTCCTTTGACTCGTTTTCTTTTGTGAACTTTGACCGGCTCTAGATTCTTCGTTTGGACTCTGTTTTAAGATCCGTCTGCGCCTATGCGTTCGTCTCTTTGTCTACTTTGCTCCTAGCTTGGTTTTCTCATGTTTTAACCAATAAATTTGTGAGATAACCAATAAAACATAAACTAGAGGAAAAATATATGATAAGTGAGAAATGAGCAAGAAAAGTGCTGATATAATATATGAAATACACCCATAAAACATGCTCATTTGGACACTTATCACGCCACCTCACTTACCTTTTGCTTGTCCTCAAGCAAATCCATGTACCCAAGCAAGTAGGGAATGCTCAATACTAACAAATATTATTATTAAGGGTAGGATAAACAGGTGAACAGTACATGATCTTTAAACTTTTCGAGGAGTGTGATCCATCAACTGCTGGTGGCACAGGTGTACTCAGGGTAAAAATAAAAATTAGAGTTTCGGGGTATGATCCGGAGTACTTCAATGCTTCTTAGTTAAGGTGACTTTGAGAACTTTTACCATGGCCAACTTCTCTCAAGAATGGGCATTGAGAAGAAAAACAAAAGGAAAAATAGATTATACATTTGCTTCACTTTTGCATAAGAGATGAGAAGATAATATATAGGCATCAAGCCTTTGTATTTAAGAACACTCAACTCTCTTTGTTGGTTACCAATGGTGTCTCGCAAGTCCCTTATTTTTTTTTGTATATATATTTTTTGACAGAGAAACACCCCTTAGCAATCCCTAAGAAAGAAGACAGAAAAACCCCGAGTAATAAAAAAATCCAACCATTTCATCATTTGGTCACACCGCATAAAAATGCTCCTCAAAAGCAATCAAAATTTTAAAATTTTTGTACCATTTATCCCATAATTCATAACAGTATTTATTCTTAAAGAGAACAACCCACATATAAAAGGTCCACGATATTGAATTCGGACAAACACAAGATAAGGAGAGAGATTAAGCATTTTAAGCACAAAATGTCACCGAAAAGGGCACACTCCCCCACACTTAAATTGAACAATGTCCTCATTGTTCACCAGAAAAACAAAGGAGTGTTTCAGAAGACCTTTTTGGTAAGTAGATAAAATAGAAGACAAACACAAAGGTCACAAATAAACATTTAAGCACAGAATCTCTCCACAGTAGATTTTATTTAAATAAAAGCATAATTAGAGAAACTGGTACTCCCCTGAGGTTATTTTTGCTAGCGTTTACAGGAGTTCCCCCACACTTGAGCGTCAGCCTCAAGTAACGTAGCTTGGTTGCGGTGTAGACATGAAGTTGTACCTGCATAACACACTAGAAGCAACCATACTACAAACGGGGTTAAGAGTTTAGCAAAAACAAAATTTAAAGAGAACCTGAAAATTAAAAGAGCATAAAAGCATATAAAAGAAAAGTTCATCCGGGTTGCCTCCCGGAAAGCTACCCTTGTTTAACGTCTTTGGCTAGACGCTTTTTTTAGATCGAACCCGGGGGGTGGTTATGAGGAGGAGATCCAAAGCATGACTCGATGGTATTTTTGAGTGTCCACCTGGGTGCATGTTTTCTTTTCTTATCCCGCTCTTCATCAGGGATTGGTGGTAGTATCTCTGTAATGGACATTCCGTCAGGAAGGGTGACAAAGAGAAGTGGACATGTTTGGTGATTGAGTGTGCCTTACAAACTTGAGATCCTTGGATTTGTTATCTGGAGATCTTCCTGATGCAAACTCCAGCTTTTCATTATAAGCGTGAAGGGTGATTATCCCCCGGGCTACCCAAATGTGCACATTGGCTGTGGCAAGGAAAGGTCGTCCAAGGATGAGAGGTGTAATGGAGTTCTCTTCGATGTCCAAAATGACAAAATCGCATGGGAAGTATAAGTGTTCCACTTTAATGATAACATCCTCCACCACTCCGCTTGGGTAAGTTACAGAACCATCCGCCAGTTGAAGGGTCATCTTGGTCTTTTTCATTTCTCCAATTCCTAGCCTTTTGAAAGTGGAGAGGGGCATCAAATTTATGGAGGCACCCAGATCGCATAGGGAGTATGGATATGAGGTGCTACCAATTGTGACTGGAATGGCGAAGCTGCCTGGGTCATTGCATTTCGAAGGTAGTGGTTGTTGCAGAATAGCTGAGCAAGCTACATTGAGAGGTACGGTACCGACTTCGGTCAATTTAGTTTTGTTAGAGATAAGGTGTTTGAGAAATTTTGCGTAGTTTGACATTTTGGCAATGAGGTCTACAAACTGTATGTTGACGTTTAGTTGTTTCAGCATTGCCAGAAACTTCCCATATTCATTATCCAATTTCTGTTTTTGGAGTCGGTTGGGAAATGGTAGAGGCGGTTCTTGTGGAGAAGGTTTTGGAGCTGATGGAATAGTGAGGATGCTGGGAGATGTCTTTTCTACTAGGACCTCAACTCTTTCCGCATTATCCCCTTTGGATTCTTCTGACCTTTGCAGGATGTGAATCTCGTTGGTTTTTCTACTGCTTCTCAAGGTTATCGCCTTAACCTCTTCTTCTTCTTCTTCAAAATCGAGCTTTTCATTTTCATAGCCGCCCACCAAGTCTTTAAGGTAGGTATTCTCGGACTGAATGCGATTTTTATAGACTGTGGCGGTGCTTTCCAGTTCAGCTACATTCCTTTTGGAAGTTTCGATTGCTATTACCCACTCTTGAAGGGAAGGGTGAAGTTCTGGAACCTTAACTGTTTTGGCCACCTCTATCTTTTCTTCACTGTGTTCCTTCACATAGATGCATTTGGCTTGCTCTCTTGGATTTGGCTCCGTTTGGCTTGGGAGAGTCCCAGGCGGTCTTCGAGCAAGTTGTTCTGCAATTTGATTGAATTTACCTTCGATTTTTTGATTGAAAGCTTCTTGTGCATAAAGCTAGTTTTGAGTCATAGACATGTATCCCTTCATCATCTCTTTGAGTTCCGCGTTTGGATCAACAGAGGATGAAGATGGTTGTTGTTGTTGGTGGAAACCTGGAGGGGCACCTTATGCTCTATAACCCATATTAGAGTATGGTTGGGGTCTGTTTCCCTGATAGGTATTGGAACTGTTGTTCTGCCCTCCTTGGTTCTGATCATTGTTTTTCCATGAGAAATTCGGGTGATTTCTCCATGGGTAGTTGTTGTTGATGTTATTGTTGTAGGAATTACCGGGGCGGTTTCCTATGAAGTTCACATCTTCGTACTGGTTTTTACCTTCGCATTGATGAGTTTCATGAGGACCGACACATATGGCACATCCTTCTGCAGATGAACTTGTAGGTGAGGAAGCTATTGTCTTTACGATTTCGTTTTGAGATGTTGTTAGCTTTTCCACCATCTTTGCAAGGGACGAGATCTGGGCCGATAAATGATTCGTAGGCTCAACATGGAGTAGGCCTGCTGCTCGTGGCGTTCTTCCTTTGGATCTCGACCACTGTCTTGTATTGCTCGTCATGGTTTCGAGAAGGTTCATCCCTTATTGAGGAGATTTCATCATGAAACTTCCTTCTGCAGAGGAATTTACGAGTAGTCGGTTTCCATCATCCATGCCATTGAAGAATGACAGGCAGAGGGATTGATCGTTGAGACCATGGTGGGAACACTTCATCAGCATATCCTTGAATCTGTCCCATGCGTCGTATAACGTTTCTCCCGGTTCTTGACAGAATGTGTTGATTTATCCGATCAACTGCCTTGTTCTACTGTTTGGGTAGTATTTGGCAAGGAACTTCTGGGCCATTTGCAGCCATAAATGGATTGATCGGGAGGGAAGACTTCGGTACCACCTGTTTGCTGAATCTGACAATGAGTGAGGAAATAGTTGTAGGCAGATTCTTTATTTGACGTTGCCGGTTTGACCAAAGGAATTATAGAAGTCTAGGAAGAGACTTAAATGATTTGGGGCTTCATCTGGATTTGCTCCACTAAACTTGCCTAAATCCCGGACGGCGGTGATGTAGTGGGTTTTGAAAGCCCATCGTCCGGTTTCTAGCGGTGTTAGTTTGGGGAGAACTATGGCTGATGCCCTTCCTTCGGTATCCGGTTGGTGGTAATCAGAGAGGGCACGGTGTTCTGATTGATTTTCATGGTCCATTTCATCTATAACTTGGTTTTCGGCCATGTTTTGATTTCTCTGGTTTCTTCTTGTGTTAAATAAAGTGCGCTCGGGTTCGGGTCTCGGACTGATAAGTGGAGAACCTCGGGTTCGAGTGTTTGGCATGCACAGAAGATAATTTGTGGTTTGTGAGAAATTGCCAAATCAACAGTGGTTAGATAAATAAAAGCAGAGATATTGGTTAGGCTGATAAACTTTAATTTAACAACAATTATATATATGTTTTTTTTATTTTATTTTTTACAAGAATAAAATGACAGAAAATAAAGAAACAAAAAGAAACAAAGATAAATGCAGGTTAAGTAAATAATAAAATAAAAATAAAGAAAAAAGAGCAGAATTAAATAGCGGGAATTTAAATGACAAGGGAATTTAAAGAACTAAATTTAAATGTTAGTAGTTAGAGTACTGGAATTTAAATGACGGAAATTTAAATGACAGAATGTAAATGTTAGTAATTAGTTGACAGAAATTTAAATGACAGAAATTTAAAGACTGAAATTTAAATGTTAGAAGTTAGATGACAGAAATTAAATGGCTGAAATTTAAATGTTAGATGTTAGATGACAGTAAATTAAATGACTGAAAAATAAATAACAGAAATTAATAGAAATAAAAATAAACAAACAACAATAATAATATAAACAGAATATTATAGTATAGCAAGGGAACTACTGAAAACTAGGGAAATTGATGGAATCAATTTCCCCGGCAACGGCGCCAAAAACTTGTTGTCATAAAACCTACACGTTAATATATATAGACTTATAGCAAACTAAAAGGCAAGTGCACCTTAGTCGGAGTAGTACAACAAGGTCGTATCCACAGGGAAATTGTTCAATTATCCTAGTCTCGATATTTAATAAAAACAGTAAAAAGGGGGTTTAGCCGGAGGCAAGCTTGATTTGTTGTTGGATCAGTACAGAAATAATAAAAACAGTAAAATAAGGTGAATTAATTGATATGGATGGAAAAGGTATCCTAGGATAGCGGGGGAATTGCCTAAATTACTTTAAACAAATTAATAACCTTGTCTCAATTATTTTGTCTATTAAAGTTAATAGGTGTCAGTTACGAACTCTTAATAATAGCCTTGGTATTTTCCTGCTCAACCCGGAGTGTAAATACCAAGGTTTATTCCTTTGTGGTACTTTGACTATCTCAAAATCATATGTTGATAGTTACCATAAAAATGCAGTAGTTTGTCACGTAACGTAAAACATTTAACAATATTTGCTGAAAGGAATTAAAACAAGTTTAATAAGTGAGACGGTGATAAACATTATATTAGGATCAAACCCCATCCTAGGATACAAATGAAAATTACTCAGACATTAACGGGAATAAAAAGATAGCACAAATAGAATTTGTCATTATTTCAGAGAAAGAACGGGTCTGCACTCGCTCTCACTTCTGCTGCCTCTCTTCTATTTCTTTTGTTTTGCTGAGTACGTGAGTATGGAGTGTTGTGGTGTTACGGGAGAAAATGAATGAAAGAGAATGGAGGAGTGTGGTGCTGTTGTGTGATTTCTTTAGTCTCTCCCCGTACAGGCACACATTTATCGTTGAAGGTGCTGGGTTTATATAGAAGCAGAGGATGATTGAAGATAGAGCTGGAGAGGTGACAGAACTGAATATGCGTGAGCGATTTAAGGCAGGCGCCTGATATTGCTGAAGGAAGTAGATAGATATGTTTGCAGGCGCCACAGAAAATTGGAGAAGACGGTCGGCGTAGTTGCAGCTCTATTTGTTGTCCGGTCAAATTTCCACGGACAGTTCTATTTCTTGTCCGTCCATATTTCCATGGACACATTGTGTCCTTGCTTCTGTCCGCGCCTTGTCCGCCCAAATATCCCCGGTCGTGTTGCTTCTTGTCCGGCCAAAACGCCCCGGACGGCAACGGACTGAATCCACGTCCGGCCTTTGTCCGGCCCTGGTTCTGCGGACACAAAGGCCCTGTCGGGCCCTAGTTGAGCGGACACACCACGGACGCAAGTCCTTTGACTCGTTTTCTTTTGCAAACTTTGATCGGCTCTAGATTCTTCGTTTGGACTCCGTTTTAAGATCCGTCTACGCCTATGCGTTCGTCTCTTCGTCTACTTTGCTCCTAGCTTGGTTTTTCCTCATGTTTTAACCAATAAATTTGTGAGATAACCAATAAAACATAAACTAGAGGAAAAATATACGATAAGTGAGAAATGAGCAAGAAAAGTGCTGATATAATATATGAAATACACCCATAAAACATGCTCATTTGGACACTTATCAACAAGTATTTCCGATTTAACCCCATGAGGAAGTGAACAAGTTTGTCTTCCTCTGTCAATTTCTTGAGAGACTCTCTGGCCCCGCAACTACATCCCGAACAACTACACCTCGGCGGAGGTCGAGCTGAGTCAAGTTCTCTCCAAACTTTCTTCAGCTTTGTATAATAATCACTAACGCTTTCTTCCCCTTACCTAACTTCTGAAAGTTCTCGTTTCAGATTATGTATACCTGCCAAGTTGCTATGTTCGAACCTCTCCAGCAGATCGTCCCAAAGTTCCTTCGGATCATGGCAAAAGCGCACACTTTCTGCAATTTTGGTCCAAGAGCAGTCTTGAGCCAAGAAAGCACAAGGGAATTAGATCTTTCCCAAGCACCAAAACGGACTTCATCAGATTCATCAGGTTTCTTTATTTTCCCTGTTACGAATCCATACTTATTTTTGACTCTGAGTGTTGTGACCATATCTGACTTCCATCCCAGGAACCCTGTGCCATTGAATTTGGACACGAGATTCAGTCCTGGGTTCTCTGCCGCATGAACATAAAGAGGAACATTCACATCGATGATAGTGGAGCAATTTGAGGATGCCAGTGCTGGCGACTTTCCTTTATTCGGATCTTCTATCATGGTGGAAGCAACCCCAAGTTGATGAAGAATAACCTATGCTCTTGATACCATAATAGAAGTTGTAGATTTCGGTAAATAGTTTGTATAGAATGTCACTAGTATAGCAGTAGAGATTGAGACTGAAAACATGGTAACTCTCGTATTATCATATTGCCGTATGAAAAGGGTGTTAAGTACACACCTATCTCCTATCTATTGTAACCAACTGGATATTGTTACGATATTCTAAAATAACAAATCTTGTAACTGAAATATTGTTGAGATATTCTACGAGATATTCTATCTAAAACAAAACTACAAGATATAATCTAGTAAACTACAAAATGTAAAATATGGGCTTAATTAAGACTACTGGGCTGAAGGCCCAGTATCCCAATTTCTGGTTTGATTATTAGCCCTTCCAAGTGTGCTGATTTCTTTGGAGGGATTATGAATGATCTCAAGAACCAGATTATGAAGGAGCTTGGCTTTACCGAAGGTAATTTGCCTATTCGTTACCTTGGCGCCCCTCTTTCATTATCTAGGCTTTGTTTGGGTGATTATGCCCCGCTTATCACTAATATTACCAAGAGAATCAGCTCTTGGGGTTCGAGATGGCTTCATATGCTGGTAGAATTCAACTGATTCAATCGGTGCTTTTTGTGGTTAAAAATTTCTGGTGCCATCTTTTTCTTTCATTTAAGAATGTTGTCCACCAGATTGACAAAATCTACAAGAATTTCCTTTGGTGTGGTAATGAAATAGGCAAGAGAATGTGGCCAGTTGCATGGTCGAACATTTTCCAACCTAAGTAAAGAGGTGGGCTTGGTTTCAAAGAACTTCTTAGCTGGAATAAAGCTGCTATCATTAAAAAGATCATTCAAATTCCCAATGATTGTGATTCGGCTTGGATCAAATGACTCAATGCTTATGTTCTTGGAGGCAATCAGATTTGGAATATTAGTCTGAAAAAATGTGATTCCTGGTGCTGGAAGAATATTATCAAGGTAAAAGAGGATATTGTTTAAAGCTGATCTAAAAGATCAAATCATTGGGATGCAGAACGACATCAAGCTTGACTATCTTTGTAATTTGTTTCATCCAAATTCCGCCAAAGTTGATTGGTATCCTCTGATTTGGAACCCAATTAACATTCCAAGATCATCCTTTTCTTGGTGGCTTACGGTTAAAAACAGGCTGGCGACTAAAGATAGACTTCATTCCATGAGCATTTCTTTCAATCAAACCTGTTGGGCGTGTAATAACTATGAAACTAGAGATCATCTATTCTTTCAATGTCCCGCTCTACTGTTGTTCTTGATGCGGTAATGGGTTGGTGGGACCTATAAGTCCCTCATGAGTTTGAGAGTATAGTGAAGTTTTTTTAAGGCCAAAAGAAAAAAGAAGATTACATTCAAAGTTAGAGTTGCTGTGATTGCTTGTTGCATTTATCGTATTAAGTATGCTCGTAATAGTTTTATTTTTAACAAAGAATCTTTACCCGTTCCCAATTGTATCTCTCTTATTGATGTTGATATTAAGTTTCAGGTTAAGAATAAGAATAGAGAAACTCGTTATGTACATATTAAACTAGCTCAAAGTTGTTGTTTGGGCTCTTAGGTAGTAGTCGTTTTCTTTTTATATAATACTCTCTTACCTTCTTCCAAAAAAAAAACTAACGACTTATGAGTCATTTGGATCATAAGTGAACCTTTAATAACGACTTCCTTTCTATAGATGGGTTTTTATATCATTTTCCTCTCGAAAAAACAATTAATAATGGACAACCAGTCAATTGTTATGCCCCAGATTTTTTTTAATTATTTTCCTTTCGATTCGCAAAGGGAGATTCATATCATATTGATCTTATGTTAATTAGTTTATAATATTATTTCAGTCATTTGTATCCATTTGAGGAAGCAGGATTATATTGTCCTTACTTTTCCTTTTTTTATTTATTTAGTAGAAAGAGAGGGATCACTTTTGTTAGCTCATTTCCATTTTCTTTTGTTATTTATTTAGTAACTAGTAAAAGGATCTCTATTTTGTTCATTTCCGTCCCTCTCATTTACTGACAATTCATATCGACAGTTTTTTCGTGCTCCTTCCCCGCTCTGCACTTCTCTTCAACCTCCATTTACTCCATCCTCTCCTGTTCTTCTTCTCTTTCAATTTGTGGCTAGAGTTGTTTGTTATGGATTCCCGTTCATTAATTGTTCGTCCTTCAGGTTTGGTTTGTAGATTCTGGTTTCGTTGTCGTTAAGTTCTCCCTTCTCCTTTATGATTTTGGTTTTCGATTCCGGATGATTCAGTTCTCTAATCGTTGTGCTGAGTGGAGATTCGAGTAGAGCATATTGTCGGGTCTGCAGAGACTGCGTTATGTCAGATGTGAGGTAGGTGGTGAACGGATTTGGGTGTGTGTTCGACCACGGGGATTTCCGGTTTTTGTTCGTTTTCCGTATATGATTGTTTGATTCTTTGGTTGTGATGTTTCTGGTTGATTTTGGTTTGCGTTTCGATCAGCCAAAACCCCATGGAAAGTGTGTTTTGAATGGATATTTCGTTATGAGTGATTTTGCATTAGCTTTGGAGAATTTTGGAGATGTTTTGGTTCTGTTTCGACATGGTTTTCTGCAATTTTTGCAATGGCTGGACTTGTGTCTGCACATGTAAGTCGGACGTGGCTTCGGACGCTTTCATTTTGCCGTGTTCTGTGTGGTGTCCAGACTTCCGCCCGGACATGTAAGTCCGGACATGAAGCGAGGACAAAATCTGGGTTGCATTTTGGACTTAGTCCAAACTTGTAAGCCCGGACACAAGTCAGGACTTCCTCGTATGTTTTTCTCAGAATTTGTCCAGACATGTAAGTCCGGACAGATGTCCGAACGTGTGTATGTTCCTTCCGTGTCTTGTGTCCGGACATGCAGGGTCGGACGCATGTCCGGACACGTGTCTGTTTTTACATAACTTTTGTGTTTTAGCTCCGTTTTGACCGCCGTTCATGGCGTTGTGTTCCTCTTGCTGAGTTCTATCTGTTTTGATGTCTTTTGGCTTATGGTTATGAATATTTTGCCTTGAAAGTCTTCATTAAGTTTTCGATCTCTATCTTGCTTCGAAGGAGTGTTTGAGCTTCTGTCTTCTGTCTGGCTTTCGTATGTGTTAGTCGTTATATGACTTTCCGTTCTGTTACGAATTCTGATCGGTTTTAATTAGTCTCTACTTTCTACTCTGTTCTGTTCTGTTAAAGGCTTCTGCTCTGTTTTGCAAAGCTTCTGTTTTGGGACCTAGATGTTTAGCTTCTGAGCCTTGGATAGCTGGGTCTGGCTGTCCCGTAGCATGTGTGCAGGAATTCCTTCTGTATTTGTTCCTCGAGTTCCCTTATGTTTCATCTCTCAGGGTCCTTTGGACGTTTAGTGACCGACATGTCCATAGCTGTCTCTACGGCTTCTGTGTGGGATCTTCGGATCCATAGGGCCTTAGTGTTTACCCTTCTGATGTGTCAGCTGGTGTCTAGGGTCCCACTTCTGTGTTGATTAAGCTTCTGTTCTGAGCTTCGGTGTTTGTGGTCAGCTTTGCTCATGTTTAAGCTTCTATTCAGTTTTGCTCCGCTTCTGTCTCCCTGCTCTGATTTGACAAGCTTCTGTTTTTGTTCTGCTTCTCTTCTAATTTGAGAAAGCTTCATCCTCTGACTGATTTCTGCTGCGACTTCTGATATGTTTTCTTAAGTTATGTATATGTAGATGTACATGTAGATGTACATGTATATGTACATGTATGTATATGTACATATATGTATATGTACATGTATATGTATATGTACATGTACATGTAGATGTATATGTATATGATATACATGTATATGTATATGTATATGTATATGTATATGTATATGTATATGTATATGTATATGTATATGTATATGTATATGTATATGTATATGTATATGTATATGTATATGTATATGATATGTATATGTATATGTATATGTATATGTATATGTATATGTATATGTAATGTATATGTATATGTATATGTATATGTTATGTAATGTATATGTATATGTATATGTATATGTATATGTACATGTATATGTATATGTACATGTATATGTATATGTACATGTATATGTATATGTACATGTATATGTATATGTTCAGTATTAGTTTTGAGCATGCTCAGCTGATGAAGTTTATCAACTGCTGAGCAATAGTTTGGCTGACCCTTACTTCCGTCTGATTTGCAGGTTTAAGCTTCCGTTGAAGATTCCACTTTGCTTTCGTTTTGAATTTCGTTTTGTATTTGGAACTATGGCATGAGGCCCCTTTTGCACTTTGATTCTGTTATGTAATGTAGTTTGGTTTCCATATGTAAATGTTCAGGTATTCTTGTAATTCATAATTTAGTTACTAAAGGTGTACTTTGTTTCGGTTTTGGGTTTCGTGTGTTAGAGCCTTGCGTTATTAGATAACAGATACACGGCGTGTAACGTCCCTAATTCCTAGGGTGGTTTGGGGTCGTTACAGCAATGAATAACAAATCTTAACAATTATAATATTTGGGTAACAACCTTCCCAATCTTTGTTCGTATCTAAGCACCATAGGGAAGAAACCATGTGAATCTTAAATTCATTTCGAAACCTAACTTAACGCGCAAGGGGGAAAAGTTCAATTAGTCTATAACTTTAAACCATACTATCTATCTTTGCGCACCAAGACAATGTTAAATTAACATCTGAGCCGAATCCAAACCCAAGCAAGAAGGAATAAATATCAAAGTCCAACCAATTGAAACCTTAAATCCCAATAAATAAGGGTGCATAAAAAGAGAATCCAAAGAGATCCAACAACCCAAAAGATGGGTGTAACACCTCATTTTTAAAACACTTGATTAACCACTTAAACCATCAGAATTTGCAACGGAAATACAAAATATTTTAGTTGTTACCGCCACATTCCTCTCAAGGAAATGCTAAGGTTAAACCACTTCATAAAACCAACTTTAAACTTTTCAAACATTTGGGCATGACTTATCAAGACATGTCTCTTATAACCATATACACCTTTATGCAAGAAAACATGCTTACAAAAATATACCCAACTAGTGGCTCACAAAAGGTAATACCTGTAATTTACATGGGAGTCTAGACTATGTGTCCTCACACTTGGTCATCTAATACATTTCTCAAGTTATAATAAAGGGGGTGACCAATCTTGACAGTCTTACATATAACCTTGTTCACAAAAGAAAAGGAGAGTTACGTACTCTTAAAAATTAGATTACATCATACAAGAATCGTAAGGAAGTCATTAAGAGCAAAAGGAAGAATTCCAACTTAAGAGAGGAGCTGTACAAAAGCTCTCAAATAAAAAGAAGCTTAAAATTCCTCATAGACCCACGCTCTCACAGCACTTAGCACCTGTAACAATATCCCACACATACGAGCATCACACAAAGATAAACCATCATTATAAAACTGCGTAAACACTAAGCTACCCTAAGTACAATTTAAATTATTTTTTTTATCGGGGGGCTAACAGTGTTGCGCATTACAACCGTATAACGGTAATAGTGTCAAGGTGTAGCAGCTCAAATCAAACTGCATACCCATCTATAAAGCATGATACAACATCGCAGAAAATCTTCAAAAGAAATCTTTCAAGTTAGTAATACTTGCTACGGAGGTTGCCGACAGCTGATTGTGCCACTCATGGTTGCACCACTCTAGAATCTGAATTTTTATCGACATAGCTACGTCTTGCCAATTCACCACAGTCTGTTCGAAGATGATTTTGTTTATGTGCCACCATAATTTGAATAATTATTTAATAACATGAGGTTGGAGGACTATGTATTTCACTTTATTTACTCCCCATTTTCTTAGTTCTATTTGAAGGTCCTTTTTAGGAATATCATTTTACATTAATCACCTTGCTTCCACAAATAGCACTCATAACATTATGGAGACCCTTCAAGGAACACCAGCTCACATGTCCAATTCATTTCCAACAACTGATAATGTTTAAATGAGCATGTTTTAAGGGTTAATTCTGTATGCTTTATCCATGTAAATCATGCTCATATCTTCATTTTAGCTAGCTTTCCTCTAGTTTTGTGTTTCATTGATGTCCTTACATATTTATTGCTTAAACATGAGGAAAACCAGCTAGGAGTAATGTAGACGAAGAGAGAAACGCGTGCGCATAAACGGATCCAAAATCGGAGCTAAAATGAAGAAGATAGAGCAGAATCAATGATGCAAATACCGACCTCCCATTGGATCGATCGGGTTAAAAATATGCTCTCGGGTTTTGACCAACCAAAGAGACCACCTTAGTGGGTCGATCGGGTGCTCTTGGGTATCGACTGACCCAGGCGACCACCCTAGTGGGTCGGTCGGGCTAAAATGGTACACACGTTTTCTTCTTCCAGAGGCGACCGCCCCAGTGGGTCATCAGACGAAAAAAATTACATCCCCCACCCATGATATTTGACGAAATTACACACTCCACCCACAGGTCACATATGAGCTTTAAAAACTTTGGATTTGGCAATAGACCAAAATATAACATTTTAGCATCGTCCATGTAAAGTTCATCAATTTTCGATAACATTTAAGCATCCCATAAGTTGAACGAAAATTAGAAGAGTTACTGGATGTTAATGGCGAGAAACCACATGGATGGGGAAAGTAATTTTTGAAACCTCATGGGTGGGGTGTGTAATTTCTCCAAATGTATTGGGCGGGCCATGTAATTTTCCCCTTTGCCTAAATCTATGTTTTCAAAAGTGGAATGAAGAGAGAGAGAGGAGCTTAAACGTCTTATTCTCTGTCCATGCTCTGACACTTGATTAGAAATTACAAAGAAACTTTAATACAAGAAAAAGCTCATGAAGAACATGAATTAAACTATTGCATTAATGAAAGTAGTGGAAGATTTACATAGAATTAGAGAAATTAGGTTCACATCTCCAACCCGGGGAGCTTAAACGAGTAATCACTCATTAATCCAAAAACACAAATAACAAAAGAGAAATCCATTGAACGGATAAAAGAGAATGGAAGAGAAAACTCTAGTCAGAAAGTCCTAATTTGGATCCCCACTTCCCCCTTCAGTATGTGTGTCGATCCCTTCTGACATAAGTGTACTGGAAGAGAAAACTCTAGTAAGAAAGTCCTAATTTTACATCCGTGCTCCATCTTATAATGGGTCATGTATGGTCTAATAGATGACAATATCCTCTATATTATATAAAGACATAATATAGAATAGAAGTAGATACAAGACTTTTTTGTAGAGGATCAGAAAATTGGTATGATGTTGATGGAGTCTAATGGCATGAAGAATGAACTCAAAACAAATGTATGCCCATCCTCCCTCGCACTGCTCCATGCTATTGAAGGCGCGGTAAACACTGAAAATTGAGTCATGTAATACCCTCACCCACCTCGGGATATGAGTAGTAATGTGAGTGGTTAATAAGCATACATATGGGTTGACTATAACAACAACACCTTCCACTTTTAAACCCAAGCGATGACAAAAGGCTTAAGGTGACTAGTTTTCAAGTCTGAATGGTTTGAGAGCTAGGTTGTTGGACAGTTGCTCATATGGGGTGTTACAGATGGTATCAGAACTGATTCGGGACCATGTTGGGATGGGATACCCGACACCTACCGAGGAGGTCCATGGGACTTGGATGTTAGGCTTGCGACGAGGACGCCGCGTTCTTTGAGTGGGGGAGTATGTAATACCCCATCCCATATCGGGATATGAGTAGTAATGTGAGTGGTTAATAAGCACACATATGGGTTGACTACAACAACAAGACCTTCCACTTTTAAGCCCAAGCGAGGATAAAATGCTTAAGGTGACTAGTTTTCAAGCCTGAATGGTTTGAGAGCTAGGTTGTTGGACAATTACTCATATGGGGTGTTACAAGTCAGTCATGTTTTAAGTTGATTTGGGGATCTTGGAAGGCGGATCTTGCACTGAGCATGCAGGACATGACCACCAAAGAGCGTCCGGGGAAGATAATTACAATTAGCGCATGGCAGCATACCTTTCAAAAGGTGGAGGTGTTGTCCATTACTATAGAATCAAAGATGAAGATTTGAAGGTGTTATCCCTGCTCGGATTGAATATCTCCTGGGGTTTGAATTTGTCATGCTATGACACTGAAGATACAAACCCGACGCATGATGAAAATGCAACAATAGATGTGCCGAATTGACATCATGTCGAAGTGGTGGATACAACAGCCTAGAAGTGTTAGGGATAAGTCAAGTAAACCTACTGTGGTGCAAAACAAAAGTGGTTCATTGACAACAGCCTTGAAGTCTTAGAGATAAGCCAACTAGACTTACTACTAGTGCAAAACAAAAGGGATTCAATGACAGATGCCCACAAAGCTAGGTCATTCTACTACAAGGGGTTAGACATGGTTATGTCTATGGTATGTACTTGATAGATTTTGCTAATGTTATAGATTTACTATGTCTAGTGTTAACTAGCTTAGATTATATTTTGACTGCAATTTACCTATATTTAGTAAATTTAGTGCAGGTGAAGAAAGTCTTGTTAGTCTCGTAGTCGGGAGTTCTTTGACAAAGCAACTAGCTTTACTAGGTTACAACAGCTCACAGGCTAACACAACATCCCATGTAGATAGTAGTTGCATTAGTTTGTGTTCAGCTTGGGTCTAGTCTTGTAAGAAGAAAGATCATAATATTGCTTGTAAGTTGTAACTCAATGAGGATGATGTATAATGAAATGGATGGGTTTTAAAAAAAAGATAACAAGACTTTATGTCTATTACCTCTCTCACTCTCTCTCTCTGTCTATTACCCCTCCTCCATCGTTTACTCTTTTTCTTTCATCTTATAAGAGACCGCTATTTGTTGCCCCAACTTCCAACTGGTAGAAAACTAAAAAGTATTGAAGGCACAATTTCTTGTTATTCTCCTGAAGCTACATGTACACATCAAGACACCAAGCTTACGCACCGATGTCAATGCTTTCCATGTCAATTACTTACTAATCTTACTGCATCACACTGCAAAGGAATCGTGCTTACACAAGCAAATATCAATTCTAAAGAGGGGAAAAGCCCAAAGAAAGAACGAAGAAAAGAAAAAGGGGGGTTACTCAAAAATCAAAATACATAACTTGTAGAAGTCTTTCCTCCCCTATTTTGCTTTGTGCACACACCCAATCTCTACTCTCATGATACCCACAGCCACTGACGATATTTCTACAAGTGAGATACCACAAGAACTTACTCTAGAATTCGTTAATTATAAGCCTCCCCAATTGTTGTTGTATAGAAGCAAAGGTAGCTCAAAATGCACTACTCCCAGTCTTCGTGGCTTTACAGTCTCGACCAACCAATTGGTTCGAAGAAGAGCAGCCTTCACCTAAATCTGCCATGGGGTAATGTGATGCACCAAACGGAACCACCTGGATAATGATAAACAAAACCAGAAGACAATGTGAGATTACACCTCTGTTGTTAAAGTCAAAATCCTAATCATCTGATTCTACAATACAAATTACAATATGGATCCTAAAGATTCAACGTGATCCAATCTTATAGATCAGTACCGATCATAGAGGTAGCCAGTTAGGAACTCTTTCCTAGTAGCAATAGATCCACTATTATGAACAATTATAGACGTAGCTGCTGCATCTCCAAGTAAATTTGACAAAAGAATAATCCCTTAATTAGCTTTACCTGATCATTGATCATTGAAGGTGACAATTCCAGACTCTTCCTTTTGGTACCATGCGCAAGCCCTCCACTGTCTCCCTCACCCGGCCTCTCGTCTATGAAATTCTGATCGGATACTTCTGCTACAAGAAGAAAAACATAAAACAACCGTTAATGATAAGTTAAGTTCATCAAATTGACTAGCAAATCATATGAGCAAAGAAAGAATGAGAGACACATTCATCAACTTATTAATGAAGTTACCATGTACCTCAAGCAATTTTGATGTAATGCATAATTTGGATAAACTTAACAGTCTTTCTTATCTCACACAGACAGAGCAATCTAATAACAATAACCATTTAAAACGAATGATACAGAAACGGTAAACCATAACCAACCTTCATTAACATCAACTGAATTGTGATATTGTTGGGAAACGACGTATCTCTGCAACAAATTTTCTGACCCATATGAATGTAGGTTCTGTCCTCCACAGCCTTGTTGCATGTGTATAAAATCGTTCATTTCTGAATGAGTAATGGGCCGCCCTGCATAATCTGTGGCAGAACCACAATGATATTCTTGTCGGCACAATCTGGGGTTGGAACCAAACAAGTGCTCATCTCGTGGGCGCCATCCAAGCAAATCTCTAGAATTGTACAACTGATCTACAAATGAAGCTTCCATGGATTTAAGATACATGCTATGTTTCTCATCTGTCCATTCAATAAACACAGGTTCCTTGCCAGTCGAGTCCTAAAAGATGTGAAAAAGATCCAAATCAGTGATGTAAGAGGAATAACCCACAAGCACATAACTAAGAGAAATAGATTTGATGAACCAGGAAAAGAGACGCAGCAAATTCGGAGAAAGTTATATCCCATCTGACATGCTTTTTATGTAGCAAAGGCACGAAAAGGGGGGCTTCAGCTTCAAATGTGCACAAAGATACTAGAACGCTTTAATCTTTTTGCAATTTTGTATCTTCTAAACCAATATACAGTAGTATAAAAGTAAATCCAAATATGTAATCTTTAATTATGAAGCTTCAGCGTTGTTCCCTTAGAATCATTCCCCGTAAAATTTGATGATTGGCAACATTTTCAATGTAAAGAAGCAGAAGAACCCAAATCTCTCTTCTTCAACGTAGGGACAAAAAGTAATAGAAGAAGAAGAAGAAGAAAAAAGTGCAAAACCAACAAAAAACGAAATTAAGAAAATATCTCGATCAAGATATTTATATCCCGATAAGGGTTGAATTGAATCTATCAGTTAAACGTATTTGAGGCACGATCATATAGCTCAAAGCCTCGAAATCATGAACATCAGATAAGTAAAGATCAATAAGAAGGAAAACCAACATAATTTTAAACGCCCAAGAAGGCAAAAACTGACTAAAAAGGACAAACCAAATGGAGGTCAAGTTATCTTCTGAGTGCGCGTCTTTACCAGGCTAGAAGTCTCTTCCTGCTCGACGAAGCCAGTAAGGTTATTATTATCACTGGTGAGACCAGAAAATTGTCGGCCTTGACGAACCATATCCACCTTAATTTCACAGATAAGAATTACAAAGCCGAACAGATAAACAGTTTCGGATCTAGTATAACCTAAATTGTGAAAAACCGAAAGAAGAAGAGACGAAAATTGGCGACAACCAACCAACCAATCAGCTTAAAAAAAGAAGAACTATACCAGGAATCAATTCGCAAGATTAATTTGGTGATACTGTGTTTCACCCTCCTTATTATCGTCAGAGAAATTTTCTTCTTCACTGGAAATTGAGTTGAGCATGGGGAACAGAATGAAGTTCCTAAAAGAATAACAGTGACAAGAGAAAGAAAGGATTCAATTGGGTAAACTCGATTTGTGAAGAGGTTAAAATGATGGGAAGAGGAAGTAATTGTAACGATTAAGGTTTGAAGAAAGGGAGGAAAGAAGGTGGGGGCAAAAAGAGCAATCTAGTTGTCAATTTTCATCGCTTTTTTGACAGGTGTCGATCTGTGTTTCAAGTTTGGACGTCACAGTCGGATGAGAGTTGATGATGATTCCTTCTTTCTCAGACAGACTCGAGTCTTCCTTACATTGAAGTTGAAACCTCTCTTCTGTTTCCGCTATGCTGCTAAGATATTTTTGTTGGCCTTCCTTCGCTTTCCAGCGTGTACCCAAGAAAATATCCGGGATAAATATCAGACAATTAATTTATGCTTATCTTTCTCTGTAGTATCGTGGAGAGCGGAAATATCTCCGCGATTTTTTCTTTTGAGGCTTTCTTTTTTTTTTTTGAATGTTTTTTCTTTTGAATGTTTTTTCTTTTGAGGTTGTTCGTCGTGTCTCCATACAAAATGCAGAACCGAGATGGTTACGTGATTGACTTGAGAATTCCAAAGGAGAAAGTAATATGCGTCGTCGGTGTCATCATTTAAAATGTTAAAATTGACAGGATGGTTGTTTATTTATTAAATATCACAATTTTTTTTAAGAAAAATTCGGGTATCATGCAAAATAATTATAATCCACCGTATATCATAAATTACTAATGTAATATTTTTGAGATCAAAATATAAATACAATTACTATAAGTTTAATAAAATATATATTAAAATGGTAAAAAATAAAAAAATTAAATTCATTAATTACAATTTTATAAAATAAAAAAACCTCTCACATAATTAAAAAGTTTAAAAAATATAAAAATATTTTATATCATTTAAAGACTTAAAAATTTAATTTAATGTAAAAATAGTTAAGAGGATGAGTTACTTAAAGTATTTTTAATAATGTATAGAAGTAATATAAAAATAAAATTTATATAAAGTAAATTATATAAAATTAAATTATCATTCTCTTAACTTTTTTCTATTTTTAATTAAATTTATGAATTTTTAATATATTTAATTTTTAAATTCTTAAGAGATTTTATTATCATATATGTGGTATTTTTTTATTTTAAGCTTTTATGGAACATTAATTTTTATTAGTTATTTCTTCAAACATAAATTTATTAATTTTTGTTTTGAATTAAAATATAAAAATGATATTATTAATAAATATTAGAGTATAAGTGTTAACTATTTTTTAATTTTTTTGTCAAATTATTTAGTTTGTATAGTATAACTATTTTTATATAATATCAGTTTATATATATTTAATTCAAAAATGCAACAAAAATTATTAAATATTGTTTAAAAAGTAAGTAATAAAAGTTAATTTTTACTTATATGGGTAAAAATTGAAAAAACAAAAAATAGCATATATAATAATATAATCTTCAAATAATTGGAGAAGTCACTAATTTGATTAAAAATAGATAACATAGTAAAAAAATGATAATTTTAAATTTTATAATATTACGTTATATAAATATAATATTTTATAATAAATTCTTTATATTATTAAAATTATAGAGTACAAAAATATAAAAAAATTTGAATTATCATTCTCTTAATTATTTGGTATTTTTAATTTCTAAATATTTTTTAATAGTTTTATAAGTATATATTTGGTATTTTTAATTTATAAAATTTCAACCTATATATTAATAAACTGATAAATTTTTATTATTTTAAACTATTTTTAATATATTTTAATAAATGTTGTGGTATCTTGTAAATTAAAAATATTTATGTGGTTTAGTGTTGAACTATGTTAATTAACAAGTAGGGGTATTTTGGTCTAAAAAGTTTTGGGTTAGAATTTGTGGTATCTTGTGAATTAAATTATTTTTTGTGGTATCTGTGAATTTTTTTTAAAAAAACTGTGGTATGTTATGAATTAACAAACTTTTCGTAGTATCCTATGAATTTTCCTTTTTTTATTTAAGAAAATTACATTGAAATTGCATATATTATCGAGGTGGTTTCAAAATTACTTCTCCTACCCATATGATTTTCCCCGTTTTACATCCAATAACTTTTTAAATTTGTGTTCAACTTAGAACATGTTTAAAATGTTGTTCAAAATTGATGAAACTTTACATGGACGATACTAAAGTGTTATATTTTAGTCCAATGTCAAATCCAAATTTTTCGAAGCTCAAATGTAACCTGTGAGACTAACTGAAAACATGTACATTTGTCGTTTGTTTCATTGGGTCCCACAAATCACATATGAGCTTAAACTTTAAATTTTCATACTGAATCAAAATATAACACTTTAGTGTCATTCATGTAAAATATCATCAATTTTGGACAACATTTAAGTATCTTCTAAGTTAAAAAAAATAAAAAAGTTATCAGATGTGAACGGAGAAACTACATGGATATGGATAAGGAAAGTAATCATAGATGGGATGTGTAATTCACCATACGTTATTGTTGGTGGGATGTAATTTTTCTTTTAATTTTCATGGTTAAAGTTTGAAGTGAAATGCTGAAATATGTATAAAGTGTTACACAATACTCACGATTGATTCGAATAGGAGCAATCGGAAAACACATGTACCAACCCCATAGATTCCGCATCCTCTTCTTGCTTATCTTAACAAAACAAAATGATACATCTTGCTTCTTAAGAAAGTAATAAATCGAACACATGACGCATCAACGACTCAGTTATGATTATTATTAATAATAATACTTAGCTCATGTTTTATAATATACTTGCTGGGTTGGTTGATATAACTTTAATTAATTTTAAAATATACTATGTTCTAAATTTTACTTTTAAAAGTTCATAATTAATTACAAATTAATTTATTATATTTTAACATAGAATACTATAAATGAGATAATTAATGTGTCATGAAGATAGCATACGTATATGTTGTTTTTATAAGATAAATAAAAATTTAATTTTGTAAGTTCGTATATTAAAATCAAAGCACGTATACAATACATTTGTACAAATAGTACCACAATGCAACCGTAAGAATAACACAAGACATCAAAATCTTAAGTAAATCATAACAAAGCAATTGAAACTAAAGTTATAAAGGATAAATTAAGTTAATGAAAAGTAATCATTTTGATAATTGATATCCATGAAAAAAAGTAATTGAAGTAGATTAATTTTTTTTTGCAAGGAAAAGTATAATTCCTCACTTTTTAAAGGAGAAAATGCATATATATTTTTGGCTACATGCTAATATAGTTGTATGGCTACATACACGTATAGTTCTTCTATAAAAATTGTATTGTTAAGTGTACATATAAAATTATACATTGAATTTTGATAGTACTAAAATTATATTAGATGTATCTATACTGACCTCTTACACTGTACAATAAACTTATAAAATATGTATTTTTACTCTATACAAATTATACAACTGCTATAAATAACTACATATTCTTTCAATAATCAAAAGAGGTGAGAAGTAAGAACAAACATCGGTAACGCGATTTTCACAATGACGAACAAATTGTCGGTCAACTAACGACCCGGGAGAACTTATTCCTCCGACTATCCACATCAATATGGGCTTTATCAGCGAGTTTGCCACATTGTAAGCCCTTGACGATGGTAGACCTTAAGAAGGCTTGGCACTCTGACCTGCCACCCTAAACGCGCCAATTTGCACTTCCATCTCAAGCCCTAAGGCCTCCGTCACAGCTAAAAAGCAGACAACAATCAGCACACGGAGACAAACAACATGTAGGAATCCCCTATCATCCAACACTACAACAAACATCAAGGCAACATCCAATACCTATGCTAGGTTACACATGTACGGGGATCGGAACCGGAAACGGGACCGGGACCGGGACGGGAATGTGTACGGAGCATAGAAACGGTAAATATAATATTTTAAAAACACAGGATGACAAGAGAATATAATCGATATATATATAATATTAATACAATAATAAGTTTTTAATTAACTGTTAACATTATAGACAACAAACTTATTTAAAAAAAATGAGTACAAAAGTACTAACCTACAAGGAAAATAGAAAAAATTATCGATCTAAACGAGTAATATTGTTCTGACCAAAATACACGCTTTCTAATTCTAGGTCATCAAGCGACTATCGGTTCAGTTTACAAAAGCGAGAGCACTATGCCAAAACCGTTAAGCAAAAGTGATTACTCTCGGTGGAAAATTGGCATGGTGAATACCACTCGAAAACTAATAGCATGGACCCAAACTCGCACCCTTTCTAGCGCATAAAGAATTCAAGGTACTGAAATAACCCGATTTAACAAAGTATTCACTGAAGACCACCTCTAGCATCCACAAGCCAAAATAACTGTCTCACTCGGTCTAGCTATCGGTCTACCACCTCCACTTGGGTCTACCAGATCAACAATTGTCTTCCTTTTTCACTTCCCTTTACCCATCGGGTAATTGGCTTATATGTGGAGGGATTTCCCTTCAAATTTGGATCGACTCATCCCTACCAATGCTCCATATTCCCATTCTCTAATACAAAGGATGATGGCCTTGTACGCCAGATGAGTTTCCATGTTCCTTTGCTTAACCTCATCCTTCACCTACGCCTCATTCATATTGGTTGTTGGCTTCCCCATGAGAACGAAGCCTGCAGCGGCTGCACGAGGATCAAGAGAAAAGGTTTTTTTTATAATTTGGGTATATAGTCATATTATTAATATAAAGGTGATTGGGTTGCGATAGGGCCTCATTAAAACCTCCCTAAGCAAAACCCAATGGAAAAAACCTAAGGAGGAAAAAGAGTGCCCACCACATCCATTACAACTTATAACTCCATCTAAATACTTCCACCCAGCCAACAACATCAAGAGAAAAGGTTATAGTTTCCTTTTATGGCTAGGATGTTATCTACTGCACATCCATTCAGTTTCATCATGTATAACACCCCGATTTTTCCTACCAACTTACACACATAATAAAGTAATATTTTGTAACGGAATTAAAGACCATATAATCGGGGTATTACCGTCACACCCACCACAGTGAGTGCTAAAGCTAAACTCAACTTAAAATAACACTATTAACTCCAAAACACTACTTCTTTTTATCAATGTTTGACAAAAAGGAAACGAAATCTTGTACTCTATTGATGAGGAGAAGAACATGCGATGAGTTTTTCTTAGAGCTATCGAGTTCGAGAGTACAGGGAGAGAGCGAGTGTGAGTTGTCTAAAAAAAGAACAATGTAACCCTAGAGCTATATGCCCGGTTCTGTAACTAAAGAATAGAGGGAACTGAACCGGGCTTATTGGCTTTGGTTCCTAATACAATCTATACAAGTTACAAGTATTATATCCTATGATACATTCTAGACATTACACATAATACCTAGAATACATGCTAGGATCTAATACCCCCCTCAAAAGTACAATTTGTACTGTGTGAAATTGTGTCTTTTACGCTTCAGTAGAGTCATTCATGGTCATTTTGTTCCTGCAAGCACAGGGATGATGTTGTTTACCTGTTAAAGATTTGGTCATGACATTGGGCAGTTGATGTCTGTTGGGAACGTATTGAACTTGAATAAGCCCTTCCTGTAACTTCTCACACACAAAATAACATTCAATTCAATGTGTTTTGTGCGCTCGCGAGAGACAAGATTTTTCGCTATGTGAACAGCAACAAGGTCATCATAATTTAATGATATAGGAATAGTATTTGTAAGACCTACCTCATGGAGTAATCTGCTTAATTAGCTCATTTTACTAGTGACTTGTCTCATTGCCATATATTCAGTAGAAGATAGAGAGACAGACACTTGTTTCTTTGACTTCCAACTCAAAGGAGATCCACTGAGTAGAATATAATAGCTAGTTATAGATTTTCTGGTGATTGGGCATGAAGCCCAATCTGAATCACAATAAGGTACTAGATCAAAACTATCCTTATCATTGAAAAACAATCCAAAACCTGAAGTGCCCTTTATGTATGACAAGGTATGATATGCAGCCTTAAGGTGTTCTGTGGTTGGGGATTGTAGAAAATGACTAAGGTATTGGACTGCAGAAATGGACTGGTACTCCGATTTTATAGTTGATAGAGCTATTGTTTGCTGTTTCTTAGGTTTCCAACTAATTGTTGTGACACCAAGTAGAATAACGTATCCACTAATAGAGCGTCTAGTCAATGGAACTTGCCCAATCTACGTCACAAAACGCGGTTAGTTCTAAATCAGGTTTGCTATACCTTGTCGTATAGTTCTTTTTATGTAGAAAAGTAAGTGTGGGGCAACTTGAAAGTGTTCTTTTGTTGGTTGCTTCAGGAATTGACTGAGGTAATGGACTAGATAAGTGATGTCAGGTTTGATGTTGGTGAAAAAATTCAATACCAATTAAGCGCTCACTAGTAGAAAAAGACCCTACCGCAGCGGTTGTTTGGTACCTATGGCAGCGGTTGAAAACCGCTGCGATGGGTGCCGCTGCGGTAGGTCTCTAACGCACGGTTCTAAACCGCTGCGGTTTACAACCGCTCGTAGGTACCTAGCGGTTGTTAAAGAACCGCTGCGTTAGACCTTTTTTTTTAAAAAAAAAACACCTATCGCAGCGGTTGTTTAAGAACCGCTGCGATAGACCTTAAAAACACCTATCGCAGCGGTTCTTATAAGAACCGCTGCAATAGGTTTTTTTTTTTTTTTTTTCCATTCCACCCTACAATTCTACCACACACACCCAAAATCAATCAAACCTGTTAAGATATAGCAATTAACAATGCCACCACAGTGGGGCATTAGATCAACCATTTCACCATTTAAATAGCCACCAAACCTATCTACGGGCAATAATCCACTTACATTTACAAATTTGAGCAAATTAATCAAACATCAACAAAATCTTTACAGAAACGACAATTGTTTCATGAGAATTTCAAAATCATCCTACTCAATCCTACCAAACCCTAAAGCAACCTACATTAACGCTCATGAATTCTGCCCATTCTTCGAGCACCTCGGTTATATGTCCTTCGTTGTAACCGTCTACCAACTCTTCAAAAGCCTTGAATTAACACAAAAAGAAATATGATTAGTTGCTAATAATACTTTGAGTTTAAGAATCAATGTTAAAAATTATCTACAAAACCAAAATATTTCGAGAATGCTACTTACCAGTCTAGAGACTTCTCTGGCAAGAGTCTCGGTCCCGCTATCAAGTCACTCATAAACCGAATGACATAGTAGCCACATTCCGAACCTCCCGGCTGCTGTGGACACTGCACATGTATATACGTACATATTCAAAATCGATTTAACACATAAATTATAATACTGTTCCTATTTTAAAACTAATGAACATATTACAAAATTTGAATAAGGACTACAAAAATACCTTGACTACATTCCACGGAATCTTCTTAATCTCTCTCTCGGACTTGCGTCATTACAGATACAAAGGCACTAGAATTCATACGCACAGATAAAGTAAAAGTTATCAACCGGATGATTAAGAAATAACTAAAAATTGATAATTAATCAAGTTAAGTAAATTCATCACCTCATCAACATGTTATATATAAGTGGCCTCTTGGGACGCCGAGATGCTGAGTCAAGCTGCAGGACTCTTGGGCTTTTTATACATAGAACGAGCAAAGACCAGTGTCGGCTGTTCATAGATTACAATACAACAGAACTTAATTCAATCAATTACATAATACAAATATCATAATTTTTAAACTAACTTAACATTAGATAAAATTCTTACCCTTGATGAAGAGGCAGCATTATGTAAGATTTATCAGCAACTGCACACGCATGTATCACATTCGACAAGTACTGGACCAAAGCTTGGGGGTCAGATCCCATATTAGCTTCAAATAAGTCAGGGCATAAAACCCGAAACTACTATTCTCATGTACTTGGACCGCCTTGTCATCAATAAACCTGCACAATATAAAGAAACCAATATTATGAATTTAATTTTCAAATATACAGAGTAAAATGTGTACAAGGTATGCTAATTACTCACATGCAAGCCGATTTGAGAATCGACGCACTCAACCAATCCTTCGTGAACAACTCCACAAAATCAGTAAGATAGATTTCAAAACTCTGAGCGCCTGCATAGTAAAAAGATCCGGTCTTGGTTCCATTGTAACCGAATCTCTTCTGGCGGCGTCATCAATAGTGTGGAGTGCAACAGTTTCAGCATGGGGGGTAAGGCATTCAGAACCGCCGGTTGTAGCAAATTCGATCTCATCACAACTCTAGTCGCGGATGCCATCGAAGGATTAGCTGGTGCAACAACTCTCTTTCCTTTTGCCTTATCAGAATTTGATTGAATGTGTTCCTAATATATTAATTTAATAAGTATATGTTTCTACTCTAGGATATGTTAAAGAATAAGTTTTTTCATGGGGTTACCTGCTGCTCCCCAAGCTAATCAATCTACAGGGCCACTGTACTGTCATTGGATTCAGCTTGACGAAGGGTGGATATGTCTGCACTGGGCACCGGTATCTGACAATCCGCGTAAGCAGGCGCGTAACCTTCAACAAGCACCCGGCATGGTACTCTCGGAGCGCTGCATTCCTCACGGTGTCTCCAGCACAAGACTTGAAAAGTTTTCCCCACCCTACTTCGACTTCGTCAACGCCAATCACTTGGAACAATGTGCAGTCAATTGGTTGCTAAATTTTCAAAATTAAAGATTTTAGATGCACATAAACAAGTGTATAATTTGTTTTTTTTTGTATTTGTAGTTAACATGTTGTTCTAAACCTTGAGAGATGAATATGGAAATGGGTTGACGGAGTGAACACTACTGGGAGGCACTGCTGCGGGCTCTGATGCTTGTGCCTGATCTGGCGGTCTAGAAACCTCCTGACTCATCCTCTCAGATCGCATCATCTCCATAGCTTGAGCGATTGACTGCTGAAATTCATTTCGTAGTCGCTGCTCGAGCTCCGCATTCTGGCGTAAGTGCTCCTCATATGTAATGCTCCCTCCAGCACCGTGTCTGACCCAGGATTACCGAAGGCTTGGCGTATACCGACATGACCACCAAAGCCTACTGCACGACCCGGATGATCCTTCTTCCCGAGAGCGCGGGAAAGTGGATCATCCTGCCTAACGGGCTGCCAAGTGCCCTGGGTGATCTGGGAGCTTAACTCTTCCTGTTATGGAGTTTAATAAGTCAATAAGGATACTTCGGTTTATTTAACTGCTATTGTTACTCTATAAATATAATAAACATTTTTTAAACTAAAAATCACTTACCATTTGGTTGATGACTCTCTCGTGGCGTCATCATACTCAGCAGGTGCCGCCGGATTTGAAGGTTTCTTCCGTCGACTTAAGTCCCAAACCTTCATCCTTCGTTCGCTGACATTCGAGCCAGCTGGCAGCAACCCCTCTTTCTCCCACTGCGGCACACGCTGAGCAATACTTGTACTCCCCATGTGATGGGGGTAACGATTTTTTTTTTGCATTTTGTTGTTGTTTTCACGTATAGCCTACATATATGTATGAAAAGACAAATTATGCAAATAATATATGAAAAAGACGAATTAACCAAATGAACTCTAAGGACACTTTAAACATTTATCATACAAAAGAACAACTACTAGTGTGAAACTCACCTTGAACTCAGGGGTCAAACGCTTCGCAACAAACTCATTCCACTGCTCTTCAGTAATACCATCATATTTTTGCCACGGTGGTCTCCGATCATCCACATCTTCACCTTCTGCCTCCTCTATCTCTGCGGGCTCCTCACAGTAAATGTACTGCCTCGTGAGCAGAGATCTGAAGTCTTTGAAGTGTGGCAATCCCCTTCATCACATCATCCTTCAGAGAAGGATCTATACAGAATCGGTCCTATATGCACAAAAAAAATGGATTAGTGTAAAAAAGTAACTATATAAATCTTAAAACAAACTATTAAGTGTAACAAATACCTTGAGACGTTCAAATATCTGCTCCTTCAACGCCTGAGGCACTTGCTTCCAATTGTGGTTTATATTGAAATATGTACTCACCAAATGCCTGGCTAGAGCAGTGAAATCATTTTTCCAGTACCCGTGGGCTGATTAAATTCATTGAACTCCAAAGGCTTTGTCGGGGGGCCTCTATTTGCTTTCAGCCCACGGGTTGCCCCTCGTTTTTTGGGTTTCTTGAGAGGCGGAGGAGCAACTTGTATCTCTTGTCCTTCCTGTGAAGGCCGCTGTCTCGGTCTGCTGTGGGGTGGTCTCTACGTCTGCTTTCTTTGATTTCTTTTTACCACCTCGTGTGGTGCGTTTTGCCGGTCTACTCTGCTGTGGCTGAGTCCCCAGTCAGGAGCAGCGTCCTATAGGATCATCAATAGGATCATCATCCACTGAGGAAAAAAACACACACATTAGATCAATATTCATGGAACGATGTATAATTGCAAAAATAAACATAAATAATTAATTCTGATAACATTGTAACAACAATAATACGAATTATATAATGTAATTTCAACCAATGGTGTTACCTAGACATAGTAACATATATCATGATCTGTTTTCTACCCAAACCCCCTCATTATGGTCTGATCGAGCGTAGATGGTCTGAACATCATCATTTTGTAAATCATCAGTTGAATCATGCAACCCTGTATGCAACGATACAGTTTCATCTATCATCTCATTATCATCATCGTCGTTGTTTTCATCCTCAAACAAAACCGGTCTTCTCCCTGGAAGAACAACATGCCATCTACTAGCTTTTGGGTCTTCAACATAAAACACCTGGTCACAGTCTTTACCCAACACAAACTGATCTTCCTTATTAGTTGTAACACGTGAAAGATCAACCAAAATAAGTCCTTTATCATTTTGGAGTCCATGTCGGTTGTCCACCCAATTGCAGCGGAACAATAGAAACGAATCAATGTGATAGTTTAGTTCCCATATGTCCTCTATCACACCATAATACCAACTACTACTGCTCATTGGTTGAACCTGGTTACCTAGACCATATTCAGTCACCGATGCTTCAATTTTTACCCCACTGTTCTGATGTATTGATTTAGCATCTTGGCGTGCAGTGTAGTATGTGCATCCATTAATGTCATACCCTTCAAACGATACAACATCTGTTCCAGAACCAACAGCTAGACATCTGATTTCTTCACTGACATCTTCGGGGTTCAATGAAGCTTGCTCAAACACATATTCCTTAAACCATTGGACGAATACTCGATTTTGTTCTTTTTTAAGCCAGATACGGTTTTTGGTAGGGTTTTGTCGACTCAACTCAGCAATGTGAATATCGAAGTAGGGTTCAACAACCTCAAGGTGTTGTAGTACAAACAAATGTGCCTGATTAAGATCACGAGAGATACGAACAACCTTTTTGCCAATAACTCCTTTACCCTTAAATCTACCATGGTGACGTGGTTTGGGAATACCAATTGACTCTGCATCGTTCAAATAACTTGTCACGAATTCTGTGACTTCCTCAGTCACTGTTGCTTCGATGATACTGCCTTCCGGTCTATATCTGTTTTTCATTCTACCCTTCAGAATCCCCATATATCGTTCGAAAGGATACATGTAACGTAAGTAACCGGACCACAATATTTGATCTCTCGGACAATATGCACTACTAAATGCACCATTATGTCGAAGAAAGATGGTGGGAAATAAATCTCAAGCTGGCATATTGTCACAACAATTTCATGTTGCAGATCATCGAGGGTGTCTGAGTCAATTGCCTTGCAGCAGACAGCGTTGAAGAAGAAACATAATCGAGTTAGAGCATTTCTGACATTTTCTGGTAATATCCCTCGTATTGCAACTGGAAGAAGATGCAACATTAACACATGATAATCATGAGATTTCATGCCTAACAGTTTCAAATCCTTCATAGAAACTAGGTTCTTCCAGTTTGAAGAGTACCCAGATGGTACCTTCAATGTGTGCAAACACTTGCAAAAACTTAATTTTTCACTCTTAGAGAGGGTATAACACGCAGGAGGTAGATATGTTCGCTTCTCATCCTCTATTGGGTGTAGTTCTTTCCGTATGCGCAACTCTTGCATATCTCTCCTCACCTTCAATCCGTCTTTCGTCTTGCCGGGTATGTTGAGCAAAGTACCACACACTGCCTCACCGACGTTCTTCACAATGTGCATGATATCCAAACAATGTCGAACAGGCAGATGCCGCCAATACGGTAGATCCCAAAAAATGGAACGTTTTTTCCAAATGTTCTTCGGCGGCTTGGATGTGTTTCCAAAGACATTTTCAATGTCTTTTACCTTTGCATACACTTCCTCTGAATTCAAAGGCAGACGAGCCACACGAGTCTCGGGCTCATTGTTGAACAGCTTTCGCTTTCTCGAACGGTAAGGATGGTCTACTGGAAGAAACCGTCGATGACACATATAAACATTTTTGCCGCAGTGCTTCAGACGATCTGAACATGTGTCATCCTCACATACCGGACACGCTTTGAATCCTTTCACCGAGTATCCTGACAAGTTCCCATAGGCAGGAAAGTCGTTAACAGTACAGAACAACATCGCCTTCAGTGTGAAATTTTCTTTCGCATGAGCATCATATACCACTGTCCCTTCATTCCACAACAAGTTCAGATCGTCGATCAGTGGTGCAAGATATACGTCAATGTTATGACCAGGTTGCTTTGGACCAGAAATTAGGAGTGATAACATAATGTATTTTCGTTTCATGCACAACCATGACGGTAAATTGTAGATCACTAGTAGCACCGGCCAAGTGCTGTGCTGACTGCTCAACGTGCCATACGGGTTCATCCCATCGGTACACAATCCAAGTCTCAGATTCCTATCCTCATCCCCAAAATGATGTTTGAATTTTCTGTTGATATTTCTCCACTGAGGTCCGTCTGCAGGATGTCTTAATTTTTCATCAATTTTTCTACCATCCGCGTGCCATCGTAAGTTCTTCGCATCTTTCGGGTTGGCAAACAACCGTTTGAATCTAGGAATTATCGGCAAGTACCACAATAATTTCACTGGACGATTTTTTTTCTGAAAGGAGGAATCCTCATCCTTGTCCTTGTACCGGGACAACAAACATTTAGGACACTTGTCTAGATGTTCGTATTCACCCCTATAAAGCACACAGTTATTTGGGCAAGCATGAATCTTTTTATATTCAACTCCCATTGGACACATCCATTTCTTTGCCTCGTAGGTGGATGTAGGAAGACCATTCTCATCAGGAAGCATATCATGTATCAGCTCTAGAAATGACGTGAAACACTTGTCACCAACTCCATATTTCCCCTTTAAGTTGAACAAATTAAGTACAGCAGTCAATTTTGTGTATTTAACGCACGAAGGGTACAAAGGTGTCTTTGATGCGTCCAACAATCTTTGATACTCTTCCGGCTTATCGACAAAAGTATCCGCAACATTTTCTAACATTTCATCCATTTGCTCATCATGGTGAGTGGTCTCACTGTCATCGAATCCTGAATCACTTAACGGTACCGACTCATTGATGGTATTGAAGGTGTGGGCGGTACTTGCGTAACGTGGATCATGAGCACTTGATGATGTTGAAGCACTAGCTGCAACAGTTTCTCCATGAAAATTCCATCTTCTGTAATGTGGCATGAATCCACGGGACTTAAGATGAAATCTAATTTCCTCAATGTCTTCATATTTCCTTACGACCCCACAGTCAACACAAGGACATGAAATATTGTCCGCCTTTGTTCTGTCCTTGTGTTGCACTGCCGCTTTGAGAAACTCTTTCAGCTTCTCATCAAAGTAGTGATCCCCTCGATCACCGTACATCCAGTCACGCTCCATTCTATATGTGAAAACAAAACAAGTTTAGATTGATTTGTCTTTCAGTTTCGTCTGCATTTGTATATGGAGCATGTTTCTACTGGATGTACGGTTGCAACCAAACTCAGCACTACTCTATGGTTCCAACCAACTAACGTAGCCTAAGTACTCTAACGTTCCAACGTAACTAATCTAGCCTTATTCTAACAATTCTAACACATTTAATTTAACTTCAACAAATCATTGCATTATTAAAACAAAAAATAAAGTTTAATTACTTACTTGTTTTAAGGTTGTACAGAGGGGGAAGCTAGGACTGCTTTGGTGATGGGCTGGGAAAGTACTGGTACAAATCCAATAGCAGATTCAGAAGACCTGACAAAGAAAAGTAAAGATTGTTATACACAAATAACAAATAAAATTAATTAATAAGACTAATACGATTCTAGAAAAAATTCGGCATGACCTTTGCGTAATCGTGTTAATCCCATGCTTATCATTAAGCATTCACCAACATCTTATTTACCACGACAAATAAATTCAACAATTGACAGCAACCATCCTTATTCACAATCACTCAATATTAACCACAACCACTTTTTCGCAATAATTAATTAAACAAGGGAAAATTCACGAGATACCCCTGTTTTCTTTCGTAATTCACAATATACCCCTGTGATTTTCGTAATTCAACTTTAAACATGCTTAAATGTTGTTCAAATTGATGAAACTTTACATGGACGATGCTAAAGTGTTATATTTTGGTCCAATATCAAATTTGAGGCTTTTTAAGCTCACATGTGACCTGTGGGACCCAATGAACAGTCACATATTCATTGGGTCCCACAGGTCACATGTGAACTTAAAAAGCCTCAAATTTGATATTGGACCAAAATATAACACTTTAGCATCGTCCATGTAAAGTTTCATCAATTTTGAACAACATTTAAGCATGTTTAAAGTTGAATTACAAAATCACAGGGGTATATTGTGAATTACAAAAGAAAACAGGGGTATATCGTGAATTTTCCCATTAAGCAAACAAAGAGAAAAGATAGATGAAGATGTTACCTTTTCACTCTTACTCCACAGCAGAAGAAATGAGGAAGAAGAAGTAGAGACCACCCCAATTAGTGCAGACAACGGGGAAGCAAGGAATGAGGAAGAAAGAGACGTAGATTAATTGCTACACAAAAACAGCAAATAATTGAAGTTAATTAATAAAACTAATACAATTCTTGAAAAAATTATGCATGACCTTTGTGTAATCATGCTAATCCCATGCTTATCATTAAGCATTCACCAATATCTTATTTACCACAACAAACAAATTCAACAATTGGCAACATCCATCCTTAATCGCAAACAACACAATTTTCCACTCAGGTATTTTATCGAACATTGTATGCATAACTAATTAACTAACTAAACAATATAACTATATACAATTATCCACACACAACTAAATTAGAAATCAACAACTGCATTACAATAAACAAAATACACCAATTGAGGATTCAGTTTCGATTAACCAACTGTAAGCGTCGGTTAATTGATAATTGATGAATTTTTATATTAAAATTAAGTTTTAGATTTCTTCTATTAAGTTTCCTATAGTTCAATAAACCAAATTGACAAATTGAAACTACAAGAATTAAATCAATAAGATAATTTGATTCCATTTCTAATTATTATTATGATGATGAAAGAGAGGAGAGGAGCAAAGTGTTCTTAAATTAGTAACACGTGTTAGTATAAGGTATTTTATTTCTTTTATTTCCTATAAGGTATTTTATTTCTTTTAATAATCATAATTTAATACCACGTGTTAGTATTTACCTTGAATAAATTACTCTTAACAAGTTTTTAAACCCCATTTAAAACAGCACAAGAGCAGGTTGATATTCCCACCGATTGAACATGTTTAAACTGGAAAGAAACAGGTTGGAGATGTGAAGGGAAAACGACAGAATAGTAGCAAAAGATATATGTTTAATGCTTGTTTTCACCTTGTAAATCTTGTACCTTAATCCCCACAATCAAAATCTAACCAACCGACTTTATTAAAACTCCAAAACAAGGTCTTAATTTTCGGAACCCTTCAATAACCTAAGAACCATAATTTTTGCACAGAATAACAACACCAATGTTGAATCAAATTTTCGGAAATCAATAACAGCCACAAACTTCTACCATTTCGAGATCCTAGTTCAATTTTATGGGCTCAATTTCACAGTCATATAATTTCAGTTAGCCAGAAACTAAATTTGGTTTCAATGTCTAAATACAACATATAGCTCACGGTTTCTAGTTCCACAATTTCAGAAACCAGTAAACACTCAACAACTCCTAAAAATCGCACTAATCCAACAATCAGAACAAAGCAGTCTCGAATCTACTACAATACAAATAACATTTCAATTAAACAAACAAAAAACGAAGTTAGAACTAACCTCGTTTTTTCTGTTCAGTCGCGCAACAAATCGACGCCTGCGAACCGGTGGGGTGTTAGGGCGACGGCGACGGAGGCAGAGCGGCTGGCGCGCAGAGAAGACGGTGGCGGCGGCAGTGGCGGTGGCGGTCGCAGGCGTCGAAGCTTCGTCGCTCTGGAAATCGCCGTCGCACACAGAGAGGGTTTAGCCACTGGTGAGGAGGAAGAAGAAGAAGTCGCGCGACTGAATTATATTAAAGGGATCTATCGCAGCGGTTCCTACTAAGAACCGCTGAGATAGGTCTGTAAAAAAGACCTATCTCAGCGGTTCTTAGTAGGAACCGCTGCGATAGAGTTGCTTTTTTTTAACGACCCTAGCGCAGCGGTTGTTACTTACAACCGCTGAGATAGGTTTACGGGATTTTTAAAAACGGCCTATCTCAGCGGTTGTTTTTACAACCGCTGCGTTAGGGGCGCTGCGATAGACCATTTCTGTACTAGTGGCTTGTAGGATGTGGGGTCTTCTAAGTAGTCATCAGCACTGTTTCTATCTTTGATACCTGTTAGCCAAGGAATTGCTGCAATTTTTAAGTTAGCAGGCATGTAATCATTAATAATTCTTGAACATATTGACTAATTAACTATAACCTCCTGTTTGAGATAGAGGGATTCATGCCTAAGAAGTAGCTCAATCTCCCTAAATCTTTGATGCAAAATTGGTTATGTAGAACTGTTTTTATGTTGCTAATTTCAGTAACATCAATACCCGTAGCAATGATATCATCAAAATACACTCCCAGAAAAGTTCTAGATGCACCATTATATTTTATAAACTAAGAGTAATCATTTTTAGATTGAACATAACCATGGAATTGAAGTAAAGAAGACAACTTGTTATACCATTATCGTGAAGATTGTTTCAGCCCATAAATTGGCTTGCTTAATCTACAAACCTTTCCTTTATAAATATCTTTAAGACCATCAGGAACCTCTATGTAAACTTCATCTTGGAGGTCTTCGTGCAGAAATGCATTGTTTATGTCAAGCTGGAAGACCTCCCAGCCCCTCTTAACAGCTACAACAATGAGTGGCCGTATGGTTATGATTTTGACCACTGGGAGAAGGTTTCCCAATAATCTTCTCCATACCTTTGTGTGTATCCCTTGGCCACAAGCCTCACTTTGTACCTTTCTAGACTCCCATCTGATTTAAACTTTAAGTTTGTTAACCCATTTACTTCCTACTATATGCTTTCCCTACGGCAAGCTCACAATGCTCCAAGTGTTGTTATCTTGAAGAGCTTTGAGTTCCCGCTTCATTGCCTGAACCCAATTTCGGTCCTTAGTAGCAGCTTGATATGTCTTTGGTTCTTTAACATTTTGTAGTTGTTGGAAGACTGAGAGACTGCGCTTGCAAAGCTTGTACAAAAAGGGTGTTAATTAGTAGGTTTTAAATCAATGAGGCTGACATTTAAATAGTTACCTTTGTTGTTTTTCTTCTGTAGTCTATCATTCAAGATCTTGCTGAAGACATGTTGGTCTTCTATCTGAGCTTCTCCTAGGAAGTAGTCTCCTAGGTAGCTAGGGGGATGTGTCTCCCTCTGAGATCTTCTCAAAGGAGCAGTTTCGGTTTCAGTTGAGCATTTATGGTTTCTGTTGAGATAGGTTGCTGGTCTTCACCCTCTGTATCAGTATCATACCAAGCATTTCCATGGTCTGGATTGAAAGTATTAGTTTGACCAGTTTGCTGTTCTTCATCATTCATGCTGTTAAAATTCTTGTCTGCACAGTTCGAAGAGGAAATTCCTCCTCATAAAAGGTTAGGTCTCTGCTAACAACTATAGTGTTATCTTGTAAATCCAAGACCTTGCTACCCTTTTTATTGTTAGCCAGACCTAAATAAATACAAGCTCTACCTCTAGGCTCGAATTTTCCTTTGTGATTTCTAACACCAGTTCTGTAACAGAGACAACCAAAGGCCTTTAGACAGTTATAATCTGGTTTACTATGATAAAGTCTCTCATAGGGAGTTAGACCACCTATAACTCTGGACGGTAATCTGTTTATTATGTATGTTGAATAACGTACACATTCTCCCCAATAACTTAAATCAATGTTGAACTTAAAATATAGTACACGTGTTGTCTTAAGTAAAAACTTGTGTTTTTTCTCTTGTGTTGAGTGAGCACAAATAGTTGATGCACAATTTTACAATTCTCTAAAAAATTGTGCTATTGTAATTGCCCAATTCAAAAGCGTTATCACTTTTGATGGTTTTAATCTTTGTCTCATACTGGCACTTAATCAGGGTAATGAAGCAGGTAAGGAAATAAAAGGCGCCAAATTTATTTATAAGTAAATGAATCTAAGTACATCTTCTTTAATCATCCACCAAGGTCATAAAGTATTTCTTTCCATTATGAGTAGGAACTTTAAAAGGCCCCCAAATGTCTACATGTATTAAGTCTAAGCATTTTTAAGTTCTTATAGCAGAATCAGGAAAGGATTTTCCAACAGCTCTAGCAATACTTTTTTTGAGAATATTTAGGTTTCCTTGTAATTAGTTTCTTTCTTATTCTTTCTTATTCTTTCCTTTCTTATTCTTTCTTATTCTGTTTCCTATTCTAGCCTAATTAATTAGTTGCCTAGCCTAATTAATTAGTTGCATTTTCTATTCTTGCCCGCTATTATATAAAGCGTGGTTTTCCTTCTCCTGTAACTCATTCTTTCTAAGCGCAAGCATATGAATAACAAAAGGCTCACATTCTCCCGTTTTCTCTAGCTATGAAATTTCTTCCTCGCTCCTTCATAAGTTTGATATGGTACCAGAGCAAATAATTCCGATCTATCCCTACCGTATTCTGCAAATCAGTTCTCCCAACATCTCCCTCCTTCGGCTGTTCTAATTCCTCGGATCTCTTCCGATTTCTATGGCGAACCAAGACAGGGAAGCAGAACTAACTTGTCTGCTCACGCAAATTCTCACCAATGTTGCCTCTTCCAGCACTGGTGCAGCTAAGCAGGACAATTCGGATCCCTATTATATCCACCCAAACGACTAGCCCGACATGATTATCACCGGAAAATTCACTGGCAAAAATTTCTCCAGATGGAAGAAAGTCGTTATTCTATCCTTTACCGCCAAGAATAAACTTGGATTTATCAACGGTAAGATTACTAAACCTGATTCCAAATCGAGCGAGTATGGTCAATGGGAGCGTTGTAACAGTTTGGTCCAGTCTTGGCTTGAACACACCCTAGACGATTCGTTCGCTCAGAGTTTCCTTTCTGCAAGTTCTGCTTATGATCTATGGAACAAACTTGTAGCTACATATGAATCTAGCAATGGTGTCCAGCTATACCAGATCAGGCAAGCGATCAGTTCTTTGAAACAGGAAAATGATAGTATTACCAAATATCACATCAAATTCAAGAAATTGTGGGATGAAATGGATATGATGTATCCGACCCCTACTTGTAACTGTGAGTTGTCGAAGGAAAACCAGAAATATTACCAAGATCAAGGACTGGTGGAATTTCTCATGGGACTTCATCCTTCTTACAAGACCATTCGTGGGCACATTTGATGATGAAGACCCTGCCTGCTATGGAACACGTCTACTCTCTTCTATTACAAGAAGAAAAACAAAACCAGGTTACTGCTGAAACTGAGAAAGGGAATGATTCAATGAGTTTTTCTAATCAAATCTTCAAATCAGTTTCTGATAACAGGTGGCAAGTTGAAAAGAAGAAAAATCATCATTGTAACTACTGTAATAAAAAAGGACACCTTGAAGAAGATTGTTTCAAGAAATCTGGGAAGATAATCATATGTTCTCACTGTGGCAAGAGAGGGCATCTAGAGGATAAATGCTTTATCAAAAAGAGGAAGATGGAAGGCAAATTTAACAGGAGCATGGCTGCCAATATCAACTTTGAGGAGGAAGATGGAAAGAACACTCCGCCTAAAGAGAATCCCCAGCTGAACATGGGCTTCACAGCGCAGCAGTTACAACAGCTCTCAGAATTACTCAGCAATCAAGGAAAATCTGCTATGTGCAGTTTTTCAGGTAATTCTTTGTGTCTTAGTGCTGTTGTGCATAAAGATAGTTTCAAGGATTTGTGGATTCTAGATTCAGGTGCTTCAGACCATATTTGTTGTGATAAATCCATCATGAATTCCATCAAGAAAAATAAAAATTTGAAGCGCATTAGGATGCCTGATAACCGTGTTAGAGTGGTTGATTATGTTGGACAGATTCTGATATGTCCTGATTACAATCTTCGTGATGTCCTTTATGTAAAAGGCTTCAGTTTTAACCTTCTTTCTATCCACAAGTTAGCTGTCCAGTTAAACAGTCTAATTTGTTTTGGAAATGAGGGTTGTTTTGTGCAGGACCCTTTGAAGAATGATCTCTTTCAGATAGGAGCTGTCAAGGAAGGATTATACATCCTGGATAAACACCAGTTCCAGAGTTATTGCAGCAAAAAGAGGAGCACTATTTGCAACTCCATATCTGTTCTTGATGAATGGCATTGCAGGCTTGGCCATGTTCCAATCGACAAGTTAAGAGGTTTAGACATTTTACATAGTATCAAACAGAAAGACATTGACAATTTCTTTTGTGAAGCTTGTAATAAATCTAAGGCTCATAGACTGCCTTTTGGGAACAGCAGTATTAAAACAACACGTATTTTTGAGATGGTCCATATTGACACTTGGGGGCCTTTTCATATGGAGACACACGATGGATTCAAGTACTTTGTTACCATTGTAGAAGATTTTAGCCGTGCCACATGGGTCTACATGATAAGACATAAGAGTGATGCTTTCAAAGTGATAAAACAATTTATTCAATATGTAAAAACTCAGTTTTCTAAACAAATTAAGGTAATCAGATCCGACAATGCTAGAGAACTTGGAACTAGTTCTGAGGGGAGAGATTTCTTTGAGAAACATGGCATAAAGCATGAGACCACATGCCCTAATACCCCTCAGCAAAATGGGATAGCTGAGAGGAAACATAGATATCTACTCGAGACTGCTAGAGCCCTATTTTTCAAATCTAATGTTCCCCTTGAATTTTGGGGGGAATGTATTCCCCATGCTACCTTCCTGATCAATCGTCTCCCCAGCAAACCCATTAATATGAAGACACCTTATGAAGTTTTATTCAACAAGATGCCTGAGTATAAGCACTTGAAAATATTCGGCTGTTTGTGCTTTGCCACTATCACGGGCAGAATTGGAAACAAATTCAATCCCAAATCCACAGCATGTATCTACTTGGGCCAACCCATCCACCAGAAGGGATACAAGCTGCTAAATCTTGAAACCAGAGAAATTTTTGTCAACTGAGATGTAATCTTCTATGAATCCTTGTTTCCTTTCAAACATATACCAACCAATCTGGAGATTGATCTGAAGAAATATCTTCTTCCTGCTGAAATTGAAAAACGGTCTAACACCACACCAGCAGAGTTTGCTGCTAATCAACCCACTCCTGACTCTCACCCATCAGCACCATGATCAATCTTTAACCACACTAGAAGGGGAAAACGATCTAGAGGGGGATCACTACAATCCTAACGACAATGATAATTCTGACCAACACAACCCCACCGAACAAACTATTAACCAACCAACTGATGCAAGACGATCCACACGCATCAGAAGTGCTCCAGCTCACCTTCAGGATTATTTTCTGGGCACTACAAAAATGAGCACCCTTACAGATGTTATTCCCTCAAGATGCATGTGTATTGAATCTCAGACAGAACAAGATGTTACTGAGCCTGAGAGTTATGAAGAGGCTGCTTCCAAAGATGAATGGATCACTGCTATGCACAATGAAATACAAGCTCTAGAAAACAATCAAACTTGGGAACTTGTGGAACCATGTAAAGGCAGAAAACCTATTGGTAGTCGATGGGTCTACAAAGTGAAGCTTGCATCTGATGGTAGAATTGAAAGATTCAAAGCTAGAGTAGTAGCAAAGGGCTACAATCAGAAGGAAGGAATTGACTACCAGGAAACATACTCACCTGTTGCTAAAATGACAACCGTGTGATCTATCCTTGCTATTGCTGTCAAGAGGGGCTGGGATGTTCACCAATTTGATGTGAACAACACTTTCCTCAATGGTGACCTTGACAAAGAAGTGTATATGATTCCTCCAAAGGGTTACTTAAATGAAGGAGATAAACGAGTCTGCAGATTAAAGAAGTCCTTATACGGACTGAAACAATCGTCAAAGCAATGGAATTCTAAGCTCACTAGCTTCCTTCAGACTTTGGGTTACACCCAATCACTCAACGACTATTCCCTTTTCACCAAGAAAGAACAAGGTCAGTCTACATATGTTCTTGTATATGTGGATGACATTCTTGCCACGGGAAACAGCATGACTGAAATCCACAAGATCAAACAGGAGCTCAATACTGTTTTTAAGATCAAAGACCTCGGTTTAATACGTTTCTTTCTGGGAATGGAGTTCTTAAATACTCCAGAAGTTTTAGTCGTTACTCAAAGAAAATTCATCAGCGAGACACTTAACAGGTTTTGCCATTCTGACTGCAAACCTACTGTTGCTCCAATGGAATACAATTTGAAGTTTGATGATCAAAACAATAAACGCCTCAATAATCCTACTGTCTACGACCAGATTGTAGGAAAATTGAACTACCTGACTAATACCAGGCCCGATTTATGCTATACAGTCTAGTTCCTGAGCCAGTTTTCTAGCAGTCCTACTGAAGCTCATCTCAAAGATGCTTAACATGCTCTCAGATGCGTCAAAGGGACTTCAGGTTTTAGACTCCTTCTGAATAACAGTGCCTTAAATGATCTAATCACCTATTGCGATGTTGACTGGGCAGCCTGTCCATCGACTAGAAAGTCTGTGAGTGAATATTTTATTACTCTGGGAGCTTCTCCGATTTCCTGGAAATAAAAAAAATAAAGCACTATTTCTTTATCTACTGTCGAAGCCGAATATAGATCCATGAGGAGACTCACGACAGAATTGGCCTGGTTAACCGGATTACTGTCTGAATTGGAGGTGACTAGCATTGCCCTTGTTCCCAACAAATGTGATAATTAGGCAGCTGTCTATATAGCCAAAAACCCTATTTTTCACGAAAAAACTAAGCACATTGACTTATTCTGCCATTATGTGCGGGAGAAGCTGAAGCAAGGACTGATATCAGTCGAATTTATCCCTGGTCGATTACAACTAGCTGATCCTCTAACTAAAGTAATTACAGGGAAACACTACAGTGCTATTCTTCCCCAACTGGGATTACAAGATGATACTGCCATCCGATGACATTTCAACCCAATCTCTATGGTCTTCACCCTAGAGCTTGAGAGGGGGTGTTAGAATTATATTTAGTTTCCTTGTAATTAGTTTCTTTCTTATTCTTTCTTATTATGTTTCCTATTCTAGCATAATTAATTAGTTGCCTAGCCTAATTAATTAGTTGTCTTTTCTATTCTTGCCAGCTATTATATAAAGTGTGGTTTTCCTTCTCCTGTAACTCATTCTTTCTAAGCGCAAGCATATAAATAACAAAAGGCTCACATTCTCCCGTTTTCTCTAGCTATGAAATTTCTTCCTCGCTCCTTCATAAGTTTGATACTTTTCAGTGTACCTTATGTTTTTATTAAACCAAGGGATACCAGTTGGCATATGGTACATGACCTAGTCTAGCATGCCACAACTTTGCATTTCTACTTATATCAGTAGTGCTATAACAAAGTACATAAATAGATTTGTTGGAATATTCATTAACAACAAACAAATCTAGGCTATTTTCATGAAGAAAGTACAATCCATTTACGGTTTTCTCTATCACCCAAGTTGCATTGGTATAAAGGTCCTGCATAGAACAAAGTGATTCATGGAAAACAATCGGAAATTTTCTCCGTTGGGTTAACTTCTTAACAAACATAAAACTAAATTTGAAATTTTCAACTAGTAAACATCACGCAGAATAAAGCTTTTCCCCAGCTTAATTTTCCATATTGTTTCACTTTCTGAACATGTCCGTCTGGCATAGGGATTTCATGAATTTCTCTTAAATTTTTAAGATCAGCAAAGAGAGTTTCATTGCCAGACATATTCAGAATCCCCTGAATCAATAATCCAAGTAAAGTTCTGTGTTATTGCAGATTTGCTGCTTAGGCAAACAGAACAAAAAGACTTACAATTGGGATTACTTGCGAAGTCACAGATTTCTCCTCTATGATTTTCTGTTTGATTCTTCTGTAGGAGGCTTCGAAGTTGATTTGATTCCTGAACGGTTAAGTTCGCATTACAAGGTTAGGCTTAACTCGAGTTGCCCTATTCTTCCATTTCGCCTTCAAGGAGAGCAGAGCTAGCGACATTTTTGGTCTTCTTCTTCCACCACTCTAGGTAGCCGACCACCTCAATACAGGTCTCCTTCGTATGGCCTCTCTTCTGACATTTGGTACAAAGCACGTTCTGTTTATTGAATCCTTTCGAAGCTGGTTTCCTAATTGCCTGTCCAAAACCTAATTTGTTTCCGTCTACTAGAAGGGCGATGGTTTCTGGATCTTGCCTGTTGCCTCTCGACGAGACATTTCTTCGTCTTTCTTCCTGAATCAAGATGACGTAAGCCTTCTCAACAGATGGGAGTGGGGATTTCAGCAGAATATTAGATGCTACATTTGAGTTGCTCTCGTTAATCCCCATAAGAAACGACATCAATTTTTCCTTCTTAACTTGTTCTTGGTACTCTTTCCTTGTGCTACTCGAACAGGTAGGTTTTTTTCTCCAGAATTTCCTCCAGGTTTCGAGCCAGTTTCTCAGCAAGATTCAGAGGTAACCTGGGTGAAGGAAGAAGCAAGGCAAACTTTGTTGTTGGCGAAAGAGCTTGGGTGTTCCGTTTCTGATGAAAGACAAGCTTTGAGTAACCTTGAAGCTATCATCAGGGATACATGTAAGAAGCCCGAACCTCATCCAAGGATGAAGCCAGGGCCAATGGCGTGAATCAGCAGTTAAGCATAGCAAAGTCTAATTCTAGAAAGGACCAGCGCTTTAAGAAATCTACTCTTGTTTCGGTAAGCTTTCGCGTGTTAGTAGAATTTCATGTAAGGGAAAGAATGTAAGAAAGGTCTAGAGATGAAGGGTTTCTTGTTTTTCATGTAAGGGTGGTAAGGGCAAGGGGTATGGAGGTATGCAGTTTTACTTTAGTTCCGAGCATGTCTACCACATTTTTGTGGTATTTTGGCCATATGCCTCTAATTATCTAAAAAACAGGGTAGGTTTTTTTCTCTATGGCTTCAAGTTTGTCCCACAGTCCTTCATCATGGTGTAGAATTCAGAGACTGAGTCGCCATTCAGTTCAAGCTTTCCCAACTCTTTCTTCAAGCTTTCCCTACTCTCTGGTCAAGCTTTCCCACGCATCAGCAACTGACAAATAGTAAACAATACTCTCCCCAATCTTCTGGTCGAGGCATTGAGTCAACCATACTATCAGCATGTTATTACATCTTTCCAAGGCTAGGTATTGACATCTTCCTTGCTCTGTGCCGTGATGGTTCTTTCCACGAAGCCAAATTTATTCTTGGCCTTGAGTGCCACCATCATCTTTCTCTTCCAAACAGAAAAGCCTTCTTTGCCTGAAAACACATACCCAAGGACCATCCCTGGGTGATCACTGGCATGGAGATAGAAGGGGTCATTGGTGTCACCGCCGTTGTTCTTTTGCTTCAGCCATGGATTATGTTGGCTTCTTCGATTCACTCATTTAGTTTTTTTAAAGATGATTTGAGATAGAGAACAAAGAAGAGAATAAAAGATCGATTAATCGAAGCTCTAATACCATTTTGAGGAAAGTAGTGAAGAAAAAAAATTCATTGAATTAGATTGTATTCACGAAGAGAGTGTTGTATTTGTCTATATACTTCTCTTCTTAGAATAGAATATTGTTGTATTTACAGAGAGGGAATAGCTTACTATTTATATGTACAAAGGGAAGGCCTAATCTGTATCACTCACATTATAGACTTATGATACAGATATTTATACATACTACGTATAAGAGATATAATATATAGTATATAACTCCAATAGACTCCTGTAGAGGAACCTACGTCGATGGTTCTAGAGTTAAACTTGGCAAGACAGGCTGGTGTGACTCATGGTGGTGCTCACTCTAATTGTCTTCAAGCGTACCATACTTTACATGGGAGAGCAATTGTACTTGTAGTTGTCCGTGTATAGGGTACCAGGTTTTGGGATATGGGATGGCACTTTGTTAGTAAAGTTGATTATGTAACCGATTATAGGTTAGTAAAGATGGGTTAAGGGTATTATGGGGATGTGATGTAGGGCTATAAATATGTATCTTTGTATGTTGTAAGTACTTGACTGAAATATGAGTTATGGTTTTTTTTTAAAAAAAAGATTCACAACTTCATGCTAAAGGTCGAACTGTAACTGTTAAACCGTGTTAGGAAGAAATAAGTAAGACAAAATGAAATAAAAACACAAGAAATAAATCATTTTTTCCACATTCTCAAGACTTTTTGTCCAATCTGCAAACACTGGTACATAAAAGTAGATTTTCGGTGGTTTTTTATCAACCATATTCGGTGGTTTTAAACCCCTGAAAATAGATTTGCCGAAAAAGTGTTCAGCATATTTTTCAGTGTTTTTACCGCCGCCAAAAAATTAAGCAATTTTCGGCCGTTTTTGGACTAAACCGCCGAAATATGCAGGGTAAATGTTGAAATTAACAGGTCATTTTTGACAGTTCTTAGCTTCAAAATCGTGGAAAATTAACCCAGTACCACTTAATTTTTGGCGGTTTCTATTCCACAACCGCTAATTTTTTTTGTCTTCTGTTTTTGTTTCCTTTCCCCCATTTTCAGTTCACCTGTTAATTAGCTTTGGTTCGGAGAGCACTTGTTGGGTGAAAGATTTTTTTTTTGTCATATTACGACCTAAATGCTGAACTATTAACTCTACTTGTTCGGATGGGTGTTCACCATAAAGTGTTTCCGGATGCACCCCTGTATATATCACAACTCTTAGCAACAATCTTGGAAGAACTTTCAGTTCCAATCCACTACTTATATGCCAACACATACAAAAAGACTTATATATATATGTACATACATCATACATACATGCATACATACATAACACATCACAATAACATTTCAAAAGGTCACATGACCATATGCAACCATGAAGAAAAGGTTAAACCAATAAATCTAAGTGTCAACAAAGCTACACTCACAAGATTCAAAAAACACTTTGATTTATATTTTCAACACATAACATTATTTATCATGACTATACTTTGGTGAATCAAATCAAGTTCATATAGATGTACTCCGCTCAATGCACCGACATGGAGTTGATGGTTTATGTCTTGTAGCTTTCAGCACTTGGAAAAACCTTGATAAAAAAACAAAAAAAGATTAGTTACTCGTTACTTATAATGGTACATACAAATTAATTGTAACATAACAAATAACACAAAGCTTTAAGTTGTATATACATTTTCCAAAGGCTCTTTCATTTCACCAAATAGGTTGATAATGTCATGCATATATCTCATGACATAATAGCCACACTCTTAACCCCTAGGTTGAGGTGGAGACTAAAAACCAAAAATTTAAAACAAAAAACTATCTAAGAATCAAGTTGTTGTGCATTATCAATAATGACAAGAAATGTGTAATTAATGATGTCTCATATCTTCATCGAATGCCACTAGATCACACTTTTCAACCTTACCTGAGATTCCACACCATCATAATAGTCTGTAATGTACTATAGAATTTATATCATATATACATTAACTACATTTACATAGGTACAATTTTAGTTAAACGAAATAATTGAAATACATAACAACAAATGTTCATAATCTACTCACAAGTTAAGGCGAGGCTTTATTGAGATCCTGTTCGTTTTACCGGACTGAAAAGGATAAAAAATAGTACCCAGAGACGATCCAAACACACCATGAGCAAAACCCAATGATCACTATATAATGCAACACACCAACATGTTATATATGTTCAACATTAATCCAATTAACGTGATAAGTTATACACTTACTTTTCGTGATACGATAACATGATACATTTCTTGTTCAACCTCAAGTTGTTAGTGATGACATGCTATAAATAGTCTTAGACGACTGTAAATCACTCATCAAAGTAGTGTAGGATCCTCTTTCCGGGCACGTGAAGGCATATTGGGTAAAGCAAATTCATTCATTTAATCGTCCAAGAACATGTTAATAAATTAAGTAGCATGGTAATTAACATTAATTTTGCATCAAACTTAATTTACAAACAAGATTAATTACTTACATAATACATAAGTGGAGCACTGGTATATTTAACTTATCAGATTTCATGACATCCACCACATCTCCCTTTTACAATTCGATTTTTATGGCATCCGGGTAGTGGAGAAGCTCATCATCAAAATTTATTACAATTGAATCTTTGCCATTTGGGAAGTCTCGTACTATGTCATGCAAGAATCTCATATTTTCCCAACTGTGACAGTATGTAATCATCCACCAAGTTTGGTCTTTGAACAACATTGGTGGATGACTTGTATCTTAATGATTTTAATTGCAGACTTCCCTTTTTTTTCTCTACAAAAGTTTTTTCTTTTTCATTGCCATTCAAATACAAATTTCAGTAGTCATAAATACCCGCCTCAACACATATTCAAAACAAATAATAATCAAATATGTATGTAAGTATTTAACATACCTCTGCATACTTCTGAATAAAGCGAACAAACCACTGAACAAAGCCACCTTTCACAGAGCAAACCCTTGTGTACTCAAACTGAGGTATTGGAAGTGGCAGATCAGAACACTGATAATCCGGTTCATTCACTACTACAAAAAAGGCATATTTCGGCACCCCTATTTCGGCGGTTGTTCTTACAACCGCCGAAATAGGGCCCTGAAAAGTGGCCTCTGAAAACTTCTGTGAAAAAAAACAACCTATTTCGGCGGTTCCTAGTAGGAACCGCCGAAATAGGGTCATCAAAAATTCTATGCATCAAAAAAAGACACCTATTTCGGCGGTCTTAGTTAGGAACCGCCGAAATAGTTGTCTTTATTATGCATAGAATTTTCGATGACCCTATTTCGGCGGTTCCTAGCTAGAACCGCGAATAGGTTGTTTTCCCGGTTCTATTTTTCCCATTCCCGGTTTTGAGACAAATTTTTTGAAAAAAAATTTGCCTCCGCCTTATATTCTTCCGACCCTTCGCGTTCGTGTCTCTCTCTCCTCATTCTCTTCACTCAGCGCAAATTCACAACCCTAACTGGCACCTCTCGTTTGCGCCTCTGCCTTCATTCTCTTCTTGGTCTGCGCTTATGGAGTGATAAATCACTTGAACTGCTGCATCTTGCTCCAGATTGAAGATGGGGCTAAATCTGTTCATTCCAGAATCGGTAATATACTTGAACTTATTTTTCCTTCTCTCTCGCGAACAAGAAACATACATGCTCATGCCTCTTCATTCTCTTCTTGTGTTTCGCCTGTGCAGCGATGAATCACTGGAACCGCTGCAAACGGAGAACAAGGAACATGCTCTGCGTGAACAAGAAACATACATGCTCATGCCTCTTCGTTCTCTTCTTGTGTTTTGCCTGTGCAGTGATAAATCACTGGAACCGCTGCGAATGAAGAACAAGGAACATGCTCTGCGCGCCTGTGCGCAACGAATCACTGGAACTGGTGCGTCTTGAGGCGAGGTTGAAGACGATGCAAAGAGCGGATTTTTTTTTTTAAAAAATACACCTATTTCGGCGGTTGTTAGCTAGGAACCGCCAAAATAGGTGTGTTTTTTTTCTAAAAACATGCCTATTTCGGCGGTTCTTCAACCGCCGAATTAGGATCGCACACCTATTTCGACGGTTCAGAACCGCCGAAATAGGCCCAAAACAACCGCCGAAATAGACCTGTTTTGTACTAGTGATTGACGGATACTCTCGACGATAAGGCTCTATCAGTTTTCCATGAGTATGATCGGGCCTATGGAGTATACTTAACCCAATCTGACAAAAACTTATTGATTGTTGTGTGGGAGCAGAAGATTACAATTAATGGTTCCTACAATTTCATCAAAATATTAGAAGTTCAATATACAAAAGGTATACTAAAGTATATGACAAATTAAAACAATTGAAGAAAGCATGAATTACCTGTAAACCTATGTAAGAGTATGGGTCGATAGATTGGACACTTGTGCATGATCCAACTGGAGTAGTACCCTCATGGCTTGGGTTGGTGAAGAATCATTATGATAAGTGGGTGAAGGATTAGGATGATAACTTTTTTGGGTTGCAGCACTACTCTAGCGCAATTCAGCAATGACCTCCTACTTCCACTACTACTTGTGGGTCCTTGACTATTCCTTTTTCTTGACCTGAGTTTCCAAAAACCTTAGGTACAGAAATATTAACCCTCCCCCAAACCCTACCGCTCGCCTTGAATGATCTTCCTTTCCTAGCGCACAAGATAGTTGATCATCATGTCTCAAAGGAGCCAAAGTCCCTTGAGTAACTTTCTCATTAAACTCATCCTAGTAAATTAAATGTATAAAATAATCTTACAATAAATAACTTGTGGAAGTGAATCTTAAGACAATTAAAAGGTTGAGATAACTTACAATCTTGTTAACAACTTCCTTCATCTTCTTGGGGGTATTTTTATTCTCCAGTCTGGGGTATTTCTTAGTACATGAGAGCATCAAGTATGTCCTATCAGATGGAGACTTCATTTTCTGCTTCCCATTCCTCCATTCTTCTGGCAACCCCTTTAGCACCAAGTACGTGATGATATTCTTTCTTCTTTGCATTTTCACCTTGTAGACCACGATATTCCTGTTATCAAGTAAAGCATTTGATGGACAAATTATTATAAAGTAATGCATTTCACACTACTTACGTACATATTTATATATATACAATAATTATTTTTTTGTATATTGAAGCTATATAATACCTCACTAGCTATCTTCTTGTTGTAGAACTCCTTCCACTTCTCCTCAGTTATTGCTGTGTATATCTCCCACAGTTGTGTGTCACCATCGAGCCTTTTCATATTTTTGGTTATAAACCACTTGACAAGATCATGCTTGTGATCTCGAAACTTTTTGCTCATCACCCCTTTGACCAGTTTGTACTGTCGGTCTTCATCAAATATTTGATACCATTTTTCATATTACCATAAATGACACAAGTGCTAAATCATGTATAGGTCGTATTTAAAATACTTACTAACAAAAAATAATTACCGTCATTGGAATACACACCTGAACAATCTCAAATAACTCTCTTCAGTCCTTCATCGATCCGAGATCAGTGTAGAGTAATGTCCAAATACTCCCTCACTATAATGTCAATCTTGGTACTGAATTTTGTAGCCCAGTCCCTGACTGGCTGAAGTTACTAATCAAACTATAACGGTTATGATTACATTTTTTGGCCTTGAGAGTTTTTGTAGGGCCACGAGGTTTTACGTTTTTTGTCCTTTGGGTTTATGATTAAGATGGTTCTACATGAGTATGCTCGTCACCTCCTTGTGTTCCCTCAAGTAGCTCATTGGACACATTGATATCATCGAGGCCCTACTCACTGCGAGTTTGTGACTTGTGACCTTTACCACCACATGTCTGCTTTTTCTAGTGGCCTTGATGTACCAGTTAGAAGCTCGCTGAGTGGGTCATCCATGTCCATTTATCCCTACATAAATAAGAAAAAAATATTAATAATGATACAACAAAATATACACTTGTGAAATAAACTCATTATGTATAACAATTTTACATATAAATCATCATTACTAATAATACAACATGAGAGATAATCATTAGTTCATTTACCAAACATACAATAACATCATTTCTGATTTTCAACCGTGAAACCCTCATCATGATCGGACCTAGCATAAATCGTCCGAAATATCATTGTACGTGATAGGAATACTGTTAGAACAGGGTGGTCTCTCATCAAATAGCAACTTATCATCATCTTCAATTTGATTTACATTTGGGTAGATAAAACTTTTCCTGGTAAAACCACTGACCATCTGGAATCAGTGGGATCTTCAAAGTAAAATACTTGTTCACAGTCGTTATGAAATATGAACAGATCTTGTCTATGACCAAGACGTGAGAGATCACCAAGCTAAACCCATCATGAACCCAATGATCGTGTTTGTTATCCACCCATTTGAATTTGAATGTAAAAAACTTTTGAAATTGATAATCAAGTTCCTAAATGTCTTCAATTAATCCATAATACATACTTTATGTTAAAGTCACCGAAGATGGATAGCCCATGGCATATTCAATTGTTGTTGATTTAACTTTCACCCCCACTGTTCTGGTTTAAAATTCTATGATCTTCTTGCTTGGTCCAATATGTGAACCCATTGATATAATACCCTTCATAAGATACAACAGTGGAACCGGTCCCAAGCCTAACCAGCGGATCTCTTCACTAACCATAGCAGGCTCTAATGATGCTAGTCTAATGACATGACAAAATGTGTTGTTTTGCTCTTTTTTCGACCAAACAATATTCCTCCCAGGGTGTTGACTTCTTGGTACAGTCATGTACTTATTAAAGAATGGCTCAAGAATCTCAAGGTGATGCAAAACAAACAAATGTGCTAACTCCAACGATGATGAATCAATTACCACAACTTTTTCCCAATAAAACCTTGACCTTCTATCTTTCATGGGTGTCTCCCTTGTGACACTCCTATAGCTTTCATATCCTCTAAATATGCAGTACAAAATTTTGTCACCTTCTCAGTTATTATTTTTATAATGCTTCCTTGGGGTCGATATTTGTTCTTCATTTGGCCCTTCAAAATTCCCATATAATTTTCAAATAGGTACATGTGTCTCAAATATGTAGGACCACATAATTTTATGTTTCTAACAACATGAACAACTAAGTGGACCATGATGTCAAAAAAAGAGGTGGAAAATACATTTCAAGTTGGTAGAGTGTCATAATAACATCACATTGCAAACCATCTAGTGTATCAGCATCCACAACTTTATTGCACACAATATTTAAAAAAGAAACATAATATTGTAATTGTATTTCTCACATCTTTCACCAATATACCCCGAATGGCAACAAGAAGCAGGTGCAACATCAAAACATGATAATCATGGGACTTCAACCTGACCAACTTCAAATCCTTAATTGACACAAAACTCTTCCAATTTGAAGAATATCCAGTAGGAAACTTAATAGAGTAAAGGCACTTGCAAAAGCTAATCTTCTCACTCTTAAACAAAGTGTAACATGCTGGAGGTAAATATGTTCGTTTGCCTCTTTCTTGAGGATGTAACTCCTCACGTATGTTCATAGCTTCCATGTCCTTTCGAACCTTTTTTCCATCTTTTGTTTGATCAGGTATGTTAAGCAATGTCCCAACAACAGCCTCACCAACATTCTTGACAATATGCATAAAATCAAGACAAGGCCTAACTGGTAAATGCTTCATGTACAAACGTTCCCAAAATATTGAACACTTTTTACACATGCTCTTTTGGGAAGACTTAGATGTATCACTGAAAACATTCTCAATGTCCTTCACCTTTTCATAGATCTATTCATAACTCAAAGGCAGACAAGCCACACGTGTCTTAGTCTTTTAGTTGAACAACTCTTTTTTTTTCGTGATACGGGTGTTCTGCTGCCAATAACATACAATGACACATGTAAACATTCTTGCTATGAAGCTGTAGATGATCAGAGCAAGTGGTATCCTCACACATTGGACAAACAAATGCTCATTTCGTTGTATACTCATATAAGTTTCCATAGGCGGGAAAGTCATTAATTGTGCAAAACGATATGACATGCAATGTGCAATTTTGTTTACCATAAATGTCATACTGTCCCCTCATTCCACAACAACTTCAAATCATCAATCAATGGTGCAAGTTAGACATCTATATTATGTCCGGGTTGTTTTGGTCCTAAAATCAACAATGATAACAATATGTATTTCCGCTTCATACACAACCATGATGGAAGATTGTAGATCACATCCAAGTGATGTGTTGACTATATAGTGTTCCATAAGGATTCATCCCTTCAGTACACAACCCAAGCCTCAAATTTCAGTCATCTCTGGCAAAATCTTGGAATCTTCTGTTGATGCTCCTCCACTGTGGTGAATCGGCTGGATGTCTCAACTTGTCATCATTTTTCTTCCTTTTGCGTGCCACTTTAATTTTTTTGCATCTCTGACATTTGTAAACATAAACTTGAATCTTGGTATTATTGGTAAATACCATAAGTTTTTCCCAATTTCTTGGCTACAACCACATGTAGTTATAGATAGCTACATACATGTACATTTGGTCATTAAAAACTGTACATTTGATCATTCAAAACTGTACTGATGTATATGTACATGTATACAGTGAATTGTGATATTTCTGAATTTGTACTAAATGTACATACTAACTTTATAAACTGTACAACAAACTTATAAAACATGTACATTTACTCTACACAAACTGTACCATGAAAAATGTAGCCAAAGATGGCTACATATGGTTGTAGCTAAGACTCATTGAAGTTTTTTACCATAAGACCTTTTTCCTTGGAATTAGATGGTTGGCCGTTCTTCTATTTATAGCGTGACAAACTACATCTTGGACATTGATCCAAATATGCATTCTCTCCTTTGTATAGTATACAACTTTTTAGAAATGCATGTATCTTTTCATACTCTACTGTCATATAACACAACAACTTCTTTGCTCATAAGTAGAGGCAGGGAGTACATTATCAATTGGAAGCATGTCATGAAGGACTTCTAGTAGTGTTGTGGAATTCTTGTCACTCCAATCAAATTTTCCTTTCAGAATGAACGTGTAGCACTGTTGTCACTTTTGTAAATTTGACACAATTGGGAAATATAGGGGACCTTGATGCATCAACTAGGCTTTGATATTCAGCCGGCTTGTCAGTGAAATTATCTTCAACAGTTTGCAACATAGAGTCTAATTGTTCAATTTTTCACCATCATTGTTGATTTCAATGTCATTCTGGTCACATTCATTAGAGATTGTATCAACAACGGTTTCCATTCTTAGTTCACTATTCATCTGACTAGAAGCATGTACTCTCCTACCAGCTTCTACAGACCCACCTTGTAAGAACCATATCTTATAGTTCGGCATAAATTCATGCCTTGAAAGATGAAATCTAATTGCATTTATGGTAGGAAACTTATTGTAAATTTCTCATTGAGCACAAGAACAGAGAATGTGTGACTTGTTCATCCTCTACTGATGATCGATTGCCACTTTGCAAAATTCATTATCCATCTTGTTTTCAAAATAATTCCCTTTTTGACTATACTTCCATTCAAGGTTCATTCTACGTACATCACATAAAAGTTAAAAAGCTTTAGAATGTTCATCGTATAATGTTCATCCATATATTACGATAAACATTGGTAATAATTACTTTTACACTCTATATATCTATATTTGTATGGCTAGAAAGTCACTCAAACACATAGAGACATTTTGTCGAACACCTAGATGACATATATTTATTGGGAGGGGACCGAAACCTATCCGCCTAGAGTTGATCTTCGATCCGGATGTAGTCCAATAGGGCGAACCGGGTGGTAGACAAAAAAAAACTAGAAAAACAATAAAAAAAAATAGTAAAAAGACCAAGAAAACTATAAGGGAATGAGAATAGAATTAGTGGGAATGGGTATGGGAATATAAATAAATGGTTAGTATATTTCCATTCCAAGGTTTGGTATCTATGGAATGTAAGTGAGAAATAAATTTTGTTATTATTATCATGCATGGTGGTTATCCACATGTTATGATTAATTTTTTATTTCAACAATTGTAAATATATTTGTTGTTCCATTAATAAAATGGTTACAAAAAAAAATAAAAGTATTTAGGCCATGTTAACTATTTTTTCTTTAACATATAAATATAAACTTAACATTTTAATTCTTGGTAGATTATACACATATTCTAATAAATTTGTTAATAAAAAAATTCTAATAAATATTTTATTGTTACATTAAATTTAATTTTTTTTGCACAAAAATTATTCGGAGGGGGGGGGGGGGGGGGGATTAACACTATCGAAAGGGAATGTATATCTATATGTGTCACATTTTGTTTTTCTTGTGTAAAAGTACTGTTAGCTATAAATTTAAATTTTAAATTAATAGCTTTTATCTGATAATAAAAATTAAACCAATAACTATATATAATAAATTAATATAAAAATGTATTGTAAGATTGTAGCTATAGTAAATCGATGAATGTACAGTTTAAATAACAATGAAAATTATAACTACTTCTATTATAATTGATAAAATTTCTTTGATTTCTAATATTTTTCTTACCATATTTATCCGTCATTGGTGTATTTTTTACATTTTTTCTATCTTAATATTTTCATTTGTCTAACTCGTGACTCCAAATATTATAGAAATAAAGTTTGAATTTTGTTATTTTATATTTAAATGATATTAAAATATTCTTAAAAGCAATTATCAAGAATATAATTATAATATCAATATAATTAAAAGTTACTCCTTTAAAATAAATATAAGAGAAACTAGTTATGAACTGAACAAATTAATTACTTATATGAAAGAATTAGAATATATAAACATTCAAATTGAAAATATTTATCAGTTACTAAAAGGGTGCCGCTACTTTCTGTTCCTGTGATAATCAAATTTGATAACCACCCCTTCCGTGGTTATCAAATCGTGGGAATAGAGCTCATTCTCATTTCCTCTTCCTAAAAAATAAGACTTTTATTTATCAAGCGTGCCCATAGATTCATTCTAATACCATGTACCAAGCACCCCTAAGGGTATTTAGTCGAACCCCTTGCGTCTGTACTCATTGTTTACCCACAAATTACAAATTTGTATGATTTCAAGCACACCAATATAAAACCAATATACTGCTAAAATTTGGAACAATAAACAACCCTAAACTGTATATATATATATATATATATATATTTAGTGAATATCCATATTGCCCCTTTTGGGTTATCCATTTCTCTCTATAAATAGAGACCATTGTACTTAGTTGTGAGGTGAATGAAAACCTTGCCGTTTCTACTCTTTCTCTATTCTCTCATTTCTAACACGTTATCAGCACGCTCTAAATTTCTAAAGTAGTCCACT
>CM041780.1:220813997-221039124 GCA_023374045.1 Limonium bicolor | reverse complement strand
CCCATTTCGGTGCCAAGGTGTTCCACCATTGAAGGAGCTTGAGCTTGTATTTTGACATATTATTACTCTCCTTTGCTTCTAGGTAAGGAATCTCAAAGAAAAATCATGTTTCCTCCATGTTCTTACCTTGACCGAAAATACACATTGATATAGCTCTTTGTGTGACTTTGTTCTAGCTTCATTTCAACTCTTCATGGACTAGGTGGAGTCCTCTCTTGTTATATATTCAAACTCTCTTCAAAGATCAAGGTAAAACAACTACATTAATGCTTTTGAAACAATGTAAAATTAGGGTTTACAATGAGATGAAGCTCAAAGCTTGAATACTCATTATGATGTTTGTATATTGTTTAGAACTTGACAAGGAATCAAATACCCTACCGGTCTTGTAGTGAAACAAGAAAGGAATTGTTTTGGAAAAGAGGTAAATCTACTAACTTAATGTTGTTTAATGCCTTAGGAGAAATGAGCTTATAAATGCTTATTAAAACTACCTAAAGAGCAAATGGTGAATGACCTAGTAAATGTTCTCAAAGAGACTAGTAAGATAACATATGTCTTGTTGTATGTAATCGCAGGTTAAAGGCATAGATATTGTGGAAATTCAGTGTTTATGATTTAAGCATTTTAAGGGCCTAAGAGCCATGCATTTTAAGGGCCTAAGTGCCATGCAATCTAATTATGCACTATATTGTAATGTAGTGTGAATTTGGTGAAGTTGTGTATGAGAGTGTTCTTGGTGATTCTAGATGTTCTTGTGTGTTTAATGGAGAAAACAAAGTGTTTAGGCTTAGTAATGTTCTAGGGGAATCCATGTCAAAATTTAGGTAAGAAGCAAGAAGTTCTAAGTGTTTACATAAGGTTTGGTGAGTTAAAATTTAGGAAATGAATAAGGAGTTCATGATGTTTTAAAGGAATTTTGATGAACTAAGAAGTGTTCTAGAGTGTAATAAGGACTTAGGCATGATCTAGAGATTTTAGTAAGTACCAAAGTCACTTTGGGACTTAGATAAATACTTAGGCAAACTTTGGTAAATAAGGAGAAAGTGTAAACTTGGAAAAGAATTTTCAAGAAGGATATAAGGAGTTAGTTGTGAGAGATGATGCTTGGGAGATGATGTTAAAATAAGGAGAAAGCTTTTGGGATAGTAGTTATAATAGGTAAGAAACACCATTTAGAAACCTAGTATAAAATGTTATAAGTGTTAAGGAATTTTACAAGGAAATGAGTGAGTGTTGAAGAGTTTAAAAATGAGTTAGAACTTTAGTTGAATGGGTGTTATATGGAGTATTTAGTGTGCCACAAGGTGTTACAACACATTGGGTGACTTAAGGAAAAATTTGGAACAGTTTGGAGAATTCCTAGGAAGTTCCTGCAGTAGACCGACCCGGGGGACCGACCCTGGCAGGGTCGGTCGGAATGTAAAAGGCAGGTCGAAAATGGTTCTGTAGAGACCGACCCAGGGGACCGACCCTGTCTGGGTCGGTCGGTTAGGAAAGAAAGACGGTAAATGTCTCTGTAAGAGACCGACCCGAGGGTAGGGTCGGTCGGCAAGGTCGGTCGGACCTTAACATGTAAAAAAAAAAAAAAACAGAAAAGAATGTGACTTATATAGTTAACCCTAGGGTGTATAATGAAGATAACCTAGGGTAGTATAGACACTAAAACATGTCATACAAGCATGTTAAATACTTAGTAAGTTTGAAGTTAAATAAATAATTAACCGACGTTACTAATGTGTTTAGGATTCTCGCAAGGTGGAAATCAGTCGAGGTAAGGACCAAGGTATGGTTTTCTTGCAGTCTGTTGCCTACCGGTTTACACCGGCTTGTGTGTTGTTTGTTTTTCTGTGTGTTTATGACTTTGTAAGATTAAACCATGTAAAGAGTTTACCGTTGTTAAATATTATTATGTTGTTAAGTATGACTCCCTCTTCCCTTGTGTGTGTCTAACAAGACTTGACCTATTATTGTGGATTGTTTGTTGAGTTCAATGATGAACTACTAACAAGGGCTAACGGGGGAAGTGAGGAGTCCGGTCTGTTCCGGCCACGCGTGTGAGTATGGGAGTCGATGTCATAACCGGTTCGATTCTCTCTGTATGTTATGGTTAAGTTTCCAATTTGGTTTCTAACCTTCCCTTTAGCTTAACCAAGGCTATTTTACTGACTCACGTCGGGCCACAGGGGCATACTATGTGTTATTTCGGTGTGCTTGGATCACTATATCCGAGGCACCTTGTGTTAAGTTAACCGTTCAATCTAACCGGACGGTAACGAGTTATGTAACGAGCTAAGTATGAGCATGGCAACATTCTCTAGGCTCTCAGTGGGGACTAACTGTGTTGGTTCTCTTCCTAAAAGGAATTGTATGTGTGTGATGTGTGTTATGATGTGTACAATACCCATGTTATGTTATATATGTATGAATTGTGTGTTTTAAAATAAATACCATGTCATCATGACAAATAGTTGCGCGCATTCCGGTAGTCGATGGGCTGCGCGCTAACCATGCCAGCCAAGGGTTGCTGACCCCCTCGGGGGATCCATATTTCTTTTACTGCAGGATGAGGATCGAAGAAGCGGAGTGGCTCTAGATCCTAGGGTGTAGTTTACTTTTGGGAGTACTGTTGGATGTTTGCCCGGGATGCGCCTGTGCTCCCGTGGCGTGTTATATACTTGATTATGATGGTATACAGTGAAGGAATTATGTAAACACTCGGTATTTTGTTGATGTATATATGGTTATTAGTTCTATGCTCGGGAGTCTGATCATCAGACCGGTACACTTGTATTTATTCAGCCTTGTTAACCACGTGGGTGGTTGACGGCGTTGTAGCACCAATCGTTTAGTTACTGTTTAGTTGTTTATATTCCGCTGCGATTCCAAGTAATGTTATGTGCGTAGTAGGGGTGTTACAATTTGGTTAAATTTGGAGCTTATATGAATTATATAAGTATAATATATGGTATTTTATAACATTGTTACAAATGGGTAACAAAGGGGTGAAAACCGAGATTTAAGGGAAGTATAAGGTTAGGAATAATATTTATAACCTTTTGGTATAGTTTGGTAATTTTTGGAATGGTATATAAGGTTTTATAAAGATATATGTATAATATATATTTTTAATGGAATTAGAAAACTATGTATTATAAATTGGGATTGAATTGTGATTTTATAGAAGTTTAGAGGTTATAGTAAAAGCCAAAAATATTTAGGGCTGTTTGGTATTTTAAAACAATTTACAACTATGGGTTATAATTGTTTTAATAACTTAAATGTCATAAGATATGTTATATAACTATAATGTAACATTATATTAATTATGTGGTGGATTTTGTAAATATTTAAGAACATAGGTGCTGTTCGGAAATATTAACATTTTTTAAATGGGATTTATAATATGGTTTTGATGTTATAAGAATTATAACATTTATAATATAAGAGGTATTCATTAAAAAGAATGAATATATATTATAAGAATTACCATATAGTAAATAGTTCAACAATGCATACACATAAATAAATATATGTTATGATGGAAAAATATAATGTGGTTTAATGACCATGTACTTTCATAATTAAAAGGACATATGATAAAAAGGAAAAAAATTACAAACATTGGATATGAGATTCTAAAGTTAAGAGAGTGTACATGTGATAATAAGGATTCATGTAATTGGAAGTATTGTTTACATATGAACCATACCACATTGAATTTAAAAAAAAAAAGAGAGAGACAACCTTAGAAAAATAAATACTAAGGCGAGATGCGTAGTGCATGACAAAGAATCACACATGCAATAATGAAACAAACTACATGTTGTACAAACATACATTAAAGTCACATGCGATAATAAGTTCAACAATAAGTGTATTAATATACAAGACAAGACTACGCATGTAATATAACACTTTTCCAATCTCGAGTTAAACCGAAAGCCCGACAAACATTGACAGTTTATAACAGGGGGTTAACCGGGAGTTGTTAGTGACGGTACGGGGTACCGTAGGATTGTGTTGTTATACAGTATGCTAATCGGTAGCATTATGTATTGTTTAGACTAATAGAGACGACACACGGAGCATAGGATCTTGCTGATTCACACTCCACCGTAATACATCAAGGTGAACGGTATGTTGTTATGTGTCTCTGATTGTCTCTGGGGGCTTCCTCAGTTCAGACTTTTGTGTGATCTGTGATAAGATTGTTTGTCTGAATGTGATAATTAATATGCATGAATTGTATATTTATAGCTGCTTATTATTACTGTTGTTGAGTTAACAGTACCGGTTCGTATATATGGACCAATATATATAAAACGAACTAGCGGCTATGGTGCTATCTTATATGAAATATAAGGATCGTCAGAAAAACGTTGTAGCACTAGGATAATAAGATATACATATTATCCGAGACTTTTATACGGAGCATTGGCCGCTCTAAACACCGCTCTCATATCTAACACTGGATCCCGAGTTTACAGACTCTGGATTGGACTAATGACCTTAGTCTGCTGTGTTAGGAAAAAAAATTGGTAATGCGATGCGATGGTATAATTAATTAATGGAAAGGAAGTAAAGCCAGGAGGATGTGGCTCTTGGTGCGCGCTGTGATCACAAAAACGATACCAGGATGTCCGCGTACGGGTCCGCAAGTATCAAGAAAATTTCCCGTGAGCTAGAATGGCTCGTTGGTCGGAGACTCTACCGTTGGAGTGGCTACTGCCGTGGGTGACCCACCATAGTATATGGGTAACTAGAGACATGTCGTTTTAACGAGACATTGTCACTAGGTATAACTGAACAAACAATCAAGTTGAGAATTATACAGTGGCGAACGATATTGGTTTCTACACCATGGACGAGAACTAGTACTTGATTATTATACTCGTTGTTTCGCTTGGATGTTCATTGGTTATAATTGTGGTCATATTATATATGTTGAAGGTTGTGTTATTGTATGGATATTACTGTTAATTGTTTACAGTTTTAAATATTAAAACGGTATTGCATGTAATGAACCTCATGCTCTCGACCAAATAATTGAGGGGTCTTTGGGGGCATGACGGGGCATGTGATGACATACTCAGCAGGGGCTGATTCCATACCACAAACCATCTTTACTGCAGGAGACTAGCTGGTGGGTCGACGCGGGGCGCGACTATTAAGTTTACTGTTGGTTTAGACTTGGTACGGTGTGATACTCAGGTTGTTTTGGACTCGGGTTGTTTAACCGAGGTGTATTTGGTTTAGATGCTCACAGTCTGTAATAATTGGCTGTTGTTGGATTTGTTTTAAATTGTTTAAGTACTGCTATCTATCTCTTGTGGTCACTGTGGGAATACGTTTCGCAAGTTGATTATCAGGTAAATCGTTATCACCCGTAAGGGCGAGTGATAACAGTGACACCATTAGGGCGACAGTCTTTTATTTACCGCTGTGAGTTATTTATTATGTGCGTCATTTATAGGATTATTAGGAGCCAAATTAGTAGGGGTGTTACAGTTTTTCTCACGATCCTTATATTTCATATAAGATAGCACCATAGCCGCTAGTTCGTTTTATATATATAGGTTCATATATACGAACCAATACTGTTATCGCATCAACAGTAAATAATAAGCAGCTAAAAATATACAGTTCGAGCATATTTATTAACACATTCAGACAAACAATCTTATCACAGATCACACAGAAGTCTTAACTGAGGAAGTCCTCAGAGACAATCAGAGACACATAACAACATACCGTTCACCCTGATGAGTATTACGGTGGAGTATGAATCAGCAAGATCCTATGCTCCGTGTGTCGTCCCTAACAATCTAAACAATACATAATGCTACTGATTAGCATCCCGTATACAACACAACTCTACGGTACCCCGTACCGTCACTAATACCTCCCGGTTAATCCCCCGTTATTAACTGTCAACGTTCGTCGGGTTTTCGGGTTAACTCGAGATTTGGAAAAACGTTGTATTACATGCGTAGTCTTGCTTCGTATATTAATATACTTAATGTTGAACTTTGTTATCGCATGTAACTTAATATACCCTTGTATATCATATAGTTTGTTTCTACATTGCATGTATAATTCTTTATCATGTATTATACATTTCACCTTAGTATTTATTTCCCTAAGGTTTGTTTTTTTCCAAATTTTATGGAGTATAATTCATATGTAAAAGTACTTTGAATTATTTAAATTCTTATTATTCCATGTATACTCTTAACATTAGAATTTCCATATCTAATGTTTATAATTCTTTTCTCTTTATCTATTATCATTTTAATTATGATAATTTATAGTTATTGAACCATATTACATTTTCTACACCATAACATATATATATTTATATACATGAATTATGGGACTATTTATTATATGGTAAGTCTTATAATATATATTCATTCTTTTTAATGAATACCTCTTATATAAATGTTATAACTCTTATAACATTAAAACCATCTTATAAATTCATTTAAAAATGTTAATATTTCCGAACAGCACCCATGCTCTTAAATATTTACAAAATCCACCACATAAATTAATATAATGTTTAATATTATGACTTTAAGTCATTAAAACAATTATAACCTATAGTTATATTTTGTTATAAAATACCAAACAGCCCTTATATTTCGGCTTTCACTATAAACCACTAAACTTCTATAAATCACAAATCAATCCCAAATTATATTTCATTGTTACACTTATAACATATACCTTATATTATAATCCTTAAACCTTAATATAATTATAACCTATAATTTTTAAAGGCTATAATTTTCAACAGACCCTAGGACTGTTTTAATTAAATTCTTACCACCAAATTTGCATATATTCCAAATCTTCCCAATTTATAATAGTTTTCTATTTCCATTAAAACTATATATTATACATATATCTTTATAAAACCTATATATAACTCCAAAAATTACCAAACTATACCAAAAGGTTATAAATTTATTCCTAACCTTATACTTTCTATAAATCTCGGTTTTTACCCATATGTTACCCATTTGTAACAATGTTATAAAATATCATATATTATACTTACATAATTCATATAAACTCCAAACTTAACCAAATAAACTTCTAAAAATTCCTAACAACTTAAGGACTGTTCTAAATTCCATTTAGTACCCCAAGTTTTCGGAAATCACAATATAACCCCATCTCTTAAAAATCTTTTACAATTTAACTATCTTAATATAAGGTAGTATTTTAATTTCTTAAATTTCCAAACTTGGTCAAAGTCTCCTATATAGTCAACTTTGACTTCTAATACCAAATGGGACCCAAACTTTCGGTAATTACCAATCTTACCCTCTACTTTTCTATTTTTACAATTTTGACACAAAACTTTATAAAATGTTATAATTTTTATTAAATTCATTTAAAACCCTAAATTCCTCTAAATTAAGCCCACGGCTTTATATTTTCCAGTAATTACGGTTTGGCCCCAAACTTAATTATATAAGCATAAATCTAACTAAATAAGCTTATAAACTTAAATTAAAATGGCCTAATGACATGGCCTTATTACAACCTTGAACTTGCAAAATAAATTACACTTTAAATGTCTCAAAATATAGTATAAACTCACGGCCTCACTTAGTTTAATTATTTTTCCACATAATGTCATAATTTGACCATTATGTTAATTAAATCACTTAATGACTAGCTTAATTTATCTTAGTCATTTTTTTCCATTTTAGGTCAATATACCCATATTTTAAGTCCCTCTCGGCACAATTTATATATATGCTAAGAATCATAAAATCATAAGTTTTAAGGTGTTTATACCTTGGTTTAGGCTTGTAACTCTCGGCAGCTTGAAGGAAAATTCACCACACTATTTAGACATGTTTAATACACCAAAATAAGATATGGTTATACTCCAAGCTTGAGCTTAACCATAAGGAACAATTAATGTAAGATTTAAGGCAAAAATCACCTTAAAAATGCAAGGGAACTTCAATGATTTCGGCCTGATAAAACACCACAAGGTGTTAAATTCACCATATAGACATAGGAAATAGCTAGACAACAACAAGCTGTTGTGGTAATAGGTTTTACCTTGGCAAAATGCCTTAAAGAGGGTATTTGCTTTAGATCTCGGCCACCCTTGCTCCAAATGGCTAACCAACTGATATGTAAATATGAAGATTATGAGTGTATAAACTCATAAAAATCAAAGGAAAAACCGGATGAAGAATAGAAAGGCTTAAGGTATGTTTTTACCTTAAAATGCAAATTTGAGCAACCTTGGCCCCTAGACTTGCTTCAGCCGAGTTTGGTGCTTGTTAACCTTAGAACACTGAGAATGAGCCATAGGAATGATGAGCCACGAGATCTAAGTGTAGGTATGAAGAGATGAAGAAAAGAGCTAAAAATGGCCTTAAAACCTTACCTTAAGAGCTTAAGAGTTTGAATTGTCTTCCTAACTCAAGAACCAGCTGAGAGAGTTTGGAAGGGTGCTGGATCGGCTGGAATGGAGCAAGAGGCAAGGGAATGATTGGAATGGCTAAATGATTAGAAAAGTTACTTTTTCAAAAGTAAAATGGTGTTAGGTAACTAATTAGCAATCAATGTTTTGTGAGCTGTCTCCCCTCCTCCTTGCCTGCCGACTGCCATGGTGTCAAATGGGTCAATTAATTGACCATTGACCAAACTTGGTCAATTTGTCCAAAAATGCACTATTTGGGTTACTATTCATACTTAAATGGCATATTTTGATTTTTATTTTCAAACTTTGATTTAGACTTTATAAAATAGTCTATTATATCAAATTAATGATTTAAATAATATATTCCAGTCTTTAAATGACAAAAAGTCATTATCTTTGAGCTCATACACAAAAACGTGCTTTAAGGTGTTTTAGTGCACATTTTTGTGTCACCGGTTTTTCTGAGCTTAGTTTTCTTTGAGAACGGTTTTGTTGTGTTCCTTACTTCATTATAATACTTAGGAATCCACTTTGGATCCTATTTGAGGTCATACAATCTTTATGGTGCTTTAAAGCACATTTTTGGCTTTACCGATCTTAAGGCGTGTTTTGCCTTGTTGAGATCTTTTAGATTGTTCCCCAATAATATTTTGATGTTTATTAACCATCTTAGATCATTAATAGATCATTTAATTAAGTTTTAAAGGTTAGGGGTATTTCAGTCTACCCCCCTTAAAAAGGCTTCGTCCCGAAGTCCTTAATCCTCTACAGTTCACCTAAGGAATCAAGTTCCACTAAGTAACCAAACAGTCCATCGCTAGGGAGTAACTCCCACTAGGTTCAGACCTAGTCTATACATACAGCATATATCAAATAGCCAAACTCATGGTATAAACTCATTCGTTTCATAGCACTAAACAAGGTGCACATACAATTCATCAACAAAAGTACTCAGCGGTACTAATATATATTCAACCAGGTGCACTAAGGCACATACATAAATGTATCAACACAACATGTATACGCAGCATACCAACAAACACACCACAAAACAAACCTAATGCATAACATATGCGCAAGCCAAGTGGTGTCTACCCCCCTTAAAAAGGGTTTGACCACGAACCCGTACAGTATCACAGCTACTACTCGAAGAGTGCTGGGTACTTCGCTCTCATGGAGTCCTCTAACTCCCATGTAGCCTCCTCCACCTCATGGTTCGACCAGAGAACCTTGACCATGCTAACGGTCTTGTTCCTAGTCTGCCTCGTCTTCGTATCGAGAATGCGGAGTGGTACTTCCTCATATCGTAGAGCGGGGTCCAACTCTAAAGTCTCTGGCTGTAAAACGTGCGATGGATGGGGCACATACCTCTTCAACTGTGAAACGTGAAAGACGTCGTGCACCCTCCCGAGCTCTGCTGGTAAATCCAGTCTGTAGGCTAACGGGCCCACTCGCTCCTTAATCGCATAAGGTCCAACATACTTCGGGCTCAACTTGCCCTTCTGCCCGAACCGGAATATCCCCTTCATGGGTGACACTCTAAGGAATACCATATCGTCGGTAGTGAACTCAATGTCCCTCCTTCTGGTGTCTACATATGATTTCTGCCGGTCCTGAGCTGCCCTCATGTTCTTGCGAATCTATAGGACATCCTCCTTAATCTGCTCTAGGTACTCTGGTCCTAGAAGCGTAGTCTCGCTGGCCTCATCCCAGCATAAAGGAGTCCTACACGGTCTACCATAAAGTGCCTGAACGGTGGCATCTGTATCGAGGAGTGGTAGCTGTTGTTGTAGGCGAACTCTATCAAATGTAGACGCTCTAACCAGCTCCCCTGAAAATCTAAGGCACATGCTCTCAGCATGTCCTCCAGTGTCTGGATGGTCCTCTCACTCTGACCGTCGGTCTGTGGATGGAACGCCGTACTAAGCTTCAACTTCGTACCCAAGGCTTCCTGAACCTGTCCCCAGAATCTGGACAAAAATCGAGGGTCCCTATCAGAAACAATAGTCTTTGGCACACCATGGTGCCGGATCACCTCCTTCTGGAACAAGTCCGCTAACTTCGGAACGTTCCAGGTATCCTTCATAGCAACAAACTTCGCCACCTTCGTCAGACGGTCCACAATGACCCAAATCGTGTTCAGTCCTCCCTTAGTCGGTGGGAGACCGACAACGAAATCCATCGAGATGTCCTCGAACTTCCAGCAAGGAATAGGCATAGACTGCACTAAACCTCCGGGTCTCCTATGCTCAAACTTAACCTTCTGACAGGTCAAGCATCTAGCCACGTACTCAGCTACATCCTTCTTCATCCCGCTCCACCAGAAATGAACCTTCAAATCCTTATACATCTTCGAAGAACCAGGGTGGACGGATAAGGACGAGCAATGAGCCTCCTGGAGTATCTTCTCCTTCAGGTCAGGAGAGACTCCGGAATACATAATCGGCCATTCAGTCGTATCATGCCATCATTACACAGTTCGAAATCATACTTCTGTCTCTCAAAACAACCCTCTGACATTTCTGTTTGATGCTCTCCATATACTGATCACTCTCCTGTGCAGCTCGTATCTCATCAATCATACTGCTCGCTAATAGTGTAAACAATGAATGAGCTCTGCGGCTCAGGGCGTCGGCAACTACATTCGCTTTGCCCTCTTTACCTCAGGTCTATGTCGTAGTCCTTCAAGAACTCGACCCATCTTCTCTGTCGCATGTTCAGCTCCTTCTGAGAGAAGAGATGTTGTACTCTTATCAGAGTAGATAGTGACTGTCACACCGTAAGATAATGTCGCCAGATCTTCAAAGCTACTGCGCCTAACTCAAGGTCGTGTGTGGGGTAATTCACCTCATGCTTCTTCAGCTGTCGGGATGCGTAGGCAACTACTTTCCCGTGCTGCATAAGCACACAGCCTAGACCGGTTCCAGAGGCATCACAATATACCTCGAACCCATCGGTGCCCTCAGGGATAGTAAGAACGGGCGCCGATGTCAGGAGATCCTTCAGCGTCTGAAAGGACTGCTCACACTCTGCAGACCATAAGAACTGGGACTCCTTCTTCATTAGACTCGTCATCGGTTTGGCCACCTTGGAGAAGTCCTTCACGAACCTTCGATAATAACCGGCCAAACCCAGAAAGCTACGGACGTCTGTGACTGTCTTCGGCCTTGGCCAACTCTTTACTGCCTCAATCTTAGCAGGATCTACAGATATGCCGCTAGCTGATATAATGTGTCCTAGAAATGACACGCTGTCCAACCAGAACTCACACTTAGAGAGTTTGGCATACAGCTGGTTCTCTCTCATAATATTCAACACCTGTCTCAAATGTAACTCATGATCTTCTTTGGTCTTAGAATAGATCAGGATATCGTCGATGAAGACTACAACTGAACTATCAAGCTGTTCTCTAAAGAGACAGTTCATCAAATCCATGAATATGGCTGGCGCATTCGTCAATCCGAATGGCATAACTGTAAACTCGTAGTGTCCATACCGTGTCCTAAAAGCTGTCTTCTCAATGTCGCCCTCTGCAATCCTAATCTGATGGTAGCCAGATCTGAGATCTATCTTCGAGAACACACTGGACCCTCTCAGCTGATCAAATAAATCATCTATTCATGGCAATGGGTACTTGTTCTTGACTGTAACCGCATTCAGCTCGCGGTAGTCGATGCAGAGTCGCATACTGCCGTCCTTTTCTTGACGAACAGTACTGGAGCACCCCAAGGAGAAACACTAGGTCGAATGAATCCCTTGTCGAGGAGGTCCTCCAGCTGTAGCTTCAGCTCTCTCATCTCAGCCGGTGCCATACGGTAGGGTGCCTTAGCAATGGGGCCCGTACCTGGCAACAAGTCGACGGCGAACTCAACCTCGCGCACAGGCGGCATGCCTGGCAGCTCATCAGGAAATAAGTCGGGAAAATCTACCACGACTGGAATGTCTACGTCCTCACGTCGTTCTGTCTCGTGTCCTGTACATAACAGAGGAAGGCTTGTCGGCCCTTCCTAACATCCTTCATCAGGGACAATGCTGACACGATCTTGACAGTCGGCTCTCTCCTCACACTGCGGTATGACACTGTCTTGCCGCTCGGCCCCTTCAGTAGTAGTCGATGCTCTGCACAATGAAGGCGGCCCCTATGCTTCTGCAGCCAATCCATGCCCACTATAATGTCAAAACCCAAGTTCTTGAACTCGATCAGATCGATGGGAAAGGTCTCAGTCATGATGCTGATCTCTAACCCCGTATACTGTCTGGTGCAACCTACTTTCTCCTTCGAAGGAAGGGTGACTGAAAAGTCTGAAAGCTGTTCGGGGTGGCTCCCAGTTTTTTTTGTTTTGTTCGAGGAAATAAAAGAATGCGAAGCCCCTGAGTCGAACAATACGGAAGCACTAACACCATCAACAGGAAAGGTACCTGAGATCACCTCTCGTATTAGCATCGAGTCCCAATAAATCACTAATTTACTGTCGGTTGTTTTGTAATGTCATACCTGTGATGACATTACCGGACTCCTTGGCTTGCGCCATATCTAAGATGCAGATGGTACCCTCCTTCCCATTTTCGTAGCCTGAAGTTATGATTTAACGGTGTCAACAAACTGAACACAATACTTGAAGATACAAAACTCTTATTTCATTCATCCAACTGTATTATACAAGGTTACACACTTAGTTACTACTATTACATCAGTACTGTCTGAAAGTCAAATTTAAACGGCCAGGTCGGATGTGGGTATCATTCACTAGAGCTGGTGGTGCGGTATTGAGCTTAATGCTCTTAATACCATGATATACAAGCCTCGACTCTCCACCAAATACCAACACATCCCCAGACTTGAGGACGATCTTGCTTGCTAGATCCATCCTCTTCTGGTCTCCATAGATGAACTCAGCATCATCGCCGATGGAGAATGACACAACCGGTATTCCTCTGGTGATGGACTCGGTCGTCTCATCACGATCCTGGTGCATCCCAAGTTTTCCTCCCTGCTCATAGTAGTTGATAATGCAAACGTCAGGTGTCATGTCGGGTAATGGAAAAGTCTCACAGTCTTGAGCAATATCCATTGCGTTTCTCACCAAGGTTAGGAAACTCTCAGGTATCCTAGGTATAGATACGCCACCTACCATTCTCACCTCTCGATAAACCCTAGCTGTGGATCCCAATCTTTCCCTAAGCACATCATGTGCAGTTTCATTTTAGAACCACTATTAAATACAGGGGTATAAAATCCTCCTATGCCCTTACCCAAGGCTCTACACTCATTCACTATGGCGATTTGCTCATCTAGGGTTAGGAACTCTCTGAGAAGTATCATGCCCGGTCTGACCACATGACACAACTCACTAGGGTACTCCCGTCTTTCTTCCACGGATCTAGGTGACCTCTGTCTTGTAAGTGTGGGATAGCAGATATCGAAGTCTCCTAAGAGGTAAAAGGTTTCCTAGGTGAGTCGTTTATCTAAAGCGGTAACTAAAGCACACATTCATGCTAAGGTAGAGCATTTAACACTTAGTCATGCTCCCATACAATGGTTAAGGTTTCAAATACTAACCTTCACCGCGCTGGGTACTAGTGCCAGCGCCTGAAGCTCCCGCTGCATTCAGCATACGGTTGCCCGGCGGGTTCTCTGGTTTGCTGCTGATGCTGCTGCCCCCTCTGGGCTTGGGGCGCCGGCCCCCTCTGGCCACCTCGAGCTCCACCTCCTCCAGTAGGTGCGCTCTGAGTCCCCTTCGATGGGCGGTACACTCGGCTCTCTGGATTAGCAAAGCACTCGTACGACCTGTGGCCCGTCTTTCCACAATGGTGGCAGTCCACCGCTTGCCCGGTGCATCGACACCCGGGTGGTCTTTACCACAGCGCTTGCAGTGAAAGTGGCGCTGGGGTGCAGACTATTATCATATCACACTCAGATTATACAAGGATGGTAATGGATAGTGTAGTACACAACTCATTCACAAGGTTAGATCGCTTACCCTTAGGGGGTGCAGATCTAAGAGGCTGGACATCGTAGGTAGGCCCGGTCAGCATCGGGACCTTGTCCTTGCCCTTTTGGCTGGCCTGCTCTTCTTCTCCCTCCAGGAGAACTTTTTCTTCCTGTGATCGTCAAAGTGTCAGGAATAGCAGGTATAAAAGCAGGCAGTAAGTAAGTAATTTAAATGGATTAAATAACTTAAGGTGGTTCTTACTTCCAGCCCTTACTGCCTCCGCTTCCAGCCTCAGTCTCCGTCTCCTTCTCGGGGGTCTTACGCTTCTGCCCTGGCCGTCTTCCAGGCTGTTCACCATCATCTCAGTCCGAGAAGCAGCGTCATAACACTGTAATGCATCAATGAGTTCCCGAACTTGTAATGAATCAAACTGAGTTACAAGGTATAAACTGTCAATTAATATTGGACCGTAGGGTACAAGGTAGCCCCATGGCGGCGCCTTGATAGCATATCGCAACCCGCCTCTAAATTTCTCCACTTTCACCGCATCAGAATAAAAAACTCTGGACAAAGTCAAGAGCCACAATGAATAAGAGTAGTACTGATCTACTGTATACACTGCCTCAGGGCCTCAAACTCTTCCCTCTTCCTCTGCTTCAAATGTGCAGGATAGTGCTTCTCTCTCAGTAATTCCACAAAGTCTGTCCAACCAAAACCCTCTATAGCAGTGTAATGTGCCTTCACGGACCTCCACCAAGTGCTGGCGGCATCCCTCAGATGGACGGCTGCTATACCAACCCGGTGCTCAGCAGGCACATGAATGGCATCGAAGGCCTTCTCGTGCTCAACAATGTATCTCTCTAGGACGGTGGGGTCAGCAACTCCGTCATAGGTAGGTACTCGCGTATCAGCTACGCTCTTTAGCCAATTAGGCTCTCTAGGTGCGGGTACGGGTGGGACTACAGGTGGTGCTCCTATATGGACACCTCCCATCTGGGCCAGCTGAGCGAAGACGGCTGCTACCGTCTCTGCTACGCCCACGGTTGGGGCCTTCGGAGGACCTCCTCTAGGCCCGCCGCCTCTTCCACCACCTCCTCTGCCTCTGCCAGTCGAACGTCTTCCAGAAGACATTTGAAGAATTCAGAACCAAAGTCAGTTCTTGGTATAAATACTGTACTTTTCCCAACCATAACCTAACTCAAATCATTTACAACTATCTCCTTGGTACTGGTGTGTGAACAACCTAAGCTCACGGTACTTAAACTACTATCTCTTGTAATCAAAGCGGTACTCCGCTCTGATACCACTTTTGTAACACCCCTACTAATTCGGCTCCTAATTATCCTATAAATATCGCACATAATAAATAAATCGCAGCGGTAAATAACAGACTGTCGCTCTAATGGTGTCACTGTTATCACTCACCCATACGGGTGATAACGAATTACCTGATAATCAACTTGCGAAACGTAATCCCGCAGTGACCACAAGAGATAGATAGTAGTACTTAAACAATCTAAAAACAAATCCAACAACAACCGATTATTACAGACCGTGAGCATCTAATCAAAATACACCTTGGTTACACAACCCGAGTCCAAAACAACATTAGTATCACACTGTACCAAGTCTAACCAATAGTAACACAATAGTCGCGCCCCGCGCCGACCCACCAGCTAGTCTCCTGCAATAAAAATGGTTTGTGGTATGGAATCAGCCCCTGCTGAGTATGTTATCACATGCCCCGTCATGCCTCCTCAAACCCCTCAATTAATTGGTCGAGAGCATGAGATTCGTTACATGTAATACCGTTTTAATATTTAAATTAAAACAATTAACAGTAATATCCATACAATAACACAACCATCAACACACATAAATACCACAGTATAACCCAATGAACAACAAGCGAAACAACGGGAATAATAAACAAGTATTAATCTCGTCCATGGTGAGAAACCAATATTGTTCGCCACTGTATAAGTCTCAGCTTGTATTAATTGTTCAGTTATACCTAGTGACAATGTCGTTTAAAAACGGAACATCTCTAATTACCCATATATTATGGCGGTCACCCACGGCAGTAGCCACTCCAGCGGTTGTAGAGTCTCCGACCAACGAGCCATTCTAGCTCACGGGAAATTTTCTTGATACTTACGGACCCGTACGCGGACATCCTGGTATCGTTTTTGTGATCACAGCGCGCACCAAGAGCCACATCCTCTTGGCTTTACTATCTTTCATTTATTAATTATACCATCGCATCGCATTACCAAATTTTCTAACACAGCAGACTAAGGTCATTAGTCCAATCCGGAGTCTGTAAACTCGGGATCCAGTGTTAGATACGAGAGCGGCGTTTAGAAAGGCCAATGCTCCGTATAAAAGTCTCGGATAATATTATATCTTATTATCCTAGTGCTACACGTTTTTCTGACGATCCTTATATTTCATAAGATAGCACCATAGCCGCTAGTTCGTTTTATATATAGGTTCTATATACGAACCAATACTGTTAACTCAACAACAGTAAATAATAAGCAGCTATAAATATACAATTCATGCATATTAATTAACACATTCAGACAAACAATCTTATCACAAATCACAGAAGTTGAACTGAGGAAGCCCTCAGAGACAATCAGAGACACATAACAACATACCGTTCACCCTGATTGTATTACGGTGGAGTATGAATCAGCAAGATCCTATGCTCCGTGGTCGTCTCTAACATCTAAACAATACATAACGCTACTGATTAGCATCCCGTATAACAACACAACTCTACGGTACCCGTACCGTCACTAATACTTCCGGTTAATCCCCGTTATTAACTGTCAACGTTTGTCGGGTTTTCGGCTTAACTCGAGATTTGGAAGAAACGTTATTACATGCGTAGTCTTGCCTTGTATATTAATATTCTTAATGTTGAACTTGTTATCGCATGTAACTTAATATACCCTTGTATCATATAGTTTGTTTATATTGCATGTATAATTCTTCATCATTTTTATGCAACTCACCTTAGTTTTTATTTTCTAAGGTTTGTTTTTCCAAATTTAATGGGTATAATTCATATGTAAAATACCTTGAATTATTAAATCCTTATTATCCATGTATACTCTTAACATTAGAATTCCATATCTAATGTTTATAATTCTTTTCTTTATCTATTATCATTTTAATTAGAAAGTACATGGTTATTGAACCATATTATATTTTTACACCATAACCTATATTTATTTATATACTTGTATTATGGAACTATTTATTATATGGTAAGTCTTATAATATATTCATTCTTTTAATGAATACCTCTTATATTATAAATGTTATAACTCTTATAACATTAAAAACCATATTATAAATTCTATTTAAAAATGTTAATATTTCCGAACAGCACCTATGTTCTTAAATATTTACAAAATCCACCACATAATAATATAATGTTACATTATAGTTGTATAACATATATTATGACATTTATGTCATTAAAACAATTATAACATATAGTTATATTTGTTATAAAATACCAAACAACCCCTTATATTCTCGGCTTCCACTATAAACCACTAAACTTCTATAAATCACAAATCAACCCAAAGGAGAGGGCAGGTGACACGGAGAACAGAGACCGCAGGATAAGCGGAAACCGGAAGAGAAGAGAACCGAGAAGCGTTTAAAGGCGAGAATTGCAAACAGACCAGGAGGACGAAAGGCAGACCACCAAAGGGGGCAGATGAGGCCAAAGCGGCCCAAGGAAGACCAGGGGGTCGGGCCAGGGAAAAACGATATAGGGACAGAGAGCGGGAGAAAACCCGATAGAGAACGCCAAAAACCCAACAAACATACCAAAAGGTTATAAATATTATTCCTAACCTTATACTTTCTATAAATCTCGGTTTTTACCCATATGTTACCCATTTGTAACAATGTTATAAAATACCATATATACTTATATAATTCATAAAACTCCAAATTTAACCAAATAAACTTCTAAAAATTCGTAACAACTTAAGGACTGTTCTAAATTCCATTTAGTACCCCAATTTTCGGAAATCACAATATAACCCCATCCCTTAAAAATCTTTTACAATTTAATAACTATCTTAATATAAGGTAGTTTTTAATTTCTTAAATTCTCCAAACTTGGTCAAAGTCTCCTATATAGTCATGAAATACCCCAAACTTAGATATGGTGTTTAAATGATAAACTAAGATATAAGGAGGCTAAATAATGCCTTAGAAACATTAAGAAACATTTCTAACCAAAGAAAAATAAGGAAACACCAAAAAGAGCAGTTTAAGCAAAAACGTGCTCTAAGCTTGGAGAGACATGGGAGAGTACCCAATATTGTTCTAAGGCCTTAGTAATATCCTAATGGTCATTTTAAGTCAATTGCCAAAGAAAACCAAGCTTGAAAACAAGTTAAAACACAAAATGTGCTTTAAGGAGTCTTAAAGCACGTTTTTGAAAAATTGTCTTGTAAATGTGTTTTGAATGGCTAAATGTCCATCATTACTCTTTAATTAATATGTGTACTATATAGTATCACATTTGGAGGTCTATATCAATGGGAAATCAAAAATTTCACAACAATGTGCCTTGTTTTTGATGAATAGTGAATTAATTAAGCTAGTTTATAACATAAGTCTATGTAAGTGAGACATTTGGTCAACAAAGACTAAACTACCCTCATTCATTAAAGGGGGCCGGTTTTTTAAGTGTGACTCATCACACTTATCTAGCTAAGTAAAGAGAAAGCAAAAATAAGTAAGTTATAAAGTAAAAACACTATTCACCTTTTAAGATAAATATCACATTTACTTACCTCTCTCCTCACTTCTTCATTCTCCCTTGTTCACACGGTTTCCTTGCTCTCTTTCTCTTCTCCATTCACGTAGAGCTCACCTCCATGAAAGCTCCATCTTCCCTTGGCCACATCTTGCTCATTTTAGCTCCAAATCCAAAACAAAATACATACTCTTCTTAGTTAGCTCAAGCTCCTCCTTTCTATCTTTTCAAAACTCCAAGAGCTTCATTTTGGTGCCAAGTCAAACCACCATTAGAGGAGGAAATTCAAGTTTGGAGACTCCATTGGCATCTCCATTCTCTTAAGGTAAAGAAAGTGTAAGAAAATCTAGGTTTCCACCATTTTCTTCACATGACCGAAAATATATACTCATGGGACTCCATGTTTATGCCTTGTTCTAGCTTGTTTCTAATCTCCAAAGGAGAGAGGAGGTCCTTCTTGCTTCACATCCAAGTTTGTCTTGTGAAACCAAGGTAAAACAATCACATTACTACCTTAAAACATATTTTTAAACCTAGGGTTTGTTCCTTAGGGTTAATGTGTTATCTAGTACTCATTGGAGTCATTTGATATTGGTTAGAACATTGGCAAGGAGAATCACATTGGTGACCGAGATTGAACAAAGAAAACCTAAGGAGAAAAGCTTTTAAGCTTGTGAGAAAACAAGGTAAATTACTTACCTTAAGGTGTTTTGTTGTTTAAGGGAATGAGATGTGGGTATATGATGAGTTTAGTGTAGAGTTTATATTGGGAAGGTGCTATAAAACCTAGGAAAAACAATGACTATTCTTGTGAACTTGTGACTAAGGAGCAAATGAGAAAAGAGATAGTTTAAGAATATAAAGGTGAAGTACAAGAAGCATTTTATTTTAATGGGAGCCTTGTTGAGTGTATTCGCAGGTTGAAGGCAAATATATGTGGAAATTCAGTGGTTAAGATTATTGTTGTTTAAGGGCCTAAGTGCCAAGCACATTAAGTTTAAGCACTATATGATGATGTGGTGTGGTTTTGGTGTAAATTGGGTGTTAAGCTATTGTGATGAGAATTTGTGGGTATTGGTTGTTTGATGGAGAAAAACCATGTGTTAGGAGGTACTATATACTAGAGAACCCATGGCAAAATTTAAAGGAGAGTTTAAGTGTTTGAGATATCCTAAGGGAATTTAATGACTAAGGAAGTACTAGGAATGTTCTATAGGTTGTCTTGATGAAAAAGGGTGAAGTTAAGGTGTTTTAATGATTTATAATGACTTAGGTATCACCATGGAAGATTTAGGAATCAAGAGAATGTATTTGAGTATTTAGGACTTAGGCAAATGTTGGTGCACAACTAGGAAGGAAATAAATACGAATCTAATGTAAGTTATGCTTGTTCAGATGGCAGGACGCCCTAGAGGAGGCCGAGGTCGCGGGGGTGAGGATATTCCAGGGATACCTGGAGGGCAGACGATCGCTGAGATCGTAGCTGCCGCTTTAGGGCATATGGGCTATCAGCCTGGTGTGGGTGCACCACCTCCACCGCCACAACCTAGGGAACCAAACTGGGTGAAGAGTCTTGCTGATCTTCGACCCGCGCACTTCAAGGGGGAGACCGATCCCGCCAAGCTTGAGGCGTACATCTCCGAGCTGGAGACCGCCTTCGAGACCCTTGATGTCCCTGCTGGGATCAAGGTGCGCTTAGCTGCTTTTCCTGAAGGGGGCGGCGGGCGATTGGTGGAAGCTGGTGAGGGCCGAGCATGTGGCCAATCCAGAGTTCGGCTGGGAGCAGTACACCGCCTTGCTACGGGCAAAGTACTACCCCGCCCATGTCCAGACGAAGAAGCGCTTGCAGTTGGATGCGCTTAAGCAGTCGGACAAGATGACAGTGGACGAGTATTACTCAGAGTTCACTACCTTGCTCCGTCTTCTGCCAGGCCTAGGGTATTCTGACCAGATCTTGGTGGACCGCTTCTATGGCGGGCTTAGCCATCGACTCCGCTACGGCATGGGGCCGACGAGTTACACTACCTTGCAGGTAATAAGAACGATTGAAATTTGAGTAAGTGGTGAATAAGATTTAGACTGTGAGAAATAAGTGTGACTACTATGGAAAAGCAGGAGTGCTATCATGCCGCTGCTAAGGTTGAGATTACCGTCCAGCTGAGGGACGAGGAGAATGCAAAGAGGAAGAGTGCTGGGAAGAGCTCAGAGAGTCAAGGGCAAGGAGGGTACAAGAAACAAAAGTACCAGCCTCAGGCCCAGAAAAATCAGAACCCGAAAGGGAAGGAGGAAAAGGAGAAGGCTTCGGAAGAGCCATTGAAGCTGACATACGCTATTGCATCATCAGGATCTGAGACTGAGAGGGGAGCCGGTGGTGGCTACCAGCGACGCTTCATCTGTAGATGGTGTCACAAGGACCACCCCGGGCTCGACTGTATGGGGAATAAGGTGGAGTGCAACTTCTGTGGTGTCTACGGGCATCGAGCTTATGAGTGTTACCGGAACCCTGCTAGCAGAGCCTACAGGCCCGATACCAGGGGCAAGGGCAAGACCGATCAGGGAGCTGGATCTGACGGTCAGAGGAAAGTGCAGCAGCCGGCGGACAAGAACCCACGGGCGACCCAGAAGAGGGGCCCACTCTACACATGGTGGACCGGGACGATGAGCCTGAGCCCTCATCGAGGCCAGGTACCACTATAACCATTTAGTAATAAAACTACCTGCTTACCGCATTATCATGCATGTTTGGTGAATAAATGAGTTAAGTAAGAATAAGATGAGATTAGAACATAAGTAAGACATAACCTACTACCACTTTAGGAAGATTCAACATCTTCTACCCCATACCATCTACATCTAACCCGGAGCACACCGACATCGAAACCATACACTTTCCAACCGAACAATGTCAGGTTATCCGCCCAGGTATGATTTTATTAAGGGGATACCTGACACCCGAAGCGCAAATAGCCATCATCAGGAGGTGCAATCAACTAGGAATGGGACCGGGAGGTTTTTACACCCCGGAGTACCCAGGGGGAGCAAAGATGAAATTAAAGATGATGAGCTTGGGCAAGGATTGGAATCCGTATGCCAAGAATTACCAAACCACAAGGGAGCAAGATGGAGTCTCACCACCGGGAATACCCGAAGAGTTCCATCCAGTTATTACGCAAGTCATGGAAATCGCTCAGCAGCTGGAAGCTGAACCGATTCCAGACATCCAGCCAGACATTTGTATTGTAAACTTCTACGAAAAGGACGGGAAACTGGGACTACACCAGGATAAGGACGAGACGACGGAGTCTCACGAAAGAGGGATACCCGTAGTGTCTTGGTCCATTGGAGATGATGCGGAGTTTTTATACGGCGAGCAGAAGCGTGCGGACCGTGCAGATAAGATAGTACTTAAGTCAGGTGATGTATTAATTTTGGGAGGAGAATCAAGGATGTTATACCATGGGATTAAGAGAATCAAGCTGAATACAGCACCGTCAGCAGTAATCAATGCGACGCATATGAGGCCAGGAAGATTAAACCTAACCTTTAGACAATATTAGCCATGTGATGTTAGAATGAGATGAGAAATGAGATGTAAGATTGAAGCACATGTTGTAAACAGGATGGTCATGAATAAAATAACAGTGTTGTTCATATAATTGATTACGACTCTTGTTATACCATCAATACTCATGGAGCTTGTGAACACAATTAGGTTATGGACTCGGTACGGAAGGTGCACTAAGCATACTCACAGAGGCACAGGCCGACGCTAGCGGTACTATCCTCACCGGCACCTTTCCGATCAATGGGATTGAGGCATCAGTTCTCTTCGACTCAGGGGCCTCGCATACCTTTGTCTCTGCATCATTTGCGAGCAGGTTGGGGCTAGACGCTGAGGAGCTACCCGACTTCACGGTTACGCTCCCGTCTAAGGAGAAGGTTCGTTGCACTCGTTACTACCGAGGAGCCACCATCAGAATTAAGGGGGAAGACTTCCCAGTCAGTTTCATTGAGTTCAGTAAGCTAGGATTTGATGTTATCTTCGGGATGAACTGGTTGGAGCGGCACAAGGGACGTATCCTCTGCGCCGAGCATAGATTGCTGCTCAGGAGTCCGTCTGGGGTAACAATATCATACCGCCAGAGGCCCAGGGAGCCTTCGACTAAGATCATCACCGCCATGGCAATGCACAGAGAATTAAGAAGAAAGGAAGAAGTATACCTCTGCTATGTACAGGACATAGAGAGAGACCCTGAGTTCGACCCCGACTTACCGGTAGTGTCGGAGTTCCCCGACTTATTTCCACGGGAACTGCCCGGCATGCCACCCACTCGGGAGGTAGAGTTCACCATTGAGCTGCTACCTGGTACCGGACCGATAGCCAAAGCACCATACCGTATGGCTCCGGCAGAAATGACTGAGTTAAAAGAACAACTGAAAGATTTGTTGGATAAAGGATTCATTAGACCAAGTGTGTCACCATGGGGAGCGCCAGTCCTCTTCGTGTAGAAGAAGGATGGTAGTCTCCGCCTCTGCATCGACTACAGAGAGCTGAATGCAGTAACAGTGAAGAATAAGTACCCACTACCCTGCATTGACGATCTGTTCGATCAGTTGAAGGGAGCATCTGTGTTTTCCAAGATTGATCTCAGATCGGGGTATCATCAGATAGCCATTAAGGAGGGAGACATTGAGAAGACGGCATTCCGGACACGATACGGCCACTATGAGTTTACAGTGATGCCGTTCGGTTTGTCGAACGCACCGGCGAAGTTTATGGATCTGATGAACCGCTTGTTCCGGGAGCAGCTGGACAAGTCGGTTGTGGTTTTTATTGATGACATTCTGATATATTCAAAGTCTAAGGTTGAGCATGAGGAACATTTGAGGAGGGTGTTAGAAATATTGAGGGAGAACCAGCTATATGCTAAGTTCTCCAAGTGTGAGTTTTGGCTTGACCAGGTCTCTTTCCTGGGTCATGTCATCTCAGATGCTGGGATCGCAGTGGATCCAGCAAAGATTGATGCCGTACGTACCTGGCCAAGGCCGAAGACTGTTACCGACATCCGGAGCTTTCTCGGTCTGGCAGGTTACTACAGGAGATTTGTTAGAGATTTCAGCAAGGTCGCGAAGCCGATGACCAGTCTGATGAAGAAAGATGCACCATTTCTATGGACAGTTGACTGTGAGAGATCATTTCAGCTTGAAGGACTCACTGACCACTGCACCGGTACTGACCATTCCAGACGGTACAGAGGGCTTTGAGGTTTATTGTGATGCATCCGGCAGAGGGCTGGGTTGCGTGCTCATGCAACATGGCAAGGTGGTGGCATATGCCTCACGCCAATTGAAGAAACATGAGGAGAACTACCCCACACATGATTTAGAGCTGGGAGCTGTAGTCTTCGCTTTGAAGATATGGCGCCACTACTTATACGGGGTTAGTGTCACGATCTACACCGATCATAAAAGTTTGAAATACATATTCACTCAGAAGGAATTAAATCTTCGACAGAGGAGATGGTTAGAATTTCTGAAAGACTATGACATTGACCTCCAATACAAAGAAGGGAAGGCCAATGTTGTAGCAGATGCCCTGAGCCGTCGAGCACACTCACTCCATTCGCTAGTTTCTTTCTCCAGCTTGGTTGATGAGGTGCGAGAGGCTCAGAGGACTGATGAGTATATGAGAGAGGTCAGACAGGAGCTGACAGATGGTACCTTTGAGAGTCAGAAATACGACTTCAGACTTCATGATGATGATCTGATCAGACTTAAGGGCCGATTATGCATACCACGAGGTAACACGGATCTGAAAGACCGTATACTTAGAGAATCACACTGTTCTTCAGTTTCCATCCATCCGGGAGCCTCTAAAATGTATAAAGACATGAAGAGATACTTCTAGTGGTCGGGGATGAAGACAGATGTTACCGACTTCATCTTGAGGTGTCTCACATGCCAGAAGGTGAAATTCGAGCACAGACGACCGGGCGGAATGGTACAGTCGATGCCAGTTCCGGAGTGGAAGTTCCATGATATCTCCATGGACTTCGTAGTTGGGCTTCCACCTGCTAGGGGAGGTCTCAACATGATATGGGTGGTGGTGGATCGCCTTACCAAAGTAGCCCGATTCCTACCGATGAAGGATACTTGGAAGGTGACCAAATTAGCTGAGTTATTTGAGAAAGAAATCATGAGGCATCATGGCACACCAAAGACCATAGTGTCAGATAGAGATACCAGATTCCTTTCGAGGTACTGGAGAGCTACCAGAGAAGCGTTGGGCACAGAACTCAAACTGAGTACCGCGTTCCATCCTCAGACAGATGGTCAGACTGAGCGTACTATTCAGACACTCGAGGACATGCTGAGAGCATGTGCCTTAGACTTCCAGGGCAGTTGGATTGACATTGCATCTGATCGAGTTTTCATACAACAACAGCTATCACGCTTCGATCAAGATGGCACCTTTTCAAGCGTTGTACGGTAGACCATGTCGTACACCGCTCTGCTGGGATGAGTCGAGTGAGACGGTCATTATAGGACCAGAGTACTTAGAACAAGTTAAGGCTGAAGTTCAGCAAATCAGGGAGAACATGAAAGCTGCTCAAGATAGGCAGAAGTCATATGCTGATGTTCGACGACGGGACCTGGAGTTCACAGTGGGCGACTGGGTATTTCTGCGAGTATCACCGATGAAGGGTGTATTCAGGTTTGGGCAGAAGGGCAAGTTAAGCCCGAAATTTGTTGGTCCTTATGAGATTACGGAGCGGGTGGGCCCGGTTGCTTACAGGTTGAATTTACCTGCTGAGCTGGGTAAAGTGCATGATGTTTTTCATGTTTCACAGCTAAAGAAATACATGCACCACCCCTCCCATGTGTTAGAACCTGAGAGGTTGACTTTAGAACCAAACATGAGATCCGTGGAGACTCCTCAGAGAATCTTGGACAGTAAGACTAGGGACACTCGCCACAAGTCAGTGCGACTGGTGAAGGTTCTCTGGTCTAACCAGGATGTCGAAGAGGCCACGTGGGAATTAAAGGATAAGATGAGGGCAAAGTACCCTTCTTTATTTACTGACTAGATCATCTGTATAGGGTACGGGGCGTACCCCTTTTTAAGGGGGGTAGAGCTTCCTCGCTTTTGAGTTAGGAAGCGATCATGTTTATCGTTTGTTTGGTTGTTTAAGATGTGGATTTGTGTAAGTTGCTACACTTCGGTGTAAGTTTGAGTTATGTATAATACTTATGTATTGTATTTGAGATTGACCTTTGAGTCTTGAGATGTATGAATGTGAATATAAGATGTGGTACTAAGATTAAGAGAAATGTGTACCGTGAATGGTTAAGCACATGTGTGAACTTTGAGGACAAAGTTCTTTTAAGGGGGGTAGATTGAAATACCCCAAACTTAGATATGGTGTTTAAATGATAAACTAAGATATAAGGAGGCTAAATAATGCCTTAGAAACATTAAGAAACATTTCTAACCAAAGAAAATATAAGGAAACACCAAAAAGAGCAGTTTAAGCAAAAACATGCTCTAAGCTTGGAGAGACATGGGAGAGTACCCAAATATTGTTCTAAGACCTTAGTAATATCCTAATGGTCATTTTAAGTCAATTGCCAAAGAAAAACCAAGCTTGAAAACAAGTTAAAACACAAAATGTGCTTTAAGGAGTCTTAAAGCACGTTTTTGAAAAATTGTCTTGTAAATGTGTTTTGAATGGCTAAATGTCCATCATTACTCTTTAATTAATATGTGTACTATAGTATCACATTTGGAGGTCTATATCAATGGGAAATCAAAATTTCACAACAATGTGCCTTGTTTTTGATGAATAGTGAATTAATTAAGCTAGTTTATAACATAAGTCTATGTAAGTGAGACATTTGGTCAACAAAGACTAAACTACCCTCATTCATTAAAGGGGGCCGGTTTTTTAAGTGTGACTCACCACACTTATCTAGCTAAGTAAAGAGAAAGCAAAAAATAAGTAAGTTATAAAGTAAAAACACTATTCACCTTTTAAGATAAATATCACATTTACTTACCTCTCTCCTCACTTCTTCATTCTCCCTTGACACGGTTTCCTTGCTCTATTTCTCTTCTCCATTCACGTAGAGCTCACCTCCATGAAAGCTCCATCTTCCCTTGGCCACATCTTGCTCATTTTAGCTCCAAATCCAAAACAAAATACATACTCTTCTTAGTTAGCTCAAGCTCCTCCTTTCTATCTTTTCAAAACTCCAAGAGCTTCATTTTGGTGCCAAGTCAAACCACCATTAGAGGAGGAAATTCAAGTTTGGAGACTCCATTGGCATCTCCATCTCTTAAGGTAAGAAAGTGTAAGAAAATCTAGGTTTCCACATTTTCTTCACATGACCGAAAATATATCTCATGGGACTCCATGTTTATGCCTTGTTCTAGCTTGTTTCTACTCTCCAAAGGAGAGAGGAGGTCCTTCTTGCTTCACATCCAAGTTTGTCTTGTGAAACCAAGGTAAAACAATCACATTACTACCTTAAAACATATTTTTAAACCTAGGGTTTGTTCCTTAGGGTTAATGTGTTATCTAGTACTCATTGGAGTCATTGGATATTGGTTAGAACATTGGCAAGGAGAATCACATTGGTGACCGAGATTGAACAAAGAAAACCTAAGGAGAAAAGCTTTTAAGCTTGTGAGAAAACAAGGTAAATTACTTACCTTAAGGTGTTTTGTTGTTTAAGGGAATGAGATGTGGGTATATGATGAGTTTAGTGTAGAGTTTATATTGGGAAGGTGCTATAAAACCTAGGAAAAACAATGACTATTCTTGTGAACTTGTGACTAAGGAGCAAATGAGAAAAGAGATATTAAGAATATAAAGGTGAAGTACAAGAAGCATTTTATTTTAATGGGAGCCTTGTTGAGTGTATTCGCAGGTTGAAGGCAAATATATGTGGAAATTCAGTGGTTAAGATTATTGTTGTTTAAGGGCCTAAGTGCCAAGCACATTAAGTTTAAGCACTATATGATGATGTGGTGTGGTTTTGGTGTAAATTGGGTGTTAAGCTATTGTGATGAGAATTTTGTGTGGTATTGGTTGTTTGATGGAGAAAAACCATGTGTTAGGAGGTACTATATACTAGAGAACCCATGGCAAAATTTAAAGGAGAGTTTAAGTGTTGAGATATCCTAAGGGAATTTAATGACTAAGGAAGTACTAGGAATGTTCTATAGGTTGTCTTGATGAAAAAGGGTGAAGTTAAGGTGTTTTAATGATTTATAATGACTTAGGTATCACCATGGAAGATTTAGGAATCAGAGAATGTATTTGAGTATTTAGGACTTAGGCAAATGTTGGTGCACAACTAGGAAGGAAATAATGTGATGATGGGAAGTTAAACTTGTTAAGGACTTTAAGTAAATTCTTAAAAGAGTTTTAGATAGTGAGAGATGCTTGGGAGATGATGTTATAGTGGTGAAGGAACATTTGGCATAGTGGTTACATTAGGCATGAACCCCCCACCTAGAAACCTAGAGGAAAACATTACAAGTGTTAGCATTATTACAAGGAAAATGCACAATGACTAAGGTGAATCTTGGTGGATAATTTAAGGTATTTAAGGAGGGCTTAAGGTGTATTTGAGGTGCCCAAATGAGGTTATAACATATTAGAATATATGAGGAGAAGTTTGGAGTTGAAAAAGGATTTAGAAACAATTTCTGGAGCCGACCGACCTTAGGACCGGACTTGCAAGGTCGGTCGGGCTCTGTTACACTACCGGAAAATGTTTCTGGAATCGACCGACTTGGGGACCGGACTTACAAGTCCGTCGGGCTTGTTTTTGTGAGGGATAAGTCTCTGGAATCGACCGGACATAGGACCGGACTTGTAAGTCCGGTCGGGGTAGAACTTTCCAACGGTAAAGGTTACTGGAATGGACCGGACTTGGCAAGTCCGGTCGGTAAGTCCGGTCAAGCCTAAAAACAAAAAAAAGAAATTTTAATTTTAAGGGAGTTAATTGGTATTAGGGTATGCCATTAGAAGGGTAATAATGATTAGGACCCTAAGAACTTAAGGAATTAAGTTAAGCTTAAGTTAAGAAGTTTTAATGTTAAAGTTAAGTTTGTAAGCTAAGTGATAAAGACTTGAGAGGTTTATTGAATGGAAGTCCTTAGGACCTAAGTGAGTTAAGTAACATGCAAAATAACTAATAACCTAAAAATGAATGAATGTTTTAGGTTTGTGAATTGGGACCCCGAAGAAGGTTAAACAAACAACGATCGACGGTGAACGGTACAATCCTTCTTGTGACCTGCTTGCTAACGAGGTGTCCCTCGGCTTGTGTGCTATCTGTTTATTTTGCTATGACTTAAACAAGATAAAGCATGCAACCGGTTATATTTATTCTCGTTGTGTTTGTGTTAGCTTAACACTAACCCACGGGACTTGAGATTGTTACTAACCAAGTTTAGTACTTACTGAGTTAAGAATAAGAGTTAAGTTGATGGTTGTTGGTTAATGCCCGTTAAGGCTTAGCTAGCACATGGTGTTTAAGATGTCTACTAACTGAACTTGAGTGAGGAAACCCGGGACCGATCTCCGGTCATGCATGCTATAAGGAAAAGGGGGACGGTATCTGTATCAGATCCGCCCCCGCTTAAGGACTTGTCTTCGGACTTGTAGCCTAGGGCCGGTTGCCGGCTCAGCTACGCTGGACTCCCGTCCAGAGTAGGTGGCATTAAGATGGTGCGGTGGGATCACCTAAATCCCAGGTTCAAATTAAGCTACAACCAATCCCTCCCAGGAAAGGTTTGTATACTGAGATTAAGATTGAGACTGAGATTAAGATTAAGGTAAGGTAAGGAACTGAGATTAAGGAAATGAGGACTAAGGAGGGGGTTACTAACCCACTTGATAAGGGAACGCCTGAGTCGTCATTGTTTGCGAACTATACATGTTCATCTATGGTTATTGTTATTGCACTTCATATTATGCTTGTGTATGTAATCATTTCCATGCTATCGACAATTAGTCGTCGTAGCCCCGTTAGCTTGGGGGCCATGAGAGGGTGTACCAGCATTCGTGCTGACCCCCTCGGGGGCTATTTTTTTTACACTTGCAGGTAAGAGGCCCATGAGGACGCACTACGAGAGTAGGAGTGGTTAAACTTAGGTTGGGGCATTTATTTTGAGTTCGGGTTGCGCCTGTGCACCCGACTGCTTATATTAAACTGTTGTAAGTTTGAGATTACGTTTGAGATACTAGTACTCGGTTTGGTTGTGGGATTGTGAATGTTGATGTTTTGAGTTGGATAAGTATTTTGGTTAAGTATTGTAAATGTTAAGCCGGTATATTCTAACGATCAGACCGTGGCAAGGTCCAAGTGTTGTTTATTTCCGCTGCGACGTATTCGATTAAGTGTTCAGACTGCGATAACCACGATAGGCTTTGGATGGGGTGTTACAAGTCAACTTTGACTTCTAATGCCAAATGGGACCCAAACTTTCGGTAATTACCAGTCTTACCCTATACTTTTCTATTTTTACAATTTTGACACAAAACTTTATAAAATGTTATAATTTCTATTAATTCATTTAAAAACCCTAAATTCCTCTAAATTAAGCCCATGGCTTTATATTTTCCAGTAATTACGGTTTGGCCCCAAACTTAATTATATAAGCATAAATCTAACTAAATAAGCTTATAAACTTAAATTAAAATGGCCTAATGACATGGCCTTATTACAACCTTGAACTTGCAAAATAAATTACACTTTAAATGTCTCAAAATATAGTATAAACTCACGGCCTCACTTAGTTTAATTTTTTCCACATAATGTCATAATTGACCATTATGTTAATTAAATCACTTAAATGACTAGCTTAATTTATCTTAGTCATTTTTTTTCCATTTTAGGTCAATATGACCTATATTTTTAAGTCCCTTCTCGGCACAATTTATATATATGCTAAGAATTCATAAAATCATAAGTTTAAGGTGTTTATACCTTGGTTTAGGCTTGTAACAGCTCGACAGCTTGAAGGAAATTCACCACACATTTAGACATGTTTAATACACCAAAATAAGATATGGTTATACTCCAAGCTTGACCTTAACCATAAGGAACAATTAATGTAAGATTTAAGGCAAAAATCACCGTAAAAATGCAAGGGAACTTCAAGAGAGATTCGGCCTGATTAAACAACCACAAGGTGTTAAATTCACCATATAGACATAGGAAATAGCTAGACAACAACAAGCTGCCTTGGTAGTAGGTTTTACCTTGGAAACATGCCTTAAAAGAGGGTATTGCTTTAGATCTCGGCCACCCTTGCTCCAAATGGCTAACAAACTGATTGAACATGTAAATATGAAGATTATGAGTGTATAAACTCATAAAATCAAAGGAATAAACCGGATGAAGAATAGAAAGGCTTAAGGTATGTTTTTACCTTAAATGCAAATTTGAACAACCTTGGCCCCTAGACTAGCTTCAGCCGAGTTTGGTGCTTGTTCTAACCTTAGAACACTGAGAATGAGCCATAGGAATTGATGAGCCACGAGATCTAAGTGTAGGTAGTGAAGAGATGAAGGAAAAGAGCTAAAAATGGCCTTAAAACCTTACCTTAGGAGCTTAAGAGTTTGAATTGTCATCCTAACTCAAGAACCAGGTGTGAGAGGTTCTGGGAATGGAGGGAGCTCGGCTGGAATGGGACAAGAAGCCAGAGGAATGATTGAAATGGCTTATTTGATTAGAAAAGTTACTTTTTCAAAAGTAAAATGGTGTTAGGTAACTAATTAGCAATCAATTTTTTGTGAGCTGTCTCCCCTCCTCCTTGCCTGCTGACTGCCATGGCGTCAAATGGGTCAATTAATTGACCATTGACCAAACTTGGTCAATTTGTCCAAAAATACACTATTTGGGTTACTATTCATACTTAAATGGCATATTTTGATTTTTATTTTCAAACTTTGATTTAGAATTTATAAAATAGTCTATTATATCAAGTTAATGATTTAAATAATATATTCCAGTCTTTAATCACAAAAAGTCATTATCTTTGAGCTCATACACAAAAACGTGCTTTAAGGTGTTTTAGTGCACATTTTTGTGTCACCGGTTGTTTCTGAGCTTAGTTTTCTATGAGAATGGTTTTGTTGTGTTCCTTACTTCATTATAATACTTAGGAATCCACTTTGGATCCTATTTGAGGTCATACAATCTTTATGGTGCTTTAAAGCACATTTTTGGCTTTACTGATCTTAAGACGTGTTTTGCCTTGTTGAGATCTTTTAGATTGTTCCCCAATAATATTTTGATGTTTATTAACTATCTTAAATCATTAATAGATCATTTAATTAAGTTTTAAAGGTTAGGGGTATTTCAGTCTACCCCCCTTAAAAAGGCTTCGTCCCGAAGTCCTTAATCATCTACAGTTCACCTAAGGAATCAAGTTCCACTAAGTAACCAAACAGTTCATCGCTAGGAATAACTCCCACTAGGTTCAGACCTAGTCTATACATACAGCATATATCAAATAACCAAACTCATGGTATACTCATTATAATCTCACACATCACAACACTAAACAGTGCACATCCAACTCATCAATCAAAGTACTCAGCGGTACTATATATATATATATTTACCCGGTGCACTAAGGCACATACATAAGATGTATCAAATATAATCATCCAAACAAACACGTATGACGCAGCATACCAAAAAACACACAACAAAACAAACCTAATGCATAACATATGCGCAAGCCAAGTGGTGTCTACCCCCCTTAAAAGGGTTTGACCACGAACCCGTACAAGTATCACAGCTACTACTCGAAGAGTGCTGGGTACTTCGCTCTCATGGAGTCCTCTAACTCCCATGTAGCCTCCTCCACCTCATGGTTCGACCAGAGAACCTTGACCATGCTAACGGTCTTGTTCCTAGTCTGCCTCGTCTTCGTATTGAGAATGCGGAGTGGTACTTCTTCATATCGTAAGCGGGGTCCAACTCTAAAGTCTCTGGCTGTAAAACGTGCGATGGATGGGGCACATACCTCTTCAACTGTGAAACGTGAAAGACGTCGTGCACCCTCCCGAGCTCTGCTGGCAAATCTAGTCTGTAGGCTAACAGGCCCACTCGCTCCTTAATCGCATAAGGTCCAACATACTTCGGGCTCAACTTGCCCTTCTGCCCGAACCGGAATATCCCCTTCATGGGTGACACTCTAAGGAATACCATATCGTCGGTAGTGAACTCAATGTGTCCCTCTTTCTGGTGTCCGCATAAGATTTCTGCTGGTCCTGAGCTACCCTCATGTTCTTGCGAATCTGTAGGACATCCTCCTTAATCTGCTCTAGGTACTCTGGTCCTAGAAGCGTAGTCTCGCTGCTGCCTCATCCCAGCATAAAAGAGTCCTACACGGTCTACCATAAAGTGCCTGGAACGGTGGCATCTATATCGAGGAGTGGTAGCTGTTGTTGTAGGCAAACTCTATCAAATGTAGACGCTCTAACCAGCTCCCCTGAAAATCTAAGGCACATGCTCTCAGCATGTCCTCCAGTGTTTGGATGGTCCTCTCACTCTGACCGTCGGTCTGTGGATGGAACACCGTACTAAGCTTCAACTTCGTACCCAAGGCTTCCTGAACCTGTCCCCAGAATCTGGACAAAAATCGAGGGTCCCTATCAGAAACAATAGTCTTTGGCACACCATGGTGCCGGATCACCTCCTTCTGGAACAAGTCCACTAACTTCGGAACGTTCCAGGTATCCTTCATAGCAACAAACTTTGCCACCTTCGTCAGACGGTCCACAATGACCCAAATCGTGTTCAGTCCTCCCTTAGTCGGTGGGAGACCGACAACAAAATCCATCGAGATATCCTCAAACTTCCTGCAAGGAATAGGCATAGACTGCACTAAACCTCCGGTCTCCTATGCTCAAACTTAACCTTCTGACAGGTCAAGCATCTAGCCACGTACTCAGCTACATCCTTCTTCATCCCGCTCCACCAGAAATGAACCTTCAAATCCTTATACATCTTCGAAGAACCAGGGTGGACGGATAAGGACGAGCAATGAGCCTCCTGGAGTATCTTCTCCTTCAGGTCAGGAGCAGACTCCAGAATACATAATCGGCCATTCAGTCGTAACATGCCATCATTACAGAGTTCGAAATCATACTTTTGTCTCTCAAAACAACCCTCTGACATTTCTGTTTGATGCTCTCCATATACTGATCACTCTCCTGTGCAGCTCGTATCTCATCAATCATACTGCTGCTCGCTAATAGTGTAAACAATGAATGAGCTCTGCGGCTCAGGGCGTCGGCAACTACATTCGCTTTGCCCTCTTTGTACCTCAGGTCTATGTCGTAGTCCTTCAAGAACTCGACCCAGCTTCTCCGTCGCATGTTCAGCTCCTTCTGAGAGAAGAGATGCTGTAGGCTCTTATGATCAGAGTAGATAGTGACTGTCACACCGTAAAGATAATGTCGCCAGATCTTCAAAGCGAAGACTACTGTGCCTAACTCAAGGTCGTGTGTGGGGTAATTCACCTCATGCTTCTTCAGCTGTCGGGATGCGTAGGAAACTACTTTCCCGTCTGCATAAGCACACAGCCTAGACCGGTTCCAGAGGCATCACAATATACCTCGAACCCATCGGTGCCCTCAGGAATAGTAAGAACGGGCGCCGATGTCAGGAGATCCTTCAGCGTCTGAAAGGACTGCTCACACTCTGCAGACCATAAGAACTGGGACTCCTTCTTCATTAGACTCGTCATCGGTTTGGCCACCTTGGAGAAGTCCTTCACGAACCTTCGATAATAACCGGCCAAACCCAGAAAGCTACGGACGTCTGTGACTGTCTTCGGCCTTGGCCAACTCTTTACTGCCTCAATATTAGCAGGATCTACAGATATGCCGCTAGCTGATATAATGTGTCCTAGAAATGACACGCTGTCCCACCAGAACTCACACTTAGAGAGTTTGGCATACAGCTGGTTCTCTCTCATAATATTCAACACCTGTCTCAAATGTAACTCATGATCTTCTTTGGTCTTAGAATAGATCAGGATATCGTCGATGAAGACTACAACTGAACTATCAAGCTGTTCTCTAAAGAGACGGTTCATCAAATCCATGAATATGGCTGGCGCATTCGACAATCCGAATGGCATAACGGTAAACTCGTAGTGTCCATACCGTGTCCTAAAAGCTGTCTTCTCAATGTCGCCCTCTGCAATCCTAATCTGATGGTAGCCAGATCTGAGATCTATCTTCGAGAACACACTGGCCCCTCTCAGCTGATCAAATAAATCATCTATTCGTGGCAATGGGTACTTGTTCTTGACTGTAACCGCATTCAGCTCGCGGTAGTCGATGCAGAGTCGCATACTGCCGTCCTTTTTCTTGACGAACAGTACTGGAGCACCCCAAGGAGAAACACTAGGTCGAACGAATCCCTTGTCGAGGAGGTCCTCCAGCTGTAGCTTCAGCTCTCTCATCTCAGCCGGTGCCATACGGTAGGGTGCCTTAGCAATGGGGCCCGTACCTGGCAACAAGTCGACGGCGAACTCAACCTCGCGCACAGGCGGCATGCCTGGCAGCTCATCAGGAAATAAGTCGGGAAAATCTACCACGACTGGAATGTCTATGTCCGTCACGTCGTTCTGTCTCGTGTCCTGTACATAACAGAGGAAGGCTTGTCGGCCCTTCCTAACATCCTTCATCAGGGACAATGCTGACACAATCTTGACAGTCGGCTCTCTCCTCACACTGCGGTATGACACTGTCTTGCCACTCGGCCCCTTCAGTAGTAGTCGATGCTCTGCACAATGAAGGCGGCCCCTATGCTTCTGCATCCAATCCATGCCCACTATAATGTCAAAACCCAAGTTCTTGAACTCGATCAGATCGATGGGAAAGGTCTCAGTCATGATGCTGATCTCTAACCCCGTATACTGTCTGGTGCAACCTACTTTCTCCTTCGAAGGAAGGGTGACTGAAAAGTCTGAAAGCTGTTCGGGGGTGGCTCCCAGCTTCTTAGCGAATGTCGAGGAAATAAAAGAATGCGAAGCCCCTGAGTCGAACAATACGGAAGCACTAACACCATCAACAGGAAAGGTACCTGAGATCACCTCTCGTATTAGCATCGAGTCCCAATAAATCACTAATTTACTGTCAGTTGTAATTGTCATACCTGTGATGACATTACCGGACTCCTTGGCTTGCGCCATATCTAAGATGTAGATGGTACCCTCCTTCCCATTTTCGTAGCCTGAAGTTATGATTTAACGGTGTCAACAAACTGAACACAATACTTGAAGATACAAAACTCTTATTTCATTCATCCAACTGTATTATACAAGGTTACACACTTATTACTACTACTATTACATCAGTACTGTCTGAAAGTCAAATTTAAACGGCCAGGTCGAATGTGGGTATTGTTCACTAAGGTTGGTGGGGCGGTATTGAGCTTAATGCTCTTAATACCATGATATACAAGCCTCGACTCTCCACCAAATACCAACACATCCCCAGACTTGAGGATGATCTTGCTTGCTAGATCCATCTTCTTCTGGTCTCCATAATGAACTCAGCATCATCGCCGATGGAGAATGACACAACCGGTATTCCTCTGGTGATGGACTCGGTCGTCTCATCACGATCCTGGTGCATCCCAAGTTTCCCTCCCTGCTCATAGTAGTTGATGATGCAAACGTCAGGTGTCATGTCGGGTAATGAATAAGTCTCACAGTCTTGAGCAATATCCATTGTGTTTCTCACCAAGGTTAGGAAACTCTCAGGTATCCTAGGTATAGATACGCCACCTACCATCCTCACCTCTCGATAAACCCTAGCCTGCGGATCCCAATCTTTCCCTAAGCACATCATGTGCAGTTTCATTTTAGAACCACTATTAAATACAGGGGTATAAAATCCTTCTATGCCCTTACCCAAGGCTCTACACTCATTCACTATGGCGATTTGCTCATCTAGGGTTAGGAACTCTCTAAGAAGTATCATGCCCGGTCTGACCACATGACACAACTCACTAGGGTACTCCCATCTTTCTTCCACGGATCTAAGTGACCTCTGTCTTGTAAGTGTGGATAGCAGATATCGAAGTCTCCTAAGAGGTAAAAGGTTTCCTAGGTGAGTCGTTTATCTAAAGCGGTAACTAAAACACACATTCATGCTAAGGTAAACGTTTAACACTTAGTCATGCTCTCATACAATGGTTAAGGTTTCAAATACTAACCTTCACCGCGCTGGGTACTAGTGCCAGCGCCTGAAGCTCCCGCTGCATTCAGCATACGGTTGCCCGGCGGGTTCCTCTAGTTCTGGTTCTGCTGCTGTGGCTGCTGATGCTGCTGCCCCCTCTGGGCTTGGGGCGCCGGCCCCCTCTGGCCACCTCGAGCTCCACCTCCTCCAGTAGGTGCGCTCTGAGTCCCCTTCGGCGGGCGGTACGCTCGGCTCTCTGGATTAGCAAAGCACTCGTACGACCTGTGGCCCTTCTTTCCACAATGGTGGCAGTCCACCGCTTGCCCGGTGCAGTCGACACCCGGGTGGTCTTTACCACAGCGCTTGCAGTGAAAGTGGCGCTGGGGTGCAGATCCTATTATCATATCACATTCTGATTAGTACAAGGATGGTAATGGATAGTGTAGTACACAACTCATTCACAAGGTTAGATCACTTACCCTTAGGGGGTGCAGATCTAAGAGGCTGGACATCATAGGTAGGCCCGGTCAGCATCGGGACCTTGTCCTTGCCCTTTTGGCTGGCCTGCTCCTTCTTCTCCCTCCAGGAGAACTTTTTCTTCCTATGATCGTCAAAGTGTCAGGAATAGCAGGTATAAAAGCAGGCAGTAAGTAAGTAATTTAAATGGATTAAATAACTTAAGGTGGTTCTTACTTTCAACCCTTACTGCCTCCGCTTCCAGCCTCCACCTCCGCCTCCTTCTCGGGGGCCTTACGCTTCTGTCCCTGGCCGTCCTCCCGGCTGTTCACCATCATCTCAGTCCGAGAAGCAGCGTCATAACACTCTGTAATGCATCAATGAGTTCCCCGAACTTGTAATAAATCAAACTGAGTTACAAGGTATAAACTGTCAATTAATTTTACCTGGAACGTAGGGTACAAGGTAGCACCCATGGCGGCCTTGATAGCATATCGCAACCCGCCTCTAAATTTCTCCACTTTCACCGCATCAGAATAAACAACTCCTGGGACAAAGTCCAAGAGCCCAATGAACAAGGAGTAGTACTGATCTACTGTCATACTACCTTGCCTCAGGGCCTCAAACTCTTCCCTCTTCCTCTGCTTCAAATGAGCAGGATAGTACTTCTCTCTCAGCAATTCCACAAAGCCTGTCCAACCAAAACCCTCTATAGCAATGTAATGTGCCTTCACGGACCTCCACCAAGTGCTGGCAGCGTCCTTCAGATGAAAGGCTGCTATACCTACCCGGTGCTCAGCAGGCACATGTATGGCATCAAAGGCCTTCTCGTGCTCAACAATGAATCTCTCCAGGACAGTGGGGTCAGCAACTCCGTCATAGGTAGGTACTCGCGTGTCAGCTACGCTCTTTAGCCAATTCGGCTCTCTAGGTGCGGGTACGGGTGGGACTACAGGTGGTGCTCCTATATGGACACCTCCCATCTGGGCCAGCTGAGCGAAGACGGTTGCTACCGTCTCTGCTACGCCCACGACTGGGGCCTCAGGAGGACCTCCTCCAGGCCCGCCGCCTCTTCCACCACCTCCTCTGCCTCTGCCAGTCGAACGTCTTCCGAAGACATCTGAAGAATTCAGAACAAAGTCAGTTCTTGGTATAAATACTGTACTTTTCCCAACCATAACCTAACTCAAATCATTTACAACTATCTCCTTGGTACTGGTGTGTGAACAACCTAAGCTCACGGTACTTAAACTACTATCTCTTGTAATCAGAGCGGTACTCCGCTCTGATACCACTTTTGTAACACCCCTACTAATTCGGCTCCTAATTATAATATAACTATCGCACAAATAAATAAATCGCAGCGGTAAATAACAGACTGTCGCTCTAATGGTGTCACTGTTATCACTCGCCCATACGGGTGATAACGAATTACCTGATAATCAACTTGCGAAACGTATTCCCGCAGTGATCACAAGAGATAGATAGTAGTACTTAAACAATCTAAAAACAAATCCAACAATAACCGATTATTACAGACCATACTCGTGAGCATCTAACCAAATTACACCTCGGTTACACAACCCGAGTCCAAACAACATTATTATCACCCGTACCAAGTTTTAACCAACAGTAATATCACAACCGTCGTGCCCCACGTCGACCCACCAGCTAATCTCTTGAAATAAAAATGTTTGTGGTATGGAATCAGCCCCTGCTGAGTATGTCATCACATGCCCCCTCAAACCCCTCAATTAATTGGTCGAGAGCATGAGATTCGTTTCATGCAATACCGTTTTAATATTTAAATTGTAAAACAATTAACAGTAATATCCATACAATAACACAACCATCAACACACATAATATACCACAAGTATAACCAATGAACAACAAAGTGAAACAACGAGAATAATAAACAAGTATTAGTCCTCGTCCATGGTGTAGAAACCAATATTGTTCGCCACTGTATAAGTCTCAGCTGTATTAATTGTTCAGTTATACCTAGTGACTATGTCTCGTTAAAACGACATGTCTCTAATTACCCATATATTATGGCGGGTCACCCACGGCAGTAGCCACTCCAGCGGTAGAGTCTCCGACCAACGAGCCATTCTAGCTCACAGGAAATTTCTTGATACTTACGGACCCGTACGCGGACATCCTGGTATCGTTTTTGTGATCACAGCGCGCACCAAGAGCCACATCCTCTTGGCTTTACTATCTTTCATTTATTAATTATACCATCGCATCGCATTACCAAATTTTCTAACACAGCAGACTAAGGTCATTAGTCCAATCCGGAGTCTGTAAACTCGGGATCCAGTGTTAAATACGAGAGCGGCGTTTAGAAAGGCCAATGCTCCATATAAAAGTCTCGGATAATATGTATATCTTATTATCCTAGTGCTACAACGTTTTTCTGACGATCCTTATATTTCATATAAGATAGCACCATAGCCGCTAGTTCGTTTTATATATAGGTTCCTATATACGAACCAATACTGTTAACTCAACAACAGTAAATAATAAGCAGCATAAATATACAATTCATGCATATTAATTAACACATTCAGACAAACAATCTTATCACAGATCACACAGAAGTCTGAACTGAGGAAGCCCTCAGAGACAATCAGAGACACATAACAACATACCGTTCACCCTGATTGTATTACGGTGGAGTATGAATCAGCAAGATCCTATGCTCCGTGGGTCGTCTCTAACAATCTAAACAATACATAACGCTACTGATTAGCATCCCGTATAACAACACAACTCTACGGTACCCCGTACCGTCACTAATACTTCCCGGTTAATCCCCCGTTATTAACTGTCAACGTTTGTCGGGTTTTCGGCTTAACTCGAGATTTGGAAGAACGTTATATTACATGCGTAGTCTTGCCTTGTATATTAATATTCTTAATGTTGAACTTGTTATCGCATGTAACTTAATATACCCTTGTATATCATATAGTTTGTTTCTATATTGCATGTATAATTCTTCATCATTTTTTATGCAACTCACCTTAGTTTTTATTTTCCTAAGGTTTGTTTTTTCCAAATTTAATGGAGTATAATTCATATGTAAAATACCTTGAATTATTTAAATCCTTATTATCCCATGTATACTCTTAACATTAGAATTTCCATATCTAATGTTTATAATTCTTTTCTCTTTATCTATTATCATTTTAATTATGAAATACATGGTTATTGAACCATATTATTTTCTACACCATAACCTATATTATTTATATACATTGTATTATGGAACTATTTATTATATGGTAAGTCTTATAATATATATTCATTCTTTTTAATGAATACCTCTTATATTATAAATGTTATAACTCTTATAACATTAAAAACCATATTATAAATTCTATTTAAAAATGTTAATATTTCCGAACAGCACCTATGTTCTTAAATATTTACAAAATCCACCACATAATTAATATAATGTTACATTATATTGTATAACATATATTATGACATTTATGTCATTAAAACAATTATAACATATAGTTATATTGTTGTATAAAATACCAAACAACCCCTTATATTCTCGGCTTCCACTATAAACCACTAAACTTCTATAAATCACAAATCACCCCAAATTATATTTCATTGCTACACTTATAACGTATACCTTATATTATAATCCTTAAACCTTAATATAATTATAACCTATAATTTTTAAAGGCTATAATTTTCAAACAGACCCTAGGACTGTTTTAATTAAATTCTTACCACCAAATTTTGCATATATTCCAAATCTTCCCAATTTATAATACATGGTTTTCTATTTCCATTAAAACTATATATTATACATATATCTTTATAAAACCCTATATATAACTCCAAAAATTACCAAACTATACCAAAAGGTTATAAATATTATTCCTAACCTTATACTTTCTATAAATCTCGGTTTTACCCATATGTTACCCATTTGTAACAATGTTATAAAATACCATATATTATACTTATATAATTCATATAAACTCCAAATTTAACCAAATAAACTTCTAAAAATTCCTAACAACTTAAGGACTGTTCTAAATTCCATTTAGTACCCCAAGTTTTCGGAAATCACAATATAACCCCATCTCTTAAAAATCTTTTACAATTTAATAACTTAATATAAGGTAGTATTTTAATTTCTTAAATTCTCCAAACTTGGTCAAAGTCTCCTATATAGTCAACTTTGACTTCTAATACCAAATGGGACCCAAACTTTCGGTAATTACCAATCTTACCCTATACTTTTCTATTTTTACAATTTTGACACAAAACTTTATAAAATGTTATAATTTTTATTAAATTCATTTAAAACCCTAAATTCCTCTAAATTAAGCCCACGGCTTTATATTTTCCAGTAATTATGGTTTGGCCCCAAACTTAATTATATAAGCATAAATCTAACTAAATAAGCTTATAAACTTAAATTAAAATGGCCTAATGACATGGCCTTATTACAACCTTGAACTTGCAAAATAAATTACACTTTAAATGTCTCAAAATATAGTATAAACTCACGGCCTCACTTAGTTTAATTATTTTTCACATAATGTCATAATTTGACCATTATGTTAATTAAATCACTTAAATGACTAGCTTAATTTATCTTAGTCATTTTTTTCCATTTTTAGGTCAATATGACCCATATTTTTAAGTCCCCTCTCGGCACAATTTATATATATGCTAAGAATTCATAAAATCATAAGTTTTAAGGTGTTTATACCTTCGTTTAGGCTTGTAACAGCTCGGCAGCTTGAAGGAAAATTCACCACACTATTTAGACATGTTTAATACACCAAAATAAGATATGGTAATACTCCAAGTTGAGCTTAACCATAAGGAACAATTAATGTAAGATTTAAGGCAAAAATCACCTTAAAAATGCAAGGGAACTTCAATAGAGATTTGGCCTGAATTAAACACACCACAAGGTGTTAAATTCACCATATAGACATAGGAAATAGCTAGACAACAACAAGCTGCCTTGGTAGTAGGTTTTACCTTGGAAAAATGCCTTAAAAGAGGGTATTTGCTTTAGATCTCGGCCACCCTTGATCCAAATGGCTAACCAACTGATTGAACATGTAAATATGAAGATTATGAGTGTATAAAATCATAAAAATCAAAGGAATAAAACCGGATGAAGAATAGAAAGGCTTAAGGTATGTTTTTACCTTAAAATGCAAATTTGAACAACCTTGGCCCCTAGACTTGCTTCATCCGAGTTTGGTGCTTGTTCTAACCTTAGAACACTGATAATGAGCCATAGGAATTGATGAGCCACGAGATCTAAGTGTAGGTAGTGAAGAGATGAAGAAAAGAGCTAAAAATGGCCTTAAAACCTTACCTTAGGAGCTTAAGAGTTTGAATTGTCTTCCTAACTCAAGAACCAGTGTGAGAGGTTCTTGGAATGGAGGGAGCTCAGCTGGAATGGGACAAGAAGCAAGAGGAATGATTGAAATGGCTTATTTGATTAGAAAAAGTTACTTTTTCAAAAGTAAAATGGTGTTAGGTAACTAATTAGCAATCAATGTTTTGTGAGCTGTCTCCCCTCCTCCTTGCCTGCCGACTGCCATGGTGTCAAATGGGTCAATTAATTGACCATTGACCAAACTTGGTCAATATACACTATTTGGGTTACTATTCATACTTAAATGGCATATTTTGATTTTATTTTCAAACTTTGATTTAGACTTTATAAAATAGTCTATTATATCAAGTTAATGATTTAAATAATATATTCCAGTCTTTAAATGCAAAAATTCATTATCTTTGAGCTCATACACAAAACGTGCTTTAAGGTGTTTTAGTGCACATTTTTGTGTCCCCGGTTGTTTCTGAGCTTATTTTTCTTTGAGAACGGTTTTGTTGTGTTCCTTACTTCATTATAATACTTAGGAATCCACTTTGGATCCTATTTGAGGTCATACAATCTTTATGGTGCTTTAAAGCACATTTTTGGCTTTACCGATCTTAAGGCGTGTTCTGCCTTGTTGAGATCTTTTAGATTGTTCCCCAATAATATTTTGATGTTTATTAACCATCTTAAATCATTAATAGATCATTAAATTATGTTTTAAAGGTTAGGGGTATTTCATGCAATGTGGAACAGGTGATTCTCGCAGAATGTGATCCCTTAGCTCAGCATTGCTTTGGGGAACACATAATCTGTCATTCAATCAGATCAGACCATTTCATGTAATTTGAAGTCGTACTTTCGGTTCTCGAAGTACCCTCAGTGATTTTCTGTCTGATCTCTGTGAAGTAAGGGTCGCTCAACTGAGCGTCTCGCACCTCGTCAACCAAGCTGGAAGAAGCGAGTAGCGAATGAAGTGAGTGTGCTCGATGGCTCAAGGCGTCGGTTACAACGTTTTCCTCCCTTCTTTATACTGGAGGTTGATGTCGTAATTTGAGAGAAACTCCATCCACCTCCCCTGTCTTAGATTCAATTATTTCTATGTGAATACATACTATAAGCTTTTATGGTCGGAGTAGATGTTGATGCTTACCCCATAGAGGTAGTGTCACCATATCTTCAAGGCGAAGACAATGGCTCCTAACTCTAGATCGTGGGTCGGGTAATTCTTCTCATGCTTTTTCACAGCTGGCGTGAGGCATACGCTACAACCTTGCCATGCTGCATGAGTACGCATCCCATGCCCTTGCCCGATGCATCACAATATACCTCAAATCCTTCTGTTCCCTCTGAAAGAGTGAGAATTGGCACTGAGGTCAATGAGTCTTTCAGGCTCTAGAAGGATACCTCGCATTCGTCTGTCCACACAAACGGTGCATCTTTCTTCATCAATGTCGTCATGGGCTTAACCACTTTGGAAAAGTCCATTACAAACATTCGGTAATAACCGACTAGACCAAGAAAGCTCTGGATGTCGGTAACAGTCTTAGGTCTAGGCCATGACCGTATTGCTTCGATTTTCGATGGATCTACTGAAATACCCGCACTCGAGATGACATGACCGAGGAAAGATACCTACCTGAACTAGCCAAAACTAGCATTTGGAGAACTTCGCATACAGTTGGTTCTCGCGCAGTGTCTCAAGTTTAAATACCCCGAACTTAAATACAGTGATTAAAAGTATTCTAATACGTATTTAAGGGCCTAATAACGCCTAAGTAATGTTGGAAAGGAAAAATTAATCCAAAAGAAATAAAGAAACGCTTAAAAAGCAAAAAACGCTATTCAAGCGTTAAATAACCATCGGAGGTATGAGACCTCGGTTAGCATATTATATGGATTCCTAGGGCTTAATAAGGCCAAAATAATATAAGGGAACAACTCCTGAAGAAAACGGATCCATAAAATGGATTAAAACCATAAACGAACCTTAGAGCGCGTTTTTCGAGGAAACCGGGAAAACATGACTTTAAGCGGGTTAAATAGACTCGTAACAATTTTGGTCAACCAAATAGTCATTAATAAACATTAATGAGGGTCTAGAACCAATAAAATCAATTAAACGAGAAAATAGTAAAAACTGTCAAAAACGGGTAGTTGTGGGGTGAGAGTGTAAATAAACAAAACTAGTGTGTCCACTATTGAAAATAAAAATCAAAATTTGAGTGTGTGCAGTGTGTGAGCTGATTGCACTCCCCTCTCACACTCTTAATTCTCTATTATTTGCAAAAGACAAAAAGGGTAAACAAAAGCAAAGAGTAAAAAGTTACTTTATACCCTTTTGCCCTTTCTCTCCTACCCCCCCCCCCCCCCTCATTCTCTAATTCTATCACATACTGCACTCACCCCTCACCCTCTGATTTTCTTCCTCCTCAATCTGCTCAACAATGGCGATTTCAAACACCCCTCCAGCACTCTCCATTCTCTCCTCTTGTTGAGTGCTCAAACCTCCACCAAAAATTACAAATTTGTACCATTGCATTCCTCTTATCAAGGAGAGCATTTCCTTCTTTTCCAAATTCGAAAATACCCAACTTCATTTCCATAGGTGTTGTGAGCCTCGATTTTAAACCCTATCCTATGTTGAATAAAGTTGATTAGGATCTAAACGGGTTTAGGTCCACTTATAACCTAAGATTAATAACTATGTCACATAACAATAATTATTAAAACCTAAGCTAGCTCACTGGAACCTATTATGAGTCGCCACCTAATTTTAACCTAGATCAAATTAGGAAAGGAGAGTTCGGGTTCGGGGCTTGATATTCGACTTAATTAGGGTTCAATTACTTTCATTACCCTTCCTAGGTCGTTTTTCCTCTACTTGGTTTATTTACGGCTTATTACGAGTCGTTTTAACCTAAGTGCGCGAGCTTCTGTTTTTTGTGTTTTTTAGCATTTTTTGACAGAAAACTAAAGTGGAAATTAAAATTACCTAAACTAGGGTTTTCGAAGGCAGAATTAGGTCAAATTTTGTTTCCGTCCGTGGCCACGGACCTAATGTCCGAGACCACGGACCCTAGTTAACCTATATGAAAACAAAAGTCGAATTAAACAGAAAACAGAAAAATTGTAAAGTCCGGGGCCACGGACAGGCCGTCCGTGGGCCCGGACATTATTAGAAAAACCTAAATTTTTAAAATTAAAAATCTCGCCGCCGTCCGTGGGCGTCCGGGCTTACGGACAAGGAGTCCGGGACCCCGGACATGACGTCCGTGGGTGCGGACCGCCCTCGGACGGCGGCGTTAAGGCTGTTCCTGAAGGTGTTTTTGACTCAATTTTATGGGTGTGTAGCCTGAAAGATGTACAAGACGTTAGTGATTGAAAGTTTTCAATTTGAATTCGAATTAAGCACGAAACTTAGCAAACAAGTTATCTGACAGAGGCTTAAATAAACAGCAATACAGAAGCCTACGAAGGTTAGTTTGAGCCCAAATTTTGAGGCAAGACAGATATACCGTGGTGAATCAGAGAAGTGGAGTTTCTACCTGTTTTACCTGGATTCACAGCGTTTCTTCACACCGGGACTCGTCGAGTGCTCCGTTGATGGCAGACCCAAGAGGATTTCGACCCAAGCTTCTGCTTGTTGGTTGTTCTTGATGTTCTTCACGTTTTAGAGGTGTTTTTTGTGAGGTTTTGATGATTATTGGTGCTTTGGGGATTGGAAAACGTGTTTAGATGGTGATTTCGGGGGATTTTCAGTATGATTTGGTGGCCGGGTGTTGGAAAACGTGAGAGAGAGTGAGGAGGCTGTGTTTTCTGATGCTCTAGGGTTCTTGAGCATATGAGGTTCTCCTTTTATCCAAAAACCTATCCCTTTATATAGACTTTCTTAAAGATAAAGAAAATCTAGTAAAAGTAAGATTTTTCGATATTTTAACTAAGTAACTTCCCAAGGAATTTTGCTATGAAATTTTAACCACATGTCAAGAATGAATATTATGAATTTTCTGAGGTGGAAACGAATTTTTTAAATGCTGGAGCATTTTTAAATTGAATTTCTCGTCAGATTCAGTCAGAAATTGCTAGAAAATTATTGGAAATTCGAAAATCAAAATTCCAACGCATTATGCTTAAATGTCATCCTCTATCATGGGTTAAAATATCAAAGCATTTCGAGCTGATTTGGGCACCCTTTGGAGGAGAGAGAAAGCCTATAGGAGAACTCAGAAGCCTTAAAAATTACGAAAACGCCCCTGACAATGACGAAACTGCTCCTCAGGCCCTGGAACACGCCGATCGGGCCGGAGTCTCTTACTGTTTGACGGAGATGGCTCTCACAACCTCGTAGACCTTAACCAGGGGGTCAAATTTTGGGTATAACAGATTGCCCCCCGTCAACTGGACTTTGTAACGAATGTGAAAGTCTGGTTGATGCTTGAGTGGTGCCCCAAAATTTTGGACTCCACAGAATCCTCCACGTTGTGTGAAACCGGGTTAACGATGCCCAGCAATTCGGAGGCGCTGACTACCAAAGCACAAAGCATTGTCGAGCTATTCTAAGGCGCTGACTACCTAAGCTACAAAGCATTGTCGAGCTATTCTAAGGCGCTGACTACCTAAAATGATGAAAATGATGTCAAGCTATTCTAAGCGTTGACTGCCTAAAGTGATGATATGCCATCGAGCTATTCTAAGGCGCTGACTACCTAAAGTGATGAAAATGATGTCAAGCTATTCTAAGGCGTTGACTACCTAAAACGATGATATGCCGTCGAGCTATTCTAAGCGCTGACTACCTAAAGTGATAAAATGATGTCAAGCTATTCTAAGGCGTTGACTACCTAAAATAAGGATATGCTGTCGAGCTATTCTAAGGCGCTGACTACCTAAGTGATGAAAATGATGTCAAGCTATTCTAAGGCGTTGACTACCTAAAGTGATGAAATGATGTCAAGCTATTCTAGGCGTTGACTACCTGAAATGATGATACGCTGGATGCAAATGCAAGAATGCTGAAATGCTAATGATGCAAATGGTGCTGATGGTGCTGATAATGCCGATGATGTGATGATGCCAATGAGCTGATGATGCTGATGATGCTCGGATGCTTCTGGGGGACCGAACCCGTGCTAATGCTCCGGCTGGACCCAATGTGGACTTATTGCCATCGCCCCCCAAGCCGGTGTGGTGCAGGGATAACTCCTGGTAAAAACCCTGGGGACTTATTGCCTGCCCACCATTCGTTGATCCCAAAAATAAGTTGACATCGCAAAAGGAGGATTTATTGCCATCACCTCGCCAACTTTCTGTCGCCAGGTCTTGTGACGCGCCTGGATAATGCAACTAGGTCTTATGACGAGCCTATATGAATGAGATGAATGCAATGTATTTGATGAGAGTGGGTAAGCTAAAAGGTAATGCTAGGTCTTACTACGAGCCTAGGGAATGCAACTAGGTCTTATGACGAGCCTAAAGGTGGGATCTAGGTCTTATGACGAGCCTAAAGGAAGGATCTAGGTCTTATGACGAGCCTAAAGGAAGGATCTAGGTCTTATGACGAGCCTAAAGGGTAGTTCTAGGTCTATGACGAGCCTAAGGAATGCAACTAGGTCTTATGACGAGCCTAAAGGGGGGTTCTAGGTCTTATGACGAGCCTAAAGGTGGGATCTAGGTTTATGACGAGCCTAAAGGAAGGATCTAGGTCTTATGACGAGCCTAAAGGAAGGATCTAGGTCTTATGACGAGCCTAAGGAAGGATCTAGGTCTTATGACGAGCCTAAAGGAAGGATCTAGGTCTTATGACGAGCCTAAAGGAAGGATCTAGGTCTTATGACGAGCCTAAAGGAAGGATCTAGGTCTTATGACGAGCCTAAAGGTGGGATCTAGGTCTTATGACGAGCCTAAAGGTAGGATCTAAGTGAAAGTGAGCCAAGTGTATGGTGGGTCCAAAAGGATGTAGAAGGATTTGGGTTTATGCCAAACCTGGAGATGGTGGGGCTCAAGACGGGCCTGCGGATGTTTGAGTGTGAAGGTAGGGCTTAGGACGGGCCTGCGGATGCTTGAGTGTGAAGGTAGGGCTTAGGACGGGCCTGAGGAAATTTGATGTGGAGGTAGGCTTAGGACGGGCCTGAGTGATATGAGGAGGGTTTGATCCTTTGGCACTCAATCGGCGTCTCTGTTGCAATTGTTGGGACCAACAATTGCCCCCAGTATTTTTCCTTAAGGCAATCCGAGTTTTTTAGGATTTTATGGCAATCGATCGGAACGATCGATTGCCCCCAGTATTTCTTTGATAAACCGCGCAAAAAAACAAGTCCCACTCTCACAAGGTCAGGGTTTATCTTGATGTGGTGCTTTCTATCCTACACTCAAAGTGTTTGATGTTTGCACTCGTTTCCCACTTACGGTCACAACTTCTCAACCATTGAATTTGACATTTGTTAGATTTACGCATTCAACCTGTTACTTTCACTTGAGTGGATACACAACTACTAAGTCGGAAGTCTTTTGAGCTTATAACGTGGCTATGGGGTGTGATGAATGACAACAGGACATGGAGAATGTTTAGGATATGTGGAGCTATAAGGTGACCAAAGCTGCAACTTGCACCGTCTCTCGGGCTTGTCTTCTTTGCCTTGAGTCGTTTGGCTACTTCGTGATGATTTCGCATTTGAGTTTGGAACTTGGCCCTTATCTTCTTTCCGATTTGGATTTCTTCAAGGCTTTTAGTTTGCCTTTCTTTGAATTTTCCTTCCTTCGGGGTTCTTGTGTTGATTGGACTTTAGTATTGTTGATCTTGTCATTTGACTATTTTTCAGGTTGATTAGTGATGTTTCATTGTTTTGTGTAATTGATAGATTTCTCTTTTTTGATTGTGGTCTATTTTCTTCTCTTTTCACTTTGATATTTTCATTTATGGCTGCTCCTTTGTCTATCTGTGTTATTTCTTGGTTTGTGTGCAGCTGTAGTTGTCATTTGGAATACAGTGCTTTGGCTTGAACTTGTGTGTGTCATGGGATCCTGTGTCCCTTTGGGACCAGTGCGGATCGTTTCATCATGCTGGTAGCAATTTTGCTTTTGGACTTGTGAAGTTGCTGTCGGAGTCGGGCTCCTTGCTTCATTGGTCGGGTCGGTTATTCATCATTGGCTGGCTTGTTGTGGAGCTTGTAGTGTTGTAAAAGGGAACGTATACGAAAAGCTCAGCGGGGGTACCTAGGGTGTAATGTCAGGGTTCACAAGCTTTTGGCTGTGTGGTGTTGTACCTAGGTGCTTCGTCATCCCTAATAGTTGTGTATCCGTTCTTTGTTACTTTTCACAGGTTTAAGCGTAAATTACAAAGTGTCTCTTCGGTCGGAGTTATGCCGTTTACCTTACCTTTGAATGTGATCTCTCTAGAGTCACGCAAAAATGACATGCTCTTTCACTCATGGTTTTACGCTCAAGGCACTCTCGTGAAATGTTCACTCAGAGACCTGTTTGCGCATTTAAACAAAGGAAATAAACATTATCGTTCCTTAACTCAGATTGCCCCCAGTATTGTTGCGGGGTTTTTCTTGACAGACCTTAGAATGCCCAAGTTATTTGTGGAGGGTGACTGCACGTGTGGTGGTAAACAATGGAAGTGAGTAGTGATGGGGCGATTGTTAAGTGATTTATTTTTCCTGTTTCAAAAACCTCTTCCAGTTTAGACTTTGGTGAAGTGACGGAGAGATAAAGTGATAGGACACATGGGTGAAATGACTTGTTTTCTACCTTGTTTTGACGGCAAAGACGCATAACTAACTTGTGATAGTGGACAACGATTTCCTATATGCAAGAGTTTCTCGGATAACATGAAATAAAACATGCAACAAGTGTCAAGGACAAAGTCACCAAAAGAAAAACTCATGTCTGACAATACAAACGAAAAAGGACATGAAACATCTAGAGAAAATTCAAAGTCCTAAAACTACTGCTCTGGAGGAGTGGACGTGGGAAGACTGAATACATGTGAGCCATGAAAGCATCCATGCGACCCTCCATGCGCACCTGCCTACGCTCCATGCGACCCTGGGTGATGTGGAGAGACTGTATATCCCTCTGCAAGCTCTCAAGTGTGGCTGGCTGTGGTGGCGGAGCGGGTAAGGCGTAGTATGAGGAAAGTGGTACAGGGTACTCAGTACCCATGTAACTCGGTCCCTCACCCTGGTAGGTGTGTCTCCTGACGGGTCCTCGTGGTGTGGGATGTCCTCAGGCTCTGGTGCCTGCTGCCTCTGCCTGGGCCGGACTGGTCTCTGAGAGAAGACTCTGGCCTGCTGCGGGAAAGCGCAACCCTGATCGGCTGAGTAGCCAAGGGACCTCAGCATCTCCATGGTGTAGGTGGGATACAAAGGCTCCCAATCATCACTCCCCATCGGGACCCGCGCGCACTCGCATAGCCACTGAATGAAACTCGGGTAAACCAAAGCGTGGCGACCAGCCCGGGCTGCTATCATCAGGTGGTCTCTCATCAGGACAGACAGCGGGATCAAGCCCTCCTCTGAGTCGGGTGGATGCTGAATGTATCTCATGAGGAAGCAGTAGCGAGCGGAGACGTCGTTACGCGCTTTCGGTAGCACATTACGAGACAGGACCTCCAATAACACCCTATCAAGAGCGGTAGGTAAAGCGGAGGGGAGGATCACCTGCTTCCTTGGCTGATCCCTCGTAGAAGAACGAACGCGCTCTTATAGAGTCGAGTGCTGCAGATAGAACTGGCGTGCCTCGCTCTCCAAGGCCGCCATCGTCTCTAGCCCCTGTGCTTAGGGTCACTAGGATGCAGGCCGTAAAAATGCACAAAATCATCTAGGCCCACAGTAATGGGCCGACCACGTACATAGGATACCACAGCCCCAGTATCGTCCTGGTCCAAGTTAGCATAGAACTCTATGACTAACTCCCTAACGTAACTCTTCGGGCAAGTAAGCAACCCCGCCCAGTCAAGGTGCTGAAACAGGTGATCGAGGTCGAAAGTGGCGATCACGTCATCGCCGAAGAGACGCTCCTGCTGGATGGAAATATCCTGATTCTCATAGAACCAGCGCTCCTGCTGAGCTCCTCTGAAACGGGTATGGTCATAGGTAGGGGATGTCTCTCTGCGGCGCTGCGACGTGGCTGAGAGCCTGATGCCCCGGCCCCAACTACCCCACGGGAACTCCTACGACCCTCATGGTATGCCTGTGGATTCAACGAGACAAAAGACATATAATTCTGCAGGAATTTTGACAGAGTCTCCCCTAAATTTTCACGAATCCCGTGCTTTCAATGCACTCCACACCGTATAATCAGTCCTAGGACCTACCACGTATGCAAATTTTAAACATTCCACAAGCAAAAAACGCGAGAAACCACATTTCACACTAAAACACACCAAACTGAACGGACGACTTTTGACAGTTATAAGCAATTTTATCCTTCCAAACAAACTTTTCACGTCTTAAAATGCCCTTCTAAAGCTAGTTGGTCATTTTAAACATAAAAAACCAAACTTCGAAAATTTGACCCGAGAACCACCATTGTCGTCTTCTTCCTAGCTCCAAATTTCGTTTTTCTTCGTTTCTTCACCAAAATGGACAAATGAGTAGTCAAAATGTAGAGAAAACTTACCCAAATACAATGGTGGAAGTGTATTTTGGATTGAGGGTCGAGAAAGTGTCGAAAATGGCCAAAAACAACTCGCCCCGGACCTAGCTCGGACGCAACTTTCAGCCTCCGTAAGTGCTCGAAATGGAGAGATCTTGGTATGGAAATGCCTAGAATTGAAAGAGGGATGTTTTGTGAGCAAAATGGCGGTGGAATGGAGTGATTTGGCCAAGAAATGAGTGAGATATGGAGGAGAGAAGTTAGGGTTTTGGAAATGGAGGTTGCTGGAATATGAAAATGGCGAATTTGGGACGAATTCCCGATTTGAATCGGCTGGGGGAAGTCACTAAGTGGAACGGCGTCGTTTGGAGGTCAAACGGGCGCGTCTGAGTCAACGTCCGGGGCCACGGACGGCGCGTCCGGGGTCACGGACGCCCCTTTTGTTTTCCCTTTTCACCGAAAATTGATTGATTAAACTAAAAGAGGACTAACAAACAAAATATTCTCTTTATTCATCTCGAAGTTGGAAGAAGTACACATTATAGAGTTCTAAGAAAACAGGAAATGCCTAGGATTAAGTGTCTAGAACGCAAGTTTCCTCTTGACAACTCTTGCTCGGTCAACCCCTCCTTTCTTCGTTTGAATGCATCCACCTCCTCCTTTCGACCGTATAGCCATTTCCGATAGCTTGCTGAGAGCTCCAAGTCTTCAAGTGCTAGGGGCTTCACCACTTGAACTTCCCCTTCGAGTCGATCCATCATGATTGCATAAAGAGCCTCATGATCATATTCTTTCCTTGGTGCTTCGTATAACAAACCCTTGGGTCGGCTCTGGGCTCGCCCAATCTGACGGCTGGAACGCCACGGGTGGATGACAAAAGCTCTCAAAACCGGGTAACGAGACCCCTCCATAATAGCCTCCACACATTCGAACTCCTTCGATTTTCCAAGCCGAGACCGTCCATCGAACTTGATGTCCCTGCCGTATGGAGTTCAAAAGGGCCGGCCATCCATCAACCGGCTCCTCGGGGCTCGCCTTCTAGGGAGATGCTGGATCGTGAACGTTTGGTTATACTCAGGAATCAGCTTGAGCCGCTCGAGAAGCCAGACTTGCAGAAGATGAATGCTCCCTTGGAAGAAGTAAGGGGTATCCTTTGACTTGGGCCATGAATCCAAACTCTGAATAATCTGCGCGACTATCAATGGTCCCAGGCGAAACCGGCTCGAACCTGTAGAAGCAAAGGGAAAACTTTTCGGTGTATAGCCATGTATGGGGTTCTGAAAAGGTAGATTGCCAACAATGCGAGATCGAGAAAGTTCCTCTTGTGTTCTAAAGAAGTCTCAGGAGTAATGAAGTCTGAAAGAGTTTCCACCGGCAGTCCTTCGGGCCCTACCATTCCTAGTAACTGGGTCGGACTTAGCCCAAGTAAATAGGAATGGGCCTCGACCGGCGAGGGTGTCAAGTTTGGTACCACCGGGCTAGCTAGGGTATTGGCCCCTAGGAGTGCGTCAAACTCCTCAGGCAGCAAAGTCAGCTCATTATCTCCAAACTTGAAAAGATGTTCAACCGGGTCCCAATGGTTAATAGCCGCTCTCAGGAAATCTTCGTGCAATCGGGTCTGGGATAAATATGCCAGAGTGTGGAGGATAGAAAGCTTATTGACCTTCTTTGACCAGTTGAACACATCTTTCATAGTTCTGTCACAGGACTTGTTGAATTCGAAGCAGTGGGCCATGGACCTTTCCTGTTTTTACCAAGAAAAGAGAACACACACAGGATATCGATCAGCACTCAACTTTATTTATGGGCCACAAACAACTGGGACTTCGAACTGGGTTGGGCCAACTGTGGGGGTAACTCCTATCCGTTCTAAATCTGGTTATGGGCCAATCACAAGAGCAACAAGGTTCCACACAAGTTCAAAATGTCCTCACCTGACGACCTTGATTAATGGGTATGGATCAATCCGGAGAGGTGCTTGGGGCGCGGGCCCAGGTCACCACAAAGGAATAGGGCTTGCACGCTATTCTCTTTGGGCCACCCCACTTTTTCACATCACATAAAGGTGTGCGTCTACGGGGGTCTTTGACTGACCAAACAATGGGCTTGGTAAGGGTACGTGCCAGGAAAATGCTTGGGGCTAAAGGCCCAGGTATTAAGGGGGTGTGGTTAGACGACACCTCCTCTTTTCCCCCACTTATTCACATCACCCAAAAGGTGTGAGTCCCTGACAGGGGACCCTCAAATGGGTCCGGGGTGAAATTGGTTTGCGTGGACCCTCGCTCTCATATGATGCAAGGGTGCAGGAATTAAAGTGCGCACAGAGGTAAACAAACAATGTAATAAAGCCATAAATAAATATTTTCAAGTTAAACCCTCTTTCTAAATTAAAAAGTTAAAATTAAGAAGTAGGTCCCCAGCAGAGTCGCCAGTCTGTGAGCCCTCGATTTTAAACCCTATCCTATGTTTGAATAAAGTTGATTGGGATCTGATTGGGTTTTAGGTCCACTTATAGCCTAAGATTAATAACTATGTCATATAACAATAATTATTAAAACCTAAGCTAGCTCACTGGAACCTATTATGAGTCGCCACCTAATTTTAACCTAGATCAAATTAGGAAAGGAGAGTTCGGGTTCGGGGGCTTGATATTCGACTTAATTAGGGTTCAATTACTTTCATTACCCTTCCTAGGTCGTTTTTCCTCTACTTAGTTATTTACGGCTTATTACGAGTCGTTTTAACCTAAGTGCGCGAGCTCTGTGTTTTTTTTGTTTTTAGCATTTTTTGACAGAGAATTAAAGTGAAATTAAAGCTACCTAAACTAGGGTTTCGGAGGCAGAATTAGGTCAAATTTTGCTTACGTCCGTAGCCACGGACCAAACGTCCGAGACCACGGACCCCAGTTAACCAAACATACAGAAAAGTCGAAATTAAAGGAAAACAAAATTTGCAAAGTCCGGGGCCACGGACAGGATGTCCGTGGGCCCGGACATTATTAGAAAAACCTAAATTTTGAATTTTTAAAATCCCGCCGCCGTCCGTGGGTGTCCGAGCTTACGGACAGGGAGTCCGGGACCCCGGACCACGACGTCCGTGGGTGCGGACAGCCCTCGGACGGCGGCTTTGAGGCTGTTCCCGAAGGTGTTTTCGGCTCTAATTTTATGGGTGCGTAGCCTGAAAGATGTACAATACGTTAGTGGTCGAAAGTTCTCAATTTGAATTCGAATTATGCACGAAACTTGGTAAACAAGTTATTGGACAGAAGCTTGAATAAACAGCAATACAGAAGCGTACGAAGGTTAGTTTGAGCCCAAATTTTGAGGCAAGACAGATAATACCGTGGTGAATCAGGGAAGTGGAGTTTCTACCTGTTTTACCTTCGGATTCACAACGTTTCTTCACACCGGGATTCGTCGAGTGCTCCGTTGATGACAGACCCGAGAGGATTTCGACCCAAGCTTCTGGTTTTGGTTGTTCTTGCTGTTCTTCACGTTTTAGAGGTGTTTTTGTGAGGTTTTGATGATTATTGGTGCTTTGGGGATTGGAAAACGTGTTTAGATGGTGATTTCGGGGGATTTTCAGTATGATTTGGGTGGCCGGGTGTTGGAAAACGTGAGAGAGAGAGAGGAGGCCGTGTTTTCTGACTCTCTAGGGTTCTTCAGTATGTGAGGTTCTCCTTTTATCCAAAAACCTATCCCTTTATATAGACTTTCTTAAAGATAAAGAAAATCTAGTAAAAGTAAGATTTTTCGATATTTTAACTAAGTAACTTCCCAAAGAATTTTGCTATGAAATTTTAACCACATGTCAAGAATGGATATTATGAATTTTATGAGGTGGAAACGAATTTTTTAAATGCTGGAGCATTTTTAAATTGAATTTCTTGTCAGATTCAGTCAGAAATACTAGAAAATTATTGGAAATTCGAAAAATCAAAATTCCAACGCCATTATGCTTAAAATGTCATCCTCTATCATGGGTTAAAATATCAAAGCATTTCGAGCTGATTTGGGCACCCTTTGGAGGAGAGAGAAAGCCTATAAGAGAACTCAGAAGCCTTAAAATTACGAAAACGCCCCTGACAATGACGAAACTGCTCCTCAGGCCCTGGAACACGCCGATCGGGCCGGAGTCTCTTACTGTTTGATGGAGATGGCTCTCACAACCTCGTAGACCTTAACCAGGGGGTCAAAATTTTGGGTATAACAGGTTCATTCTTTTAGTTTACCCATTCCCAAAATCCTAATGCATTAAAATTAGCATTAAGGAGATTTTCTTTACCTTAAATCCTCTTGAGTTCCTCTTTTGCTCTCTTCCTCTCCTCTCTTATTTTTCGGTCATGTTGGGCAATGGAGTTGCCAAACTCCATACTCCATCCCAACACCCAAATTACACCAAAGGATATAATTAAACTCCTATCCTTGAATAACACTAAACCAATAAAAGGCTTAGAACACCATAAGTTAGGTTTACTTTTTAGAGTTTTTGAGAGGGGTTTTAACGCTTGATTCAAGAAGATGATCCCACCACCATTGGAAGCTTGGAATGATGCTCAATCATTGCAGAAAAACAAGGTATTAAAAGAAGCCAAAATCGGCCAAGGCAAGAAAAAGGGGAAAATGAGTTTTCCTTTTGAATCTTTTTACCATAGAAGAATGGGGAGACTCCAAGCTTAAGAATCTCTAATTTTCTCTTCAAATGGGCAAAACCCATGGAGACCAACTTCTTCATTTGAGATTTTGAAAAGATAGAAAGGTAGAGCTTGGAAGAGGAGCAAAAATACGTACTTATTTTCTAATTTGGAGCTTTAATATGGCTTGAGCATGCAAGAGAAGAGTAGAAGCCATGGGAGCTTATTGTGGAGCTATAAAAATCGTTCCAGCAGAACAAAGAAGAAGGAGAAGTCTGGTGGGGGGGGGGGGGGGGAAGGGTACGTGAGAGAGAATAGGAATGGGAGAGAGAGTGTTACAGTGGTTTTTATTACTTTTTCTACTTTTTGCTTTTTGACTACCTTACTTATTTGTCTTCTAGTGTGTGTGTGTGAGAGAGAGAGCTAATTAGCACTCTTAAAAACCGGCCCCATACAGAATATAAGCTGGGAGCATTTTTCGTTTTTTTTACAGAAAACGCTCGTTAATTTACCCGGTTTTTGCACTATTCACTAACCGGGCTCGTTTTCTGGAATTTTCTCGTTTCTTTAATTTTAATGGTTCTTAAGCTTCCATTAATGTTTAATTATATTTATTTGGCTGACTATAATTTTTACGGGTTCATTTGACCACTCAAAGTCTCGTTTTCAGGTTTCCTCGAAAAATGTGCGCTAAAGCTTTATTAGCGTTTTTAATTCATTTTATGGATCTGTTTTCTTCGGGAATTGTTCCCGTACATTATTTTGCATTACTAAGCCTTGTTAATCCATCCAATACCCTTTTCAAGGTTGTATTCCTCCTATGATCATATAACGCTTATTTTAGTGTTTTTCGTTTTTAAGCGTTTTCTCATTTCTTTTGGATTTATTTCCTTTACCAAATTACTTAGGCACTATTAGGCCCTTAAATACTAAATTAGAATTATTTAATCACCATATTAAAGTTCGGGGTATTTCAATTAATTCCTTGATTGTCAAGTGAACGTTGTGGTGTGCTTAAGAATTTTACATATGCTTATATGTATGTATGTTTGGGTTGAAATGTATACCTGACTGTTTATATCACATTAATATTATTGTATACGAACATTCTTTTGGACTAATACTACGTCGAAAATAGATCGGCTTATATAAACATACATATACGGTCAATATGATGAAGTTGTTGTTACTTAATAATACACCTAGTATTATAATTATATACACAGTAACCTAAGAAAATACTAAGGTACAAGACACGGCTATGTCAGTCTCTAGAACATGGACCTCGAACGTGAATACGATTTAGATTATTTTGAGGTATGCATAAGACCCTTAGGGCAGCCGTATAATGAATGAGTACTCTATATCCAATAATAAACGTGTCTAGTTAAACCCTAGTCTGCATTCATTCCAACAGGTTGCGCATAGTGATCATTGAGTGTTCTTCCCGGATTGGGGTTCCCATTCTATTAAGCCCACATGAGGCTACATAGATCGTTGGCCGGAATGTACCGCCGTTGGTACCAGGCTTCTTGCCACCAGGGCGACTATCCATTAATGAAAAAAAATTTACGGGTTGTCCTAACTTGACACCCAACACACAATAAGGGTTACAAAATGATGAACCCGAGAGATTGATGGTATATACTGAGAATCAGATCGTTTGCTGTAGGACAATGTACTCTAACACTTTATTTCGTTTGTGGTGATTACACATGTATTGTGTTTTATGTGAATGTAGTGACTGCCTTGGTTGCGTTTAAGTTTTCCTTCCATGTATTTACAGTTTTATTAAATTTGTAAACCAGTACAGCAAGTACAAATCTCATGTTAAGACGGCTAATTGACCTAAGTGACCTAAAGGGTCTAGGATAACATAGTTAACATACTCGGCCAAGTGTTGAGCCCTCCATGGGCACCGATATTTTATGTTTCAGGTGAATGATGATTGGCGACAAAGTGCGGGATCGTGGGTAGATAACCTCGACCTTTATTTATTACGCACCTAGGATTGATTCATGTTAGTACGTAATAACCTTGGAATACTTTAAGTACTCACTTGTCATAGTTATTGAGTTGTATTTAGGATGACATAGTTAGTATCTCGTTCGTCACTACGGTTATTTATTGTCGTTGTTTATTATATTTTGTTTCTGCTTCATTACTCACATGGGCGAGTAATGGCATGTGACACCCGAGTGAGGAGTATTAGTTTTTCAACTTCCGTTGTACGACGTCTTTAATTCTGTTACGTGAGTGATTATTACGAGTTTATTGTGAGGGGTGTTACAGCTGTGTAATATGTGGACAACATGACTTTTATGTGTTTATTGTGAGGTTGTTACTATATGTTGTACTTAAAGTGTTAAATATTAAAACGGTATTGCATGAAAATGAAGTGCATGATCTCGACCAATTAACTGAGGGTATAAGGGAACAAGATAGTCATGCAGTAACGTACTCAGCAGGGGCTGATTCCATACAAAATAAACTAATTTTTCAGGAGACTAGCTGACTGCCAACGCGAAGGCGCGGATTTTATTTGATTGTAGACTTTGGTACAGACTTGTACTGTATTTTGGACTCGGGTTTGGTGAACTGAGGTGTATATATTTATTTGAAGACGCTCACGTGTACATTTTACGCTTACGAGATGAAATACCCCAAACCTTGATATATGGTTTAAATATCAAATTATGTTATATAAAGGCTAAAAAGTGCCTTAGAAACATCAGTGAACAATTTAAACATAGTAAAGTGCAATAAAGCACTAAGACACAGTTTGAGCAAAAACATGCTCTAAGCTATGAGTGAACTTGGTTAGGACCCAAAGAGCCTACCAAGACTTGATAACATTTAATTATGATTTAATAAGGCTAAATAAGTCCTTAGGAAACTTTGGCAGACAATGAAACCAAACAAAACACAAGGTAATACCTTAAAGTCAATAAGAGCAAAATGTGCTCTAAGCTTGGGATAAATTTGTATAAGACCTAATGGTCATACTTATATCTTATAAATATGTTAATGAAACATATTAAATCAATTACCAAAGAAAACCAAGCTTGAAAACAAGTTAAAACGCAAAATGTGCTTTAAGAAGTCTTAAAGCACGTTTTTGAAAAATTGTCTTGTAAATGAGTTTTGAATGGCTAAATGTCCATCATTACTCTCTAACTAACATGTGTACTATATAGTATCACATTTGGGCGGCCATATTAGTGGGAAATCAAAAATTTCACTTATGTGCCTTGTTATTGGTGAATAGTGATTTTTATAACTAGTTTGTAACATATAATGTTATAAGTGATTAGTTGGTCAACAAAGACCAAAACCCCCTCCTAGGCATAATGGTGGCCGGTTTTTGTAGTGAGGAGTCACCAAGTATGTTAACTTGTTAAGTAAATAATGTGACTCATAGTTACTATTTGCTTTAAGGCTTAAATATCTTCAAAAAGTAAGTTCTATCTCATTCTCTCATTTCCCTTCCTTTCCTTCATTTCCCACGGTTCCACACTCTCTTCTTCCTCTCTTCTTCTTGTTCTCTCTCGGTGGTACATGATACAACCATGGAAGTCGACCTTTGACCACATGTAAAAACCTAGCTCACTTAACCAAATCAAAAACAAACACCACCATTCTCTTAGTTAAGCCAAGCTCTACAATCTTGTCTCTTCAAAACTTCAAAACCTCCATTTCGGTGCCAAGAGAAACCACCATTGAAGGAGCTTGAGCTCACCTTTTCACATATTCTTGTTCTCCTTTGCTTCAAGGTAAGGAAACTCAAAGAAAAATGACATTTCCTTCATGTTTTGTCATGTCCGAAAATCACTCTTAATGGAGTCATTATATTGCCTTGTTCTAGCTTCATTCCAGCTTTCATGGACTAGGAGGAGTCCTCTCTTGATATATATTCAAGCTCTCTTTCCATTCCAAGGTAAAACAATCATGTTAATACCTTAAGATAATATATGTAACTAGGGTTTACAATGAGATAAAGCTTAAAGCTTATATACTCATTTTAATGTTGGTATATTGTTTAGTTGTTGGCAAGGAACCAAATGCCCTACCGGTTTACAAGGAACCAAGAAAGAATTTGTGAGGAAAAAGGGGTAAACAAACTATCTCAATGTAGTTTAAATGCCTTAGGAACATGAGCTTGATTTGCTTGATAAAATACCTAAGGAGCCAATGGTGAGTGACCTAGTAAAGTGTTCTCAAGGAGACTAGTAAAAGAACATATGTATTGGTGTATGTATTTGCAGGTCAAGGCATTATTTTTGTGGGAAATTCAGTGTTTAAGGTTATGCAATTTAAGGGCCTAAGAGCCATGTTATTTAAGGGCCTAAGTGCCAAGCAATTTGAGTTATGCACTATATTGTGATGTAGTGCTTAATGTGTGAAGTTTGTGTATAAAATGTGTTTGACGGATTTTAGGTGTTTTGAATGAATTAAGGTAAAAACCTAAGTGTTTGGATGTGAGTATATGCTAGAGAAGCTATGGCCAAATTTGGGAAATGTGTAAGAAGTTCTAAGTGTTTTAAGGAAGTTTTGGTGAACTAGGAAGTGTTAAAGGTGAATGAATGTTTACTTGAGAAGAAAACATGTGTAAAGGTGATTTAGAGTGATGCAAGGATTTAGGTGTTATCTTGGAAGTTCTAGGAATTCAATGTGTGTTTTGAGGATGTATTTAAGTCTTGGAGGAAGTTGTTTAAGGTTTAGGTAATGTTGATATTCAAGGAACAAGTGATGTTTAGGTATGATGTGGAAAGGAGATTTAGTTAGTAAGAAAATGATGCTTAAGAGATGATGTTAAGATGAGGAGAAAGTGTTTTGGGATAGTAGTTATAATAGGTGAGAAGCACCATTTAGGAACCTAGTACAAATGTTGAAAGTGTTAAGGAATTTTACAAGGAAATAAGTAAAGGCTTAAGGAGTTAGAAAATGAGTTTCATGGATGTTGTATGTGGATGTAAGGTTACCAAATGATGTTAGAACACATTAAGAGGCCTTAGGAGAAGTTTGGTGAAGATTGGCAAAGTTTTGGTAAGTTTAGAAGGCGACCGACCCAGGGGCCGACCCAGTTTGTGGGTCGGTCGAGCCTCTGTAAAATGTTGGGAAAATGTTCGGTGATGGTCCGACCCAAAAAGGGTGGGTCGGACATGGGTCGGTCGGTCAAGTTTCAAAGGTGAAAAATGTTCGCACATGGACCGACCCAGAATGGTGGGTCGGACGTGGGTCGGACGGGCATGTCTGTAAGGAAGTAAAAGGGGTCCTGTAATGGACCGACCCAGCTGTGGGTCGGTCGGTGGGTCGGTCGGACCAAAAACATGGTTTAAGGTTATGAAATGATATGTGATGATGGGGATTGGTAGGTAATGATGTTATAAGGATGTTAAGGACATGTTAGGGGAGTTTAAATGACACTTGAGTGGGTAAAAAGTTGTATTAAATGTGAGAGTAAAACAAGTTAAATGTTAAGTTATTTAATCAAGTTAACGGGGGAAAGTTATAAGCGTTAGACTTTAAACAAACATATTACCCCAATGTTAATGAAAACACATGTGATGTTAACAGTTGTTCGAGAATTGCTCGAGTTACATAAATGGACGTGATTAAGTGGACTCCGGTGACAGGTATGGTTTTCTTGCAACCTGTGTCCTAACGGATTACACCGGCTTGTATGCCATGTGTTTTTCTGTGTGTTTGCCACGTTATGATATAAACCATGAAACGAGTTTACAGTCATTATTGTTATTGTATGTTTACGTGCCGATACCGGTAACCTCTAATGCGCTTGAAGGGCTAGTTAACCACTATTAGGTAAACGTAAGAGAACGGTATCCGGTAATAACGTTTCCGACCTAGGGAACGTTCTAACCACGGCTATGCGTGAGTTGGATATGTAATGTTTGTGCGTGGTGTTTGTATGTGAAGGTATGACTCTCTTTTCCCTTGTGTATGTCTGACTAGACTTAACTCAATGTTTGTGATTGTTTAATAAAGTTCAAAGATGAACTTCTAATAAGTGCTAACGGGGGGAATGAGGAGTCCGGTCTGTTCCGGCCACGCGTGTGAGTATGGGGGTCGTTGTCATATCAGGTTCGATCCTCTCTGTATGTTATGGTTGTTTTCCAATTTGGTTCCCAACCTTCCCTTTAGCTTAACCAAGGCTATTACTGACTCACGTCGGGCCACAGGGGCATACTATTGTTATGTTTGTTTTGGTGTGCTTGGATCACTATATCCGAGACACCTGGTGTTAAGTTAACCGTCCATTTAACGAGACGGTAACGAGTTATGTAACGAGCTTATCATGAGACTGGCAACAATCTCTAGGCTCACCAGTATGTTGGTGATGTTTGGGTCGGTTCCTAAGAGAACCATTCCCGTTGTATTATGTGTTTGTTGTGATGCAATACTTATTGCGGTGTTATGTTGTGCACATGGAAACGTGCAAAGTGTTGTTAAGTGTTGTTACGTAGTGTATGTTAATGTTGTAAAATGTGAAGTGTGTGGATCATGGAAATGATTCCAAGTTTGTGATAAGAGGCATTTAAGGATAACCCGATTTAAGGGTATGTGTCGTCTATTAAGGAAGTAGCTCCGTTGGAGGAGAAACACTCTAGGGATGATGAATACCATGGGTGAATTATTAAGTAGGATGTATTATCCGATTGTTGAGCCCATTGAGGCGAAATGTTTAATGTTGTGTGTTTGTTGTTACATGTATGATTTAAATATAATCAACTGCATGTTAAGACGACAAGTAGTTGTGCGTGGCCCGATAGCATGTGGGCTGCGGGATTACCATACCAGCAAAGGTGCTGAGCCCCTTGGGGCCACCCCTTTCTCTTCTTTTCCTATTTCAGGTACGAAGTGCTGGAAGCCGTTCGAGAGTAGGACGGGTAGTCATTGTACGTGGGTAAACAATTAAGTGTATGTATACAGTAGGTGTAGTAAGACCGAAATTGTTGTCGGCATCAGTTTATAAGTACTCGGTATAGTTGTTAAGGTGTATGTTGTTGTTATTGTTAATGGAAAGGGATACTGATGTATAGTTGCTCGGGAATTTAGCCCATCAGACCGGTACATTGTGTATGTATTAGCCTGTTAGCCACGTGGGTGGCTAACGGCGTGTAACACCAACAAGTTAAGTAATGTGATGAGGATGTTCTTCCGCTGCAGTTTGTTGTAGTATGTTAATGTTGGATGGGGTGTTACAAAAAGTGGTATCAGAGCGAAGTATCGCTCTGATGACTGAATTACCGAGCTTAGGAAGTACCGAGTTAGGATTTTAGTACTTTGGGTTAAGGGTTGAGTGATAGCGTGAGAGATACGCTAGTTAGGAACTACCAGTGGCTACTGGAAACCTACTATATCCTTCCCACCCTCCACAATCCCTGTATATAACTTGGGGGAAACACGCCAGGGAGATGGAAGTCCTCTCTTACTCGGGAATACCCGATCTGGCTGTTATTAAATACCCTTAGGGTACGGTGAACCTGTCATACGGTAGATCCCGAAAACTGGGAATCCCGGAGACGGTCTCCATCTGAATGATGTTGACCGCATTTCATAGCAATGAATGAAGGATCTTGTGTATTGGAGAATAGAATTTCTGTGTCCTAACGGATTACACCGGCTTGTATGCCAATGTGTTTTTCTGTGTGTTTGCCACGTTATGATATAAACCATGAAACGAGTTTACAGTCATTATTGTTATTGTATGTTTACGTGCCGATACCGGTAACCTCTAATGCGCTTGAAGGGCTAGTTAACCACTATTAGGTAAACGTAAGAGAACGGTATCCGGTAATAACGTTTCCGACCTAGGGAACGTTCTAACCACGGCTATGCGTGAGTTGGATATGTAATGTTTGTGCGTGGTGTTTGTATGTGAAGGTATGACTCTCTTTTCCCTTGTGTATGTCTGACTAGACTTAACTCATGTTTGTGATTGTTTAATAAAGTTCAAAGATGAACTTCTAATAAGTGCTAACGGGGGGAATGAGGAGTCCGTCTGTTCCGGCCACGCGTGTGAGTATGGGGGTCGTTGTCATATCAGGTTCGATCCTCTCTGTATGTTATGGTTGTTTTCCAATTTGGTTCCCAACCTTCCCTTTAGCTTAACCAAGGCTATTACTGACTCACGTCGGGCCACAGGGCATACTATTGTTATGTTTGTTTCGGTGTGCTTGGATCACTATATCCGAGACACCTGGTGTTAAGTTAACCGTCCATTTAACGAGACGGTAACGAGTTATGTAACGAGCTTATCATGAGACTGGCAACAATCTCTAGGCTCACCAGTATGTTGGTGATGTTTGGGTCGGTTCCTAAGAGAACCATTCCCGTTGTATTATGTGTTTGTTGTGATGCAATACTTATTGCGGTGTTATGTTGTGCACATGGAAACGTGCAAAGTGTTGTTAAGTGTTGTTACGTAGTGTATGTTAATGTTGTAAAATGTGAAGTGTGTGGATCATGGAAATGATTCCAAGTTTGTGATAAGAGGCATTTAAGGATAACCCGATTTAAGGGTATGTGTCGTCTATTAAGGAAGTAGCTCCGTTGGAGGAGAAACTCTAGGGATGATGAATACCATGGGTGAATTATTAAGTAGGATGTATTATCCGATTGTTGAGCCCATTGAGGCGAAATGTTTAATGTTGTGTGTTTGTTGTTACATGTATGATTTAAATATAATCAACTGCATGTTAAGACGACAAGTAGTTGTGCGTGGCCCGATAGCATGTGGGCTGCGGGATTACCATACCAGCAAAGGTGCCCCCTTGGGGCCACCCCTTTCTCTTCTTTTCCTATTTCAGGTACGAAGTGCTGGAAGCCGTTCGAGAGTAGGACGGGTAGTCATTGTACGTGGGTAAACAATTAAGTGTATGTATACAGTAGGTGTAGTAAGACCGAAATTGTTGTCGGCATCAGTTTATAAGTACTCGGTATAGTTGTTAAGGTGTATGTTGTTGTTATTGTTAATGGAAAGGGATACTGATGTATAGTTGCTCGGGAATTTAGCCCATCAGACCGTACATTGTGTATGTATTAGCCTTGTTAGCCACGTGGGTGGCTAACGGCGTGTAACACCAACAAGTTAAGTAATGTGATGAGGATGTTCTTCCGCTGCAGTTTGTTGTAAGTATGTTAATGTTGGATGGGGTGTTACACGAGATGTCTTTACAGTTGTACTACTTTTGGATTATTACTGTTATCTATCTCTTGTAGTTACTGCAAGAAATCGTTCGTATTATGATTATTATGTAAATGCGTTATCACTCGCATGAACGAGTGAGAAAGGTAACACCATAGTTTGAAAATCTTTAATTACTACTGTGATTTATTTGTTAAGTACGACGATCCGATGACAATTAGAAGTCGTGTTAAGTAGGGGTGTTACACATACATTTTAATTCTTATTATTGTATGTTGCGGGACTGTGAAAAAGGTGTTGAAGTTATAATTGGAAAATTGTATAATGGTATATACTTGTTGGATGTGTCAGCCTCATAAAACTATTTAGATGAACAAACATTAAAATTTTGTGTTCACAGATGAAGGAAAGGATATTTACAGAAATTAACTGCAAAGAGAGACTATACTGGGGCCCTATAGATTAAGGCATATACCATTGAAAAATACTTGAAAAGATGAATGTATTAAAGGTTTGAATAGAAATACTATTTTTCCTCATACTACTTGTTTCATGCTAAGGGTAAAAGATTGAGTTTTCCTTTTTTTCTGAAATTAGAACTGTTGCTGCTTTCGAAATGATTTATTGCGACATTTGTGGTCTTATGCGCACCAACACCATAGAAACCCATAGGTACTTCCTTACCATTGTGGATGATTTTACAAGGGCTACTTGATTCACTTTTCTAAAAAATCAAATCACAGGCAATGAATAAATTGAGCTCATAACTCTTGTTGAAAGACAATTTAGCAAGCGGGTAAAAGTTGTTAGGTCTGACAACCCTAAAGAACTGGAGAGTTCAAATGAAAAAAACTTATTTTGCTGCTAAGGGACTTATCCATCGGACCAGTTGCTCTCACACGCCCTAGCAAACAGGTGTTTGAAAGAAACAAGTTCACTTGATGGAAATTACCAAAGCCCTTCTTTATCATCTGGTCTTGAGAGCCATTATTGGGGATATGCTTAAAATACGCTACCTTTATTGAAATATCTTTAAGATTAATTAAATAAATAAAGCTCAATTAAATAATTAAGTAAGTTAAATAATTAATTAAGGTTAAGAACGTAATACAGATGTATTATTTAATTCATACACCTTAGGGAATAAATTTATAACGATCGTAAGAATTAATGAGGTTAAACCTTACGTAAAATAACAGAATAAAAGAATATAATTAGAGAGGAAATTAAGTAATAAAATAATATGTATGATATTCCTAGTAAGGTTAATAATGGAAATTCACTGATAAATTAAATAAAAGGAGATTCAATAAATAATAGACCGTATAACCTAAAGTACATGAATTAATCAATTAATAAATGTTGCTAAAGAAGAGAATTAAATAATATAGATTATACAATCCATAATACATAATTGGATAGAAAATATGTTATATATTATATATAACATTTAGGGATTAATCATAAACCCGAGTAGTTACAAAATTAATTAACGATGTCGAAACCAACAATAAGTCTTTTGGACCAAAATTTCCCTCTCGCTGGACCTTTGGAGTGATCCAGTAACAAGTAAACAAAACAAAAAATGTGGACTGACCAGCCCATAATAAGCTAGCCGACCCATTCCTCCACCCATGGTTATATTGCCAACCCAAATACTATCCTAATTACTAAACTTCTTCGAAATAAAAAACTAACATAATTTTCCATCTTCATCTCCTTCTTCTTTTGAGAAAACCGCCGCTGCCCCTATCTCCTTCTTCCTTACGTTTTCTCCACTCTTCTTCAACAAGCTTCCATTCTCCTTCTTCCCTAGGGTGTCAATTTCAACACGACCCGTTTGACCAACACGAACCCGACACAAAGTTAACGGGTTTGGGTTTGAAAATTTGACATGATTAAATAAACGGGTCAACCCAAATACGACCCATTTAATTACCATGTCAGGTTTGGGTTTAACATATGTAACCTTCTAACTCGTTTTGTAATTTATATTAAATAAAATATATTATAAATTATACATTAATTATTTTTTCAATTTTAATATAAACAAGATATAAAAGCATTAAAATTTAAGTATTTTAATTTAAAGTAAAGTTAATAATATCATAGAATGATAAAACTAATGTTATTTAGTCAACTTATTTTCTTATATATAACTAAACAGGTTAGATTTGAGTTTAATAAATGTGGATTTGAGTTTCAAATTTGGACACGATTAATTAATTGGGTTGGACGGGTCCCCGTTTAATAACAGGTCAACCCATTTATTAAATGGGTTGGGTTTGGGTTTCATATTTGGACACGATTAATTAAATGGGTTGAGTCGGGTCTAACTGTTTAATAAACGAGTCGGGTTTGGGTTAGCCTGACACGACCCGCAAACCCGTTTTGCAACCCCTATTCTTCCCTAAGCCTTTGAAGCTTTTGCAAGATAAGGAAATAAATTTCTATATTGCTCCATTCGAGACGAACTGAATGGCACACTCTTCCTCTCTTCTTCCTTCTACCGATGCCATGAATTTCCATTCACTTTCTCTCTCAGTTCTCTTCTCCTTTTTCTTCAATTTTTGGTTCGTATTGTCCACCCCTTTGTTCAGATATAGACTCGCAAGAAGACAATCGGTAAGTACTTCTCTGACCTTGTTACCGGTAGGAATCTTGCAAAAATCTGCACTTACTACCCTCCTTGTTTCTGTATAACCGAAAAAACGGGGAGGAACTTCTAGATCCGGGCGAGGGCAAGCGTAGAGAGAAGAACTAGAGGACGAAAGCTCCATTTGGCTGCACCGGTGGAGGTAATGAAGTAGAAACTTCCTAACATGAATATTCTCTCAGTTTTGCCTGGAATTAGGAACCAAAACTTAGGAAATCTTTACTTCCTCTTCTCTCTAAATCTGAACCCGATTTTTCTAGTTAGAAACTCTGTAAATATTGCTAATTCCGACGCAAATTCTTAACTATAAAATTAGGGTTTCGAATTGTTGAACTTATAAACTACAATCTGATGTAAACCGTGAACATTTTGCACAAAAAGGAACTTGTATCTGGACGTTTACGATTGTGGTTAGTCTTGGCAAACCCAAAATTGTGGTGTTTTTGTGCGATAATGAAGAACCCTAAATCTGAACTAGGGTTCCGAAACCATTCATTTAATTTCTGCAGTTCAACCTAGTAATTATGGAGTTAATTGGTGATTTAGAGTTACAGTAGGAAACTTGGATTTAATTGCTTATATTAGGGTTCCGATTTTACAAATTAGGGTTTTAAATTAATTTGTGATAAAATTGAAATTTTGGGTTTTCGAATTAGGGTCTAATTCAATTGGGAAAAAACAATGAATTAGGGTTTCTATTTTAAATCAGGGTTTCAAATTAAATTGGGACAAATCTAAGTAATTTAGGCTTTCTAGAATTAATTGGGGTGAAAATTGTTATTTAGGTTAATTTCGAGCGAAGGCGTAAACTAGAAATAAATTGTGGGCGAAAGTATAAACTAGAAAAAGAGTAGGATGCAAATGTAAAATCGGAAAAATATCTTAGGGGTGAAATAGAATTTCTAAGGAAAAAATAGGGCCGGGTAGTAATCTAAAAAGTTAGGGCGAATTAGTATTCCAGAAATTTTGGTGAGTGTTTTTGTAAATTCCAAAATTTAAGTGTCAAATTAATATCTGGAAATAAATGGGCTGAGACTTGAATAACTCAAACTAGGAAAAAGTCGAACTAGGCTGGAGCATATGAAATGGATGTGGACCATAAATTAATTAGAGTAAAGAAATGGGATTTTGTTGGGTTGAATAAATAAGCATATCAAGAAAATGTAAATGGACTGAAAAATTTAACAACTTATATTGGGGTTTACAAATAGTCAACTAAAATCTTAAAAAGTTTAATCGGTTTTAGTCAAGAAAAGGAAGTTGGGCTGAGGGTTAAGAAAGAACTGGAGTGGGTCTAATATAGTTAACAATTCCAAATCTGTAAATTGAGTTAATGATTTTAGGGGTCTAACTAATTATAATTAGCTTGTCTTTTGTAATGGGCCTAATCCCAAAATAAGAAGTGAATAAATTGTGTAAAATTAGGGTCAAACCCTAAACAAAATAAAATATGGCTTTACTAAAGTTAGTAAAAGTAACAAATGGGCTAACTATAACTAAAATGTGAGACAACGTAACTCAGTTAAATTGAGCCATAATCGAAGTAGAGGCTCAGCTCCAAATTCAGTCAAATAAAATAAATTCGTCTTAGATCAATAGTAATCTAGGCCGAAGGAAATAAAACACATGAGGAAACTACAAGTTAGACAAAATAAAAGACGTTACTACATTCGAGTAACCTTCAAATTAGAGGATGACCTTGAAGTACGAGTGAGGGTCAAGGACAGGTAAATGGAAGATTTTAAAACGCCTAAAACTCGATATAAATTTTGAATAGAGTAAGGTAAAGAAAGCAAATGATTAGTGAATGACTATTCCATTGAAATAAATTGGGCTTTTAGTTGGACCGAATTAGATACGTTTCAAGTTAAATAAAATCCAATTACACAGTGCATGTATCTAATTAAATCAATTACATTTGAATTAATTTATGAATATAGTTTAGATTTAAATATTAGTAAAGGGTTCTTGGTAGTAATAATTACCGATTCTTTACCCGAATTTGGTAGAACTAGAAAGGAAAGAGTTGAAATACTATAAGAATAGCGTAATAAAAATTAATAATAAGTTTCCCTTATACTATAGGATTCAGGATGTGGGACGCTCATGGCTAGATGTGGATAATGATAAACTCATGGTTAAGACATATTATAAAGCTGCATATTCTAGGTATGTTGTTGTGTGATCCAAATGGCCCGAAGGTTACCTCGGGTCCGGATAATTATGTGTTGTCTGACAAGAAGATATGGGTGCTTAATTCTTCTATCCAATATTATGTTGATTACTTATAGCATGTTGATTTGTGATGGTAACTTTAATGATTTTACCATATGACATGTTATCACAACAAAATCCTTGTGATTATTCGAATGAGAATGGGCTGTTTACCAATTGAGTACTCTAACCTGCTTAACTGGATATACATTAAGAGAATGTGTTACCACTAAGGAACTTGGAAGAAACATTACATGATGTTACAATACTATGAGATGGAATGTTTGGTTATGTTGTTTAACGTATACCTTTCTAAGAATGACTCTTTGGGAGAAATTGGAAAGATCTTGATAAGACACTAACACTGTGATTTATATGATCTATGTTTTTGTAGCACCCCTACCGCTAATCACATCATTATCTCCTAATTGTTTCGTACGTCATTACCTTCGCAGCAGGAAAACCAAATCCAATAATGGGTGAAACAATGCCGTTAGCCACCCACGTGACTAACACGACCCAAATTAAAAACAGTAACGGTCTGATGGTCCGGAATTGTAACACCCCAACCATAATCTCCACACTTAAACAATAATCGCAGCGGAATCATAACTTAATCATATACCAAAAGGGCGGTGTTACACGCCATTAGCCACCCACGTGGCAAACAAGGCAGTTACATACAATGTATCGGTCTGATTACGATAATCCCGAGCATAATTATAACCTTCCAAAAATCGCCTATCAAAAAAGAATCACAATATACCGAGTGTAACTGTACAAAAATCACCAACTGATTCTACATCCACCAAAAATATACGACCTCGAGTGTACAGGCACTACCCGAGTTCAACATCCAAAAATAACGACAGTATGAACAACCTTGGATCTAAAGTCATTCTGCTTCCTCGATCCTCATCCTGCAAATAAACATAGCCCCCAAAGGGGGTCAACAACCTTTTGCTGGCATGGTTAACGTGCAGTCCGTTGACTACCGGGATACACGCAACTAATTGTCATGATAACATGGCGTTGATTTTATCATACAACATGCATATACATAACCAGAATTATTGCAGAACAATAACAATACATACATACTGGAAAAATTCACTTTAGGGAACAACCAACATGGTTAGTCAACTTGTAAGCCTAGAGAATGTCTTCATCCTCATGTTAAGCTTAACACATATCACATTACTGTTTTGTTAGTCGAATGAATAACTTAACTTGAAAGATGAGACGAGCGTAGTGACCCGAACACATCAACACATAATTTCCCCCTAGCCCGAGTGGAAGTCAGGTAGGCAAGCTTTGGTTAAGCTAATGGGAGGTCGAATTCCCCATAAAAGGAAAACTACCCTAACATAAGGAGAGAGCCGAATCTGATTCAGATGTCGACACCCATACATACACACGTGACCGGAACGACCGGATTCCTCACTTCCCCCGTTAGCACTCGTTAGCAGTCCCACCATGGGAGCTTAACATAATCTCACACAAGTAAGTGTTTAAGTCCAGTTAGACATACAACGGAAATAAGGCATAATTCAGCAACACATATCACAACTACACACACATAGCCGGGTTAGAACATTCCTTAGGTTGGGAAACGTTATTACCGATACCGTTCTCTTACGTTCCTAGTTTTGGTTAATTAACGGTTAGCACGCATTTGAGGTTACCGGTATCGGTACGCACACGTTACATTAATAATAAGAACTGTAAACTCATTTCATGGTTTAATCTTACAAGGTTGTAAACACACAGAAAACAAACAACACACAAGCCGGTGTAAACCGGTAGGCAACAGACTGCAAGAAAACCATACCTTGGTCCTTGATGTGATTGGTTCCCACCGTTGGAGAATCCTATACACATTTAGTAATGTCGGTTAATTAATGTACTAGACCTTTATTAATTTGTTACTTCACATTCCTAGTTTATTTTTCTTTCACACTTTATTTTGATTTTTCCATCTTTCTAGTTATCATTATAACCCACCTACATGTCCTAGACAAACCCCCGCAAACGGAAGTCAAAACGGGGCTCAAACGAGCAAATTATGTTAAAAACAGTGACATGTCCAAACTTGTGTCCGGACATCAATGTTCGGACACAGCCGAGACTTGAAAATTGAAAACTGGCGTTTGTCCGAACTTGTGTCCGATCTTTGAAGTTCGGACACAAGTCGAACAAAATTTGGGAAGATTTTACAAGCGTCCGAACTTGTGTCCGGACATTAAAGGTCGGACACAAGTCGAACAGAAATCTGGGAAAATTTTAAAACACGTCCGAAGTGTGTGTCCGGACATCAAAGGTCGGACACAAGTCGAGAGCGAATCTGAAAAACTTTTCAACGTGTCCGAACTTGTGTCCGGACGTCGAAGGTCGGACACAAGTCGAGACTAAAACTTGAGAAAATTTTTTGACGCGTCCGAACTTGTGTCCGGACATCAATGGTTGGACACAAGTCGAGACTGAAACCTGGGGAAAAATTTTAACGTGTCCGGACTTCTGTCTGAAACTCGGAAAATTTATAACACAACGAGGCATGTCCGAACTTCCAAGTCCGGACGGAAGTTCGGACGTGCCTGTAAGTTCATTTTCAAATTGCATTTTCAACATAGAATTGCACCCAAACTTTATACAATTTTTGGCATGATCTCCCCATAGTTATTACATGTTTCCCCCACATTATTTAGCCCACCAAACACTTTGACATCAACTCATTCAAAAACACAAATTTGTATACAAATCCCATCAATTTGACAACAACACCACAATGTGTATAACCCTTAAAGTTTGGCACTTAAACAACAACAACAAATTAAACACTGAATTTCCTCATATTATTAGCAACACCTGCATTACACCCAACATTTATTTGCTCAAACAAAACACATTTCATAGCTCACACATTGGTGTAAGGTAAGTTAATTACCTTTGGTTTTCTTTTCAAACTTTCCCCTTCTCTTTACTTCTTGTTCCACAATCGGTACTCAACGGGATAAATAGCTACACTAATGACCAAGCCAAGATAGCCACAATGAGTATTTAGGGTTTATAATTTCATTAACCCTAGAATTTAGAAATTACTTGAACACATGGAGGGAACTACCTTCTACTTCAAAGTGAAGTGATTGGCGATGAATTAGGGCTAGCTCCAACACCTCAAGGAGATTGAACAAGCTAACATGGAGAATAAGCATGGTGTTCAAATTAGGGAAAATCGATTTCAAGAAGGAAATAGAGGAATAAGTGAAACTTTGATTTCCTTCTTACCTTAGAACAACAAGAAGATGATTGGCTTCAAGAATATGAAGTTTCTTCTTCAAAATGTGGTACACCCATGGAGATGAAATATGGAGTTTTGAGATTTTGAAAGGTGCAAAATGATCCCCAAGATGATAGGAGTATTTTGGTGAAAGAATTTCTTGATTTGGAGCTAGGATGAAGAAGTTACAAGGAGTTGAAGTTGGTGTTTCTTTGGCTTGTAAAAATCGCCATTGCTGACAACAAGAACAGAAAAAAAGAGCTGGGTGAGGGAAAAGAAAAACGTGAATGAGAGAATGAGGGGAAGAGAGAGAGTGTGAGAGGGAGTTAGTGTGTGAGGGGAATTTTATTATTTTGAAGTTTAGTAAATAAGATAGAATTAATTGAGTAGAGGGAAAATAAAATCTGATTTTATATTACAATGTGAGAGAGTGGCACTTGGTCATTAGTAGATAACACCCGTTAATTCCCGAACTGTCAGTTTTAACAGTCCGGGTCCGGTTTCCGGAATGTATATATATATTTTTTTTTCCTAAAAATTCTTAGACTTTAATTGGTATATAATTATAGTTATAAAATCAACTATAATTTATACAAGTCCGTTTTAGACGTTTAAAGTCACGTTTGTGCTTTTAATCCATTATATGGATTCGTTTCTTTCGGGAATTTCTCCCACATGTTCTTAGTGACTAATTAAGTCTTAAATTATATTAATTATCTAATTAACTAACATATTAAGGTTGGGGTATTTCAATCTACCCCCTTAAAAGAACTTTGTCCCCAAAGTTCACACTTCCCACGCATCTTAAATATTAGAACACGGGGATTACCTCTGAAACAACGCTTCTATAACAACACACAAACATTCTTTACATCACATCGGACTCAAGGTCCCGGTACATAACATCAATTTAGACTCAAAGGTCTATAACATTACAACATAGACACGTATTCCAATACATGTCGTACATACATAACCGAAACAGCTCTACCCCCCTTAAAATAGGGGTACGCCCCGTACCCTATACATACAAAACTAAGAAGTAAACAATGACGGGTACTTCGCCCTCATCTTCTCCTCCAGCTCCCAAGTGGCCTCCTCGACTTCCTGGTTAGACCAGAGAACCTTCACCAATCTAATAGACTTATGGCGAGTGTCTCGAGTCTTAGTGTCCAGGATCCGTACGAGAGTCTCCACTGATCGCATGGTCGGCTCTAGTGTTAGCCTTTCGGGCTGAAGTACATGAGACGGATGAGACATATATTTCTTCAACTGGGACACATGAAATACATCATGTACCTTGCCCAGCTCAGCAGGTAAATCATGCCTGAGCTATCGGGCCTATCCGCTCCGTCACAACATAAGGCCCCACATATTTCGGGCTCAGCTTGCCTTTCTGTCCAAAACGAAAACACTCCCTTCATGGGGGATACTTTAAGAAACATCTGATCGCCCACGGCGAACTCCAGGTCACGTCTGCGCACATCGGCGTATGACTTCTGTCTATCCTGATCTGCTTTCATGTTAGCCCGGATCTGACGTACTTCTGCTTGTACTTGCTCTAAATACTCAGGTCCTATAATGACCGTCTCACTCGACTCATCCCAGCATAATGGCGTGCGGCATGGTCTACCGTACAAAGCCTGGAAGGGAGACATCTTGATCGACGCATGGTAACTGTTGTTGTAGCTAAACTCGATCAGATGTAACTTATCAATCCAGTGGTTTGAAAGTCGAGTGCACATGCACGTAACATATCCTCAAGCGTCTGTATGGTGCGCTCACTCTGACCATCTGTCTGTGGGTGAAACGCCGTACTCAACTTCAGTTCGGTACCAAGTGCTTCCCGTGTACTTCTCTAGTACCTCGAGAGGAATCTGGTATCCCTATCAGACACGATAGTATTCGGTACTCCATGGTGTCGTACTATCTCACGGTCGAAGAGCTCTGCTAGCTTCGCCACTTTCCAGGTGTCCTTCATCGGAATGAATCGGGCCACCTTGGTCAGTCGGTCAACAACGACCCATATCATATTCAAGCCTCCCCGAGTAGGCGGAAGCCCAACAACGAAGTCCATGGAAATATCATGGAACTTCCATTCAGGAACGGGCATTGGCAGTACCATGCCACCAGGACGACGGTGCTCAAACTTGACCTTCTGGCAAGTGAGACACCTAACAACATAATTTGTCACATCTTTCTTCATACCGGTCCACCAGAAAATCTCTTCATACTCTTGTACATCTTTGAAGATCCGGGGTGAATAGAAGTAGAAGAACAGTGTGATTCACTCAGTATGCGCTCCTTCAGCTCAGCGCTACTTTGTGGAATACAAAGTCGGCCATTCAGCCTGATCAAATCATCATCATGTAGTCGGAAATCATACTTTTGGCTCTCGAATGTGCGTCCATAAGTTTCTGTTTGATCTCTTGCATGTATTGATCTGACATCTGAGCACTCCGCACCCTTCAACCAAGCTAGAGTGAGAGATTAGCGAATGGAGAGAGTGTGCTCGGCGACTCAATGCATCAGCTACAATGTTGTTTGCTTTCCTTCTTTGTACTGAAGGTTAATATCGTAATCAGTAAGGAATTCAACCCATCTTCTTTGCCTCATGTTAAACTCCTTCTGAGTGAACAAGTATTTCAAACTTTTGTGATCTGAATAAATCGTCACATTCACTCCATACAAATGGTGTCGCCATATCTTCAAGGCGAAGACAATGGCACCCAATTCTAGATCATGTGTAGGATAGTTTTCTTCATGTCGTTTCAACTGTCGGGAGGCGTAGGCCACGACCTTCCCGTGTTGCATCAAAACACAACCCATTCCCTTACCTGACGCGTCACAGTACACCTCAAAACCATCGGTACCCTCTGGTATAGTAAGAACCGGTGCAGAAGTCAAAGCAACTTTGAGACTCTGAAATGAGCTCTCACAGTCAACCGTCCACTCAAACGGTGCATCCTTCTTCATTAAGGATGTCAATGGTTTTGAAACACTAGAAAAATTCCTCACAAACCTCCGATAATAACCTGCCAGACCGAGGAAGCTCCGGATGTCGGTAACCGTCTTCGGTCTAGGCCAAGTGCGCACAGCATCAATCTTGGCCGAATCCACAGCGATCCCGGCCTCAGAAATAACATGACCAAGAAAAGAGACTTGGTCCAACCAAAATTCACACTTCGAGAACTTCGCATAAAGCTGGTTCTCTCTCAATGTCTGCAATACACTCCTCAGGTAACTTTCGTGCTCAACCTTGGACTTAGAATAGATAAGAATATCATCGATGAAGACAACTACTGACTCATCCAACTGATCTCGAAAAAACCGATTCATCAAGTCCATAAACTTTGCTGGTGCATTAGATAACCCAAACGGCATGACCGTGAATTCATAGTGTCCATATCTGGTTCGAAATGCGGTCTTCTCTATGTCACTGTCTCTGATAGCAATCTGATGGTAACCCGATCGCAGATCGATCTTAGAGAACACAGATGCACCTCTCAGTTGATCAAACAAATCATCGATACGTGGCAATGGGTAACGGTTCTTCACCGTCACAGCATTCAGCTCTCTGTAATCGATGCAGAGGCGGAGACTACCATCCTTTTCTTCACGAAAAGGACTGGTGCTCCCCATGGTGAAACACTAGGGCGGATGAATCCCTTGTCGAGTAGGTCTCGCAGCTGCTCTTTGAGCTCTGTCATCTCAGCTGGAGCCATACGGTAGGGCTCTTCGCTATAGGTCCGGTGCCCGGTACCAAGTCAATCGCAAACTCAACTGCCCGTGTAGGCGGCATGCCTGGGAGTTCCTTAGGAAAGATATCAGGAAACTCCGACACAACCGGTACATCTGGGCTAAACTCAGGGTCTCTCTCTATGTCCTGGACATAGCAGAGGTATACATCATTCTTCCTTCTGATTTCGTGATACATGGCCATGGCGGAGATGATCTGTGTCGAAGACTCCCTGGGCCTCTGGCGGTATGAAATGGTAACCCCAGACGGACTCCGAAGAAGCAGACGGTGCTCGGCACATAGGATTCTGCCCTTGTACCGCTCCAACCAGTTCATCCCGACAATTACATCAAAACCGAGCCCCTCGAACTCTATCAAGTCGATCGGGAACTCTTCATTCTTAATTCGTACAACAACATCTCGGTGGTAGCGGGTACACCTGATCCGCTCTTTCGACGGGAGAGTGACCAGGAAGTCTTGCATCTCTTCACCGTCTAACCCCAGCCTCTTCGCAAATGATAGCGAGATGAAAGTGTGTGAGGCTCCGGAGTCGAACAAGACTGAGGCGTCCACGCCATTAACTAGGAAGGTACCGGTGAGGATGGTGCCGTTCTTGCCGGCCTCTGCCTCATTACAGACACTCAGTATACCTCCCGTCCCGAGTGCACAGCCTTATTTATTCCAGAAACTTTATAAGTATAACGGTAATAACACGGGTGGTTTACTCAAGAAATCAACACTGCTTTATTCATAAAACTCATCTTTACACCATGATGGTATTACATTGGCTACATCGCTTGATAACTTAGCATACTCAATGCATCACATACTTAACATACAACTGACTTCACACTTTACATGGTTACACATAACTTCAAAACTGTCTAAAGGTTAAGTTCAAACGTCCAGGTTTCATGTGTGTGGCATTGATTATTATCGGAGGCGCTGTATTCAACTTGATCTTCTTGATACCATGATACAACATCCTTGGCTGCCCACCCATGATTAACACATCTCCTGACTCCAGTACTAACTTCCTTGCGAGGTCCGCACGCTTCTGCTCGCCATACATAAACACTGCGGTATCACCAATGGACCAAGACACCACAGGTACTCCCTTACTAGAGACTCGGGTGTCTCGTCCTTGTCTTGGTGCAAGCCCAACCTTCCACCTTTTTCGTAGAGGTATACAATGCATAGATCCGCCTCGATACTTGGAAGTTGTTCCATTACAACTTGCTGAGCAATTTCCACGGTGTGGTTAACAACCGCAAGGAACTCCTCAGGTATACCCGGTATGGTAGCTCCATCTTCAGCTCGTGTGTCCTGATATGTCTTGGTGTAAGGGTTCCAATCATTACCCATGCACATCATCTTTAAATTCATTTTCGCCCCACTAGGGTATTTGGTGTGTAGAAACCTCCTGGTGCTGCTCCAAGCTCGTTGCACCGTCGAATGATATGGATTTGCGCTTCAGGTGTCAAGTATCCTTTTAATAATATCATACCTGGTTGGATAACCTGACACTGTTCTGTCGGATAGTCGGGGATGCCGATGGTGGTATCTCCGGGGTTCGGTGTGGGTGAGGTTGGATAGCAAATATTGAAGGTTCCTAAGGTTTATAATTTTCTAATTTAGGTGATTTCACATTAAACTTTAACTCATCACTTATGTGGCTATACATTTAGACCCACTAACACACATGCATGGAATGCGGTAAGCAAACACTAAACTCACTTAACGGTTTTAAGGGGTACCTGGTCTAGAAGACGATCCTGGTGCCTCTGACCGGTCCACCACGTTCAAGGCAGTCTTGCCTGCTCCCGGCCCCTTCCCCTTCCGGGACTCAGTATTTCCTTGCCCTAGGGAAGGCTGATAAGTAGCTTTCGGGCCTTCAGTGGTCGCAGTGGCCTTACCCTTCCATTGCCCTCTAGGCCTATAGTTTCTGCCATCAGGGTTATTGTAGCACTCGAAGTCACGGTGCCCCAGCTTCTTGCAGTAGTGGCACTGCACATCATTCCCTTTGCAATCCTTGCCGGGATGGTCACCTTTGCACCACTTACAGAAGTAGTGGCGCTCCGGTCCCGAGCCCGTACTGGCTGCTATCACAACACACAATCAATACACACTTTACAATATAGCAATACATACTTGAATTCGATATTCGGAATTAACTAGTTACCCTTGGGCGGGTGAGAGCGTAAGGGCTTAGCCGCATAGGCATAGGTGAGCTTCAGCGGCTCCTCAGTGGTAGTGGGCTGGGCTTGGCCCTTGACATCCTGCTGCTGGCCCTTCTGGGGCTGAGGGTAAGGCTTCCTCTTCTTCCCTCCTTGGTACCATTGCGAGCTTTGGCCCTCGCTCGAGACCTTGCGCTTATGCGCATTCTCCTCGTCCCTCAGACGGACGGTGATCTCCACCTTAGCAGCGGCATGATAGCACTCCTGAAGTATCAAGGTGTTAGTCATGCCCCGCAACACATTTACACACTCACATATAACATAACTCATCCACACTTAGACATTATTTGAAAATACCTACAAGGTATTGTACTCGGCTGGCCCCATGCCATAGCGTAGGCGGTGGCTCAACCCGCTGTAGAAACGGTTCACTAGGACCCGGTTCGAGTAACCTAGGTCGGGTAGAAGATGAACAAGGTCGGTGAAGGTGGTGTAGTAGTCGTCCACCGTCATTTTGTCTCCTTGCTTCAAACTATCAAGCTCTAGGCGCTTTGCCTCTTGCACGTGCACTGGATAGTACTTGGCCCTTAGTAATGCCGTGTACTGTTCCCATCCAAAATCCGGATCGGCCACTTTCTCGGCCCTCACAAGTTTCCACCAGTTCCTAGCCGAACCCTTCAAATAAAAAGCAGCAAGTCGGACCTTGGCATCAGCAGGAACGGCCAAAGTCTCGTAGGCGGTCTCAAGCTCCGAGATAGACGCCTCTAGTTTGGAAGGGTCGGTCTCCCCTTTGAAAGACGGGGGTCGCAAGTCGGCCAACGCTTTTACCCAATTAGTTTCGCGTGGCTGTGGTGGGTGGTGGTTCAGGCTGATCCTGACCAATGGGCTGTTGTTGCCCTTGCTGTACCGCAGCCACAATCTGAGGTACTACTTGTGCTAGGGCGGCCCCTACAGCTTCGGCCATCATCTAAGCGGTGGGATTATCCCTCGTATCTCCTGGACCAGCCCTCCACGGCCTTGTCCCCGCGGTCGCCCTGCCATCTGAACATACATGAGAGCACATTAGTATTGTGCTTACAAACTTATCGTACCAAATGTTTATAACGTCCTTTGGACGACAAGGTTTAAATTCCTAACTCGGTATATCCCTAAGCTCGGTAATCGGTAATCAGAGCGATACTTCGCTCTGATACCACTTTTTGTAACACCCCAACCATAATCTCCACACTTAAACAATAATCGCAGCGGAATCATAACTTAATCATATTCCAAAAGGGCGGTGTTACACGCCGTTAGCCACCCACGTGGCTAACAAGGCAGTTACATACAATGTATCGGTCTGATTACGATAATCCCGAGCATAATTACAACCTTCCAAAAATCGCCTATCCAAAAAGAATCACAATATACCGAGTGTAACTGTACAAAATCACCAACTGATTCTACATCCACCAAAAATATACGACCTAGAGTGTACAGGCACTACCCGAGTTCAACATCCAAAAATAACGACAGTATGAACAACCTAGGATCTAAAGCCATTCTACTTCCTCGATCCTCATCCTGCAAATAAACATAGCCCCCAAAGGGGGTCAGCAACCTTTTGCTGGCATGGTTAACGTGCAGCCCGCTGACTACCGGGATACACGCAACTAATTGTCATGATAACATAGCGTTGATTTTATCATACAACATGCATATACATAACCAGAATTATTGCAGAACAATAACAATACATACATAGTGGAAAAATTCACTTTAGGGAACAACCAACATGGTTAGTCAACTTGTAAGCCTAGAGAATGTCTTCATCCTCATGTTAAGCTTAACACATATCACATTACTGTTTTGTTAGTCGGATGAATAACTTAACTTGAAAGATGAGACGGGCGTAGTGACCGGGCTAATCAAGACTAAAGCATGAAAACGGTTTATTGCCTTTCATTGTATGTCTTGATGTATGTTGTGTGAGCTAACCCTTCTTGATTGATTGTGTGGCTTCATTTGGTGCGTAGTACGACTCATAGATGAGTCTTGTTGAGTAGTGACTCGTAGTAAGAGTCATGTCGTGAACTAATGGAACAGTAGCAACACACTAAACTATTGAATCAATAAACGATAACGCAACCCAATGAACTCACTAGAATGTGAGAGAGTGTACGGGAATAATAACCTTCCAATAACGGTAGGAGAAACAAAATGAATAATCCACAAACAAAAAGCAGTGGAAGTATATAAGTAACCTCTATTAGAGGAATTAATCTTGGTGTAAAGCATGAACCATGAGAGTAGTAAAGAATGATGAGGGATCTCCAAACCCCTTAGTAATTAGTCGACCCATTATGAGAGGACCCGACTGATGTAAGTATGCCCCGAACGAGAGAGTATTCGATATGTTGGGGAAACCCTTAAATCTGAGGATACTAGACGGTGGTAATTCCCTAAGCTAGCAGAGGTAATCGAGAGAGATACTTCTAGGCTAATCCATGATATTGTAATATACTCTGAGAGAAGAGTGTTGGGAATTGGAGTAGTCCGGTAAAAACGGACATTGAGTATTTGAGGAGCTAAGCGTATAGCCCTCGTATTATAGGTCCGGTGGCGAGTCTTGTGTATGACTCCGCCCAGAGGCCAAAGTAATGAGTAATGAGTATTGCGTATGTATGAGTATGTAATGAGCACCGAGTATTGAGTATGTACGAGTAAGTATTGAGTATTGAGTACATATGAGTAGTATGGAGTATTGAGTAGCAAGTGTACACAAGTATAGTAACGAGTACAGAGTAAGGATCGTGTACGAGTAAAGTACTAAACATGGAGTGATGAGTATGCAAGAGTAAGGAGTGAGATTGAGTAGAGTAGCGAATATCGAACATAGTACGAACAGAGTAATGAGTAACACCACGAAAGAGTATTGAATAAGTAACTAATACAAACGGTTGACTATAGAATTGTCTTCCTTGGTAAGTATTGTACCTTGCATGTGTATGTAAGTATTGTTGTAAGGTATTGTGTAGTATTTGTATGTATGTATGCATGTAAATGAACTCCATGTATATCCGACCCAAAGTAGTCGGCGTACCGTGGTTAGCACGCGGTATATGCGAATTCATATGCAGCGTAAGCTGACCCCCTAGGGGGACCGTTTTAGTGTGCAGGTATTCGAAGCTGACCACCGTTCGAGAGATTAGGACGGGGACTGCTACATAAGCATGGGTAGTTGAGTAGAAGGAATTGTACTTGTAACGTGATACGAATTTGGAAGTCTAAACTGTATCAGTAATGTAAGGATGGTAGTAAACTCGGTATAGTAATGTATTGGAGTTGTAATTGGATTATGGATGAGTATGCAATGGGAAGTATTGTATTGTGTAGAGTACTCGGTATGTTCATATTCATCAGACCGATAGTATGTAGTATTGTAACTCGCCTTGTTAGTCACGTGGATGACTAACGGCATTGTACACCCGCTGTTATGTATGTAGTATCCGCTGCGAAGGTAAGTATTTGTACAGTAATGACGGTATTAGCGGTAGGGGTGTTACAAAAAGTGGTATCAGAGCGAAGTATCGCTCTGATGGATGAAATACCGAGTTAGGAAAATACTGAGTTAGGAATTAGAGTCTTAGGGATAAGGGTTGAGTGTTAGCGTGAGAGGTACGCTAGATAGGAACTTTCGCGTGAACCGGAAACCTACAACAACCATACCCTGCCCTCCGCAACCCACGGTATTAAGATGGAAATAACGCCAGAGAGATGGAAAGACCTCTCACACTCGGGTAATACCCAATCTGGCAGTTGCAAGTAAACCTTATTAGAAAAAGAACCTGTCTTACGGTAGAGTCCAAGAACTGGAAGTCCCGAAGACGGTTCCCGTTAAATGACAAGGACCGCACTTAATGGCGGATAATGATGATCCTAAACACAAGGGTAATGGAATTTATGGCACCATGGGGCGACATGCTTCGCAGTCCCGAGAACCATGTGTAGCCAGCAAGAAGAGAAGCACAATCGCGTAATGAAGCAAGGAAGATAGAGTAACGAACCCTAGACGAGAGAGTCTACGGACTGTAATGCTTGATAGTACCAACAACGGTATACAAACCGACTAAGGAATTAGTTGAGGTTGGATTAATACCAAACCTACACGCCGAGAGGCCATAATAACCGAACAACATACTTCAGACAACTATGAAAGAATTCATAGCACAGACACCAATAGGACCACAACATGGTTCCTAAGGATAAGTCAAGTCTCGTTAACCACACTGAAGGTGTGAGACACCCGGATGGACGACAACCATGTCAAGTACTCTGAAGGAAGATCTAATAAGACCACCAATTATGGATGGAAACGATACCGTAACCGGTATACGTTAACCGAAAAACAACCTACCCGCGCACTTGCCCAGGGCAAGTGCGGCAACTACAAGACGTTGGAAGACTTTTAACAACCCGCAAATACTTGCTTAAGTACCGCTATGACGAATGGAGCAAATATAGGATTACCAGTCCTAAGGATTAAATAATGAAACTTCGGAAAGGCCTAACGGCCCGACCATTGTATTAAGAGCATACCGGCCAGCAAGAAGCTGGACTTGGTCAAGACCTCAATCATGGCAACGCCATGAAGAATTCCTTTTAACACCGAACTGTTATTTCAAAACTCAGATTTTTCTTTCAAAACCACCAACTCTTCTTTTAAACCTTGGATTTTTAAAACCAAACCAACAGAATTACGGTGAGTATCATAGAGTGATACAAGGGGAGTTGACAATAGAATACTTCACCTAGGCGTGTGACGAACACTACGAGTGTACCCAAATACGGGATGTGGGACGACCGCACTCCAAAGGAGCTTGCGGGCCCGACAAATAGTCAGGTAAGTGGTAACGTGCCAAAAGGTACCCCACGTATGTATACATGTAGTGTATGAAACACGGGAAGTAGTCAACTCTATTCTACGGACCATAAGTAAATTTGAAACAGAACAGTTGGTTACCTCAACCGAACAAAGGAAACTCAGATAAGCTACAAGCTAAGGAGTCAGAAACTCACTTCAGGAGAACCATTAAGAGTTGAAAGTGCAAAAAGCACTAACAACGGGATAAGACATTGGGTATGTCTCGAAGATATCTAAGTAAAGCATGATAACTGGAAGGAATACCCAGTCTAAACACTGTAAGGCAAATGCCTAACATTGACACATCAGTGTACAATGAGCGGGATAGAACTCCCAGAACAACTACCACAAACACACAGGGTGATGTTATAAGGTACCAGAAATACCATTCATCACCGGAAGGGATATCAAATCCGTTATAACACAAGGAAAAACACCAATGGTCTACCCTAAGAACGGGAGACGTTACAACCCCCAACGGATAACTCAGATCCAGAACCGCAAGGTGGGATAACAAACTGAACATACTCATAAATGTCAGCCAGATGCTACCATATAATCGGTACTACCCAGGAGCAATCCATAAAGGGTACCAAGTCAACACAGTTGAACGAAATATCGTGGTAAGAACACCACAATTGGAACAAACATACAGTTAGAACACCGAAGGGACCCCACTTGACAAGGGATACCCCAAATCAATAAATGGTATCGATCAATACCAGAATACAAAAGGGTCCAACGAACGGAAACGTGATGCGATGATCTTATCATGGAGCCCAGTATCACCTCTAAGCCATTCTAAGGCATATGGAGAAGTAACCACTTGGAATAGCCTATGATGAGCAGAGCTCTAGGCAATATGGCTAGTATGCCATGAAACTATTACATTACAGAGTTCAACGGTTGCAAAACCAGTTGTGGACCACATGGAAAGTGGTCAAGGACGACACCAATAAAGTTTAATGACCAACAAGCAAGGATACCCCTCATAATGTGATACCGCAAGAGCGGTGAACACATGGATTCCAAAAAGGGGATACCATCAGTAACTGTCGGAAAGTATATCCCTTTCAGAACTACTAATATAGTTAAGCTTGAGCATATAATTATTGCCAAACAATGTGAATAAGCTTCAACAGCAATTGATGACAACCAAGGAGTAACCGGTTATAAAACCAATGATGCTCAGAGAGCTCAGAAAAATATCAGAATACCATATTCGGTATTGCCAAATACAGGGGAAACCATTGTATAAATGCATGAGCTGAAGCTAGCAACAGCGGATGCCATGTGAACCAATACTAGAGAATTAATAAGAACATGGTGCGTAACAGGCAACCAATGTATGTGAATAATCACCAATACTATGGAGCTGTAATACAAGATGGTAGACAGACCGGGCAACAAGCTAGAAGTCTGCACCAAGTGAGGAAAAACACACTGAAAGAGTAACGAGCAGTCCTATTGCAATCTCATAAGAGAGTTACTGCCAAGGGTTCACGCCTCTGCACTCTGTAGGACTGAGTGTTTTGGTATTGCACTTGTGTAGTCAATGATCTAGTGGGGATAGCTAGGAACATGGAAAAGGTAAGTAGCAGTAAATCCTTCCTTCACCAGTGAACATGGCATAAGCCAGCTAAGCAAAAGCTTAGAAACAAACCGTGCGGCCTAAGGCCAAAGAAGCATGAAGAGTGTGAAACACACCAACAATCACAAGATGTGAATTCCATTGGAATAAAGGTGGAAGGAGACTTAAGAAAGTCACAAGGACTGACGCATTGAAAATGCAAGGTCATACAAGTAAAGAACACTTGTAATGAACCAGAGAAACTGGTATAATTCAGAAGCTACTAACAATAGAGGAAGCACTACAACTAAGTAGTGACTTAACCTCAACCGACAATAAGTCGGAGGAACCAAAGTGAATAATCACTACAGAACACAACAGTATGTATATAGATTGCCAGAGAGCTGGTTACAAATCTAAAACTCATCGAGTTCGAGCACGGTAAAGGAATACCACACTTGGTTAATAACCTTGTTCCCACAACAAGAGGGATAAAAAGGTGATGTGTAACAGAAGGCGGAATAAACCAAGTTACCAGGGTCGCGCGCAGCAGAAGTAGTGGGCCCAAAATTCTAAGTAAATACACCTAGAACGAACCCGGTTAAGAGTTAAATAACTCCGATGAAAATTCTTGATGTAGGGACTAACCGGTAATACGGTTAAGACCCACTGATCAAGGAACATTGTATAATAGACCGCATGGAAATGAACCTGATGACCTGATAATACCCCAAACTTAGATATGGTGTTTAAATGATAAACTAAGATATAAGGAGGCTAAATAATGCCTTAGAAACATTAAGAAACATTTCTAATCAAAGAAAATATAAGGAAAACCAAAAGAGCAGTTTAAGCAAAAACGTGCTCTAAGCTTGGAGAGATATGGGAGAGTACCCAAATATTGTTCCAAGGACCTTAGTAGCATACTAATGGTCATTTTAAATCAATTACCAAAGAAAACCAAGCTTGAAAACAAGTTAAAACACAAAATGTGCTTTAAGGAGTCTTAAAGCACGTTTTTGAAAAATTGTCTTGTAAATGAGTTTGAATGGCTAAATGTCCATCATTACTCTCTAATTAATATGTGTACTATATAGTATCACATTTGGAGGTCTATATCAATGGGAAATCAAAATTTCACAAAAAGTGCCTTGTTTTTGATGATAGTGAATTTATTAAGCTAGTTTATAACATAAGTTATATAAGTGAGACATTTGGTCAATAAAGACTAAACTACCCTCATCACTAAAGGGGGCCGGTTCTTAAGGGGTGAGTCACCACCTTTATGACTCATTAAGTGATTAAGGAAGCAAATAAGTCTTTTAAAGCCTAAGGTACTATTCACCTTTTTACAATATCTCACCTTAGTGATTCTCTCTCCTCACTTCTTCATTCTTCCTTGTTCACACGGTTTTCTTGCTCTCTTTCTCTTCTCCATTCACGTAGAGCTCACCTCCATGCTAGCTTCATCTTCTCTTGCACACATCTTGCTCATTTAAGCTCCAAATCCAAAAACAAAATAGATATCTTCTTAGTTAGCTCAAGCTCCTCCTTTCTATCTTTCCAACTTCAAGAGCTTCATTTGGTGCCAAGTCAAACCACTAGAGGAGGAAATTCAAGTTTGGAGACTCCATTGGCATCTCCATTCTCTTAAGGTAAAGAAAGTGTAAGAAAATCTAGGTTTCCACCATTTCTTCACTTGACCGAGAATATATACTCATGGACTCCATGTTTATGCCTTGTTCTAGCTTGTTTCTACTCTTCAAAGGAGAGAGGAGGTCCTTCTTGCTTCACATCCAAGTTTGTCTTGAGAAACCAAGGTAAAACAATCACATTAATACCTTAAAACATATTTTTAAACCTAGGGTTTGTTCCTTAGGGTTAATGTGTTATCTAGTACTCATTGGAGTCATTGTATATTGGTTAGAACATTGGCAAGGAGAATCACATTGGTGACCGAGATTGAACAAAGAAAACCTAAGGAGAAAAGCTTGTAAGCTTGTGAGAAAAAAGGTAAATTGCTTACCTTAAGGTGTCTTGTTGTTTAAGGGAATGAGATGTGGTAAATGATGAGCTTAGTGTTTAGTTTATGTGTGGAAGGAGCTATTAAAACCTAGGAGAAACAATGTCTATACTTGTGAACTTGTGACTAAGGAGCAAATGAGAAAGGAGATAGTTTAAGAATATAAAGGTGAAGTACAAGAAGCATTTTTATTTCAATGGGAGCCTTGTTGAGTGTGTTCGCAGGTTGAAGGCATATATATGTGGAAATTCAGTGGTTAAGATTATTGTTATTTAAGGGCCTAAGTGCCAAGCATTTTTAAGTTCAAGCGTTATATGATGATGTGGTGAAGTTTTAGTGTAAATTGGGTGCTAAGGTGTTGTGATGAGAATTTGTGTGGTATTGATTGTTTGATGGAGAAAAACCATTTGTTAGGAAGTACTATATACTAGAGAACCCATGGCAAAATTTAAAGGAGAGTTTAAGTGTTTAAGATATCCTAAGAGAATTTAATGACTAAGGAAGTACTAGGAATGTTCTATGGGTTGCCTTGATGAAAAAGGGTGAAGTTAAGATGTTTTAATGACTTATGATGACTTAGGTATCACCACGGAATATTTAGGAATCAAAAGAATGTATTTGGGTATTTAGGACTTAGGCAAATGTTGGTGTACATCTAGGAAGGAAATAATGTGATGATGATGGAAGTTAGACTTGTTAAGGAACTTTAAGTGAATGCTTAAAAGAGTTTAGATAAGTGAGAGATTGGGAGATGATGTTATAGTGGTGAAGAAAACATTTGGCATGGTGGTTACTTTAGGTAAGAACCACCACCTAGAAACCAAGAGGAAAACATTACAAGAATTAGCATTATTACAAGGAAAATGCATAAGGACTAAGGTGTATCTTGGTGAATGATTTAATGTGATTTGAGGAGGGCTTAAGGAGTATTTGAGGTGCCCAAATGAGGTTATAACATATTTGGATATATGAGGAGAAGTTTGGAATTGAAAGAGGCAATTTAAGAGGAAGGTCTGTAGAGGACCGACCCAGGGTCCGACCCAGTGTTGGGTCGGTCGGGCCAAGTTAAGCCAGCCGGAATGCCTCTGGACTGGACCGACCCAGAGGGCTTGGGTCGGTCGGCTTAGCTTTGGGTCGGTCGGGCAAGATTTGAGTAGGAAAATGGGTTCTGTAAGGGACCGACCCAGAGGGTTTGGGTCGGTCGGTCTAGCTCTGGGTCGGTCGGATGGGTTTCAAGAGACGGAAGAGTTTCTGTAATGGACCGACCCAGGGGTAGGGTCGGTCGGTGGGTCGGTCGACCCTTAACACTTAGAAAAAAAAAAAAAAAGAAATTTCAAATTCTAAGAAAGGTAATGGGTAATGAGGTATGCCCTTGGAAGGGTAGTGATAATTGGGACCCTAAGAACTTAAGGAGTTAAGTTAAAATTAAGTATAAGTTTTGATGATAAAAGTAAAGTTGTAAGACTAAGTGATAAAGACTTGAGAGGTTATTTAATGGAAGTCCTTAGAGACTAAGTGAGTTAAGTAAGGTGCAAATAACTAATAACCTAAAAATGAATGGATGTTTTAGGTTTGTGAATTGGGACCCCGAAGAAGGTTAAACAAACAACGATCGACGGTGAACGGTACAATCCTTTTCGTGACCTGCTTGCTAACGAGGTGTCCCTCGGCTTGTGTGCTATCTGTTTATTTGCTACGACTAAAACAAGATAAAGCATGCAACCGGTTATATTGCTCTCGTTGCGATTGTTTACATTTACACTAACCCGCGAGGCTTGAGACTGTTACTAACCAAGGTTAGTACTTACTGAGTTAAGGTTGAGAACTAAGTATCGTTGATTGTTGGTTTTACCCGTCAAGGTTTAACTAACACTTGGTAATTAAGGCTTTCACTAACCATAACTTGGGGTGGGAGTGAGGAATCCGGAATGGTACCGGCACATGTGTATTGGGGGAGGTCGGTATCTGAATCAGATCCGACTTCCAATAAGACTGGTCATTAGACTCGTCGCCTAGGGTCAACAAATCGACCCGACCACCCGGGCTACTGTTCGAGGTGGGAGGCACAATAAGGAAGGCGTGGAGGGATCAAGCCTACATCCCTAATAAGTTAAGGAAGGTAGCTTATCGTCGGATAGTGCACTGCTACCGGCTAGGGTTAACCAAGCCCTACAAAGATAAGCAACCAATTAAGGGCTAACCAATCTAATAGTGGAGAGGTTGGCAAGTATAAGTTTGAGATTAAGATTAAGGTAAGGTAAGGAACTGAGATTAAGGAAATGAGGACTAAGGAGGGGGTTACTAACCCACTTGTTAAGAGAACGCTTGAGTCGTTCATTGCTTGTGAACTATATATGTTCATCTGTGGTTATTGTTATTGCACTTCATATTATGTTTGTGTAAGTAATCAATTTCCATGCTATCGACAATTAGTCGTCGTAGCCCCGTTAGCTTGGGGGCCATGAGAGGGTGTACCAGCATTCGTGCTGACCCCCTCGGGGGCTATTTTTACACTTGCAGGTAAGAGGCCCATGAGGACGCACTACGAGAGTAGGAGCGGTTAGGCTTAGGAGGGGACTTTTATTTTGAGTTCGGGTTGCGCCTGTGCACCCGACTGTTGATATTAAACTGTTGTAAGTTGAGGTTATGTTTGAGATACTAGTACTCGGTTGGTCGTGGTATTATAAGCGTTGACGTGTAAATTGGATAATTGTTTTTGGATAAGTATTGTAAGTATTTTAACCGGTATCTTCTAACGATCAGACCGTGGCAAGGTTCAGGAGTTGTTTATTTCCGCTGCGACATATTCGATTAAGTGTTCAGATTGCGATAACCACGATAGGCTTTGGATGGGGTGTTACAGAACCACTCCATGACGGCTGAGTGCCTTCGACCAATGTCCAATGTTGACACATGGTAGATTACGTGGGCGTAATCCCTTTTAAGGGGGGTAGAGCGAAAACCGCGAAATGTATGTTTTACGTGATAGGTGCGTAAACTACAATGCGCATAGCGCAAAAGGATTTGTTTTAATGATTGATACTTATGTTTCATAAACATTTGTATTCACTCATTGTGTAATTGTGGTAATTTGGGAAGTAAGTATAGGAAAAGGAGTAGAGAAACTCCAGGGGAATGAGAACCCCGATTGGTAATAGTATGAAGAATGAGTATGTATGGGAGACTTGAGGAGTATAAATCGGTATGGAACCAATGTATGTAATGAGTATGAATCGGTGTACAACCGATGTATTTCATGAGTATAAATGTGGTATAGCAAATTAATGGGATATTACACCCATGAATTTCTCAAAGTATAGTAGTTGGAGATGATGTAGCAATAGTTGATGAGATGATTAGTAAGTAAGTGAGTCATATAAATTGGAAAATGTATGTGTATGATTATGAGTAGCAAGATTAAAAAGATAGAAAATGAAATGATGGTTGACGAGCTGTCTGTTTGTATTGAGGTGGGAAGTGGAACTTGATTTGCTAGCGATCAAGGGAAGCCGAACACAAATTGGGGGGGAAAGATAATTCAACACCAATGCTGATCACATTGGGGTTGAAGGACTCTGGAAGCTCCCCTTAAGTGGTCACGGAAATAACACTAGTAATAGGTATAATCATTATAAATGATATTTGGGAGATGTATGCAAGTTTTCCAAATGAATTTCCAAAACTAATTTGGTACAATGTTTTCTACAAACTTGAGAATAAGGATCGGTTTTGAAACCACTCCCACGGGCGCTAGTGGACCATCCATGCCTAGGCACGGGTATCCGGTCGAAACCATAGGAAGAGAAGCTAGTTTCGAGTCGGTGGGAGTGTTGATTAGTTTTGAAACCACTACACCGGTTGTACGGTATCAGTGTGTGTTTTGTATTTTTCCAAGGGCACTGGGGCAGCGTAGCCCCGAGTAAGTATGAGTAAAGTATGAGTAGGTAAGTATGAGTAAGTGCCCGAGGATCTCTATATGTGCAAATGAATTTGATCAGAACCAAAGGACCGTAGAGCCAGAAAGTGTAAGTGCTCAAGTCATGACGGCCGTGAACCAGAAAGCGTAAGTGTTCAAACGTGACCGGTACCTGAGGGATCACTCGCCATTGGGGGAGGATTGTACCTAATTGTCTGCGGATGGACCCCCTTGGAGAGAAGTAAAGCGGATATTTTTGATTGCTATGCATGCAGTGACATGCTGTTTGGATGTGTAGCATGCAACATGTCAGACATTTGGAGTTTGACAAATTATATGTAGAGGTCATAACCTTAGCATAGAGTATATGTACGAGTAATAGTATTAGATTCACCAACTTTGAGGGCAAAGTTCTTTAAGGGGGGTAGATTGAAATACCCCGAACTTAAATATGGTGATTAGAATGTTTTAATATAGTATTTAAGGGCCTAATAGTGCCTAAGTAGTTTTGGTAAAGAAAATAAATCCAAAAGAAATGAGAAAAACGCTTAGAAAGCGGAAAACGCTAAAATGAGCGTTAAATAACCATAGGAGGTACAGACCTCGGTTATAGTATCGTAAGGATTCCTAAGGCTTATTCATGCCTAATTAGTATACGGGAATGATCCCCGAAGAAAATGGATCCAAATAATGTATTAAAACGCTAATAGAGCTTTAGCGCACGTTTTTCGAGAAAACCCGAAAACATGATTTTAAGTGGTCAAACGAACCCGTAAAAATAATAAATAATTAAATAACTATTATTAGGCACTAACGGAAGCTTAATAGCCAATTAAAATAAAGAAACGAGAAAATTCCGGAAAACGGGCCCGGTTAGTGAATAGTACCTAAACCGGGTAAAATAACGAGCGTTTTCTGTAAAAGACGAAAACTGCTCCAGCTTAACAGTATAAGGGGGCCGGTTTTTATAGGGAATTAATACCCTCTCTCACACTCAATTAAATATTACTCTCTCTCACACACACTAGAAGACACGAAAACAAAAAGTAACAAAAAGTAAAAAGTAGCCCCCTCTCCCCGCATTTCCTTCTCTCTCTCCTATTCTTCCTTCTCCCCACCGGAGCACTCCCTCCTTCCTGCTTCTCTCAGCCAATTTTGGAGCTCCAAGATGACTCCCATGGCAGCCCCTCTTCTACCTCATGCTCAAGCCATATTAAAACTCCAAATGAGAAAAAAGTACATATTCTTGCTCCTCTCTTCAAGCTCTACATTTCTATCTTTTCAAAATCCGAAAATGAGCAACTTCATCTCCATGGGTTTTCCCCATTTGAAGAGAAAAGCACACCATTGTGAAGCTTGGAGTCTCCTCTTTCCAACAAGGTAAAAATCTTCATGAAAAACTCAAGTTCCCTCTACCTCCTTGTATAACCGATTTTTGCCCTTCTTGTAATACCTTGTTCTCTTCTTTGTTTGAGCTTGGTTCAACTCTCCAATGGTGGAGGAACTCTCCTTTGTATTCAAGGCTTAAAAACCTCTCTTAAAAACTCCAAGGTAAAAACCCTAACTAATGGTGATTTAAACCCTTCATTGAATTAGTAGTGTTTTAAGAGATTAGAAGTCTAATTATATTCTCCTTATGTAATTTGGGTGTTGGGATGGAGTTTGGAAACTCCATCCCCCACATGGCCGATTTTGCAAGAAAAAGAGAAGGAGAAGAAGTGGAAAAGAAATGAAGGAAATATAAGCTCAAGGTAAGAGCTCTTCCTTAATGCTAAAATTTTAATGCATTAGGATAATGGGAATGGGTAAACCAATTTAAAGAAACCAAAATAATGTAGTAGAATTGTAATTGTGAAAGTTTGGGTATTTGTGAACAAGTATGTGGATTGTAGGCCTTAGAGCCAAGGAATTGTGTATGTGTATTGATATTGTGTTTTGAGGAATTAATGATGTATTAAGATTGCTTGTATTGCTGGTAGGACCCTTGTATGGGTGTGGCTAGAATAGGAATGATTTTGGTGATAATGGGTATGTGTGGATAAGTGAGAATTATAGGTGAACTATGGCAAAATTTTGGTAGGAATATGTACATTTGTGGATGACTTGGTGAATGGGAGAACCAAGGTATGTATTGGGGATTATAGAGATGTTTAATGACCATGGAGTAGTGGTTGTAGTATAAGAAGGAAAGGGTATAAAATCTGTAGCAAGATGTGTAGTAAAACATTGTAGAAACTAGAGAAAAACTAATGTGCAAGATTTTGTAAAATGAGTGTTGGAACTTGGGTGTAGGAAGTGTAATGGCTTGGAAATGAATTGGCATGGTAAGGAGAGGTATTTAGAATGCTAGGAATGGCATTGGTTGAGGAAGCATTGGATGGGAGAATTGAATTGTAAAATCTGTAGCATAGGTGTAACAAAAACTGTTACATGTGTTGTAGAAGAAGTAAGAAAATTGTGTAAGTTGTTTGATGAATTTAGTAATGGATTTGGGGGATGAATTAAGGTATTTTAGGAAGCTTAATTAGTGTTAAAACATGTGGGGTTACATGTAGGAAGATTGGGGAAGAAATGGGTAAGAAATGGGTAAGAAAAGAAGTGAAAAACAAAATCTGTAGGTAGGTTCTGGATCCGTCCGACCCAGAGGTTGGGGAGGACGGTGGGTCGGACGGGAACAGACCCCGGGAAGAAAAACTACTGGAATGGTCCGACCCAGAGGTGTATGGGTCGGACGGAACGGTTCTGGGTCGGACGGTTCCAGCAGGCTAACTTCGAAATGTTGTATCTTCTTCGTTTCAACTCCGATTTTGGATCCGTTTGCGCCACGCGTTCCTCTCTTCATCTACTTTACTCCTATCTATGTTATTCCTCCTGTTTAAACAATAAATGTGTAAGACACCAATGAAACATAAAACTAGAGGAAAACAAGTATGAAAGTAAGTAAATAAGTTGTGAGTATAAGAACATTAAGCATACCGGAATAACGGGGTAAGTACGGGAGTAGTAATTATTTGTGTATCATAAGAGTATAGTATTAATAACAATGTTGGAACATTATCAGTGGAACAAGTGTGAAACAAGGGACGAGGGAACACACGGTAGAGCTAACTCCGGTGAAAGGTATGATTTTCTCATGCCCCGTATGCTAACCGAGTTACGTTGATTTGTGTGCTGTATGCCGGCTAATCAAGACTAAAGCATGAAAACGGTTTATTGCCTTTCATTGTATGTCTTGATGTATGTTGTGTGAGCTAACCCTTCTTGATTGATTGTGTGGCTTCATTTGGTGCGTAGTATGACTCATAGATGAGTCTTGTTGAGTAGCGACTCGTAGTAAGAGTCATGTCGTGAACTAATGGAACAGTAGCAACGCACTAAACTATCGAATCAATAAATGATAACACAACCCAATGAACTCACTAGAATGTGAGAGAGTGTACGGGAGTAATAACCTTCCAATAACGGTAGGAGAAACAAAATGAATAATCCACAAAAAGTAGTGGAAGTATATAAGTAACCTCTATTAGAGGAATTAATCTTGGTGTAAAGCATGAACCATGAGAGTAGTAAAGAATGATGAGGGATCTCCAAACCCCTTAGTAATTAGTCGACCCATTATGAGAGGACCCGACTGATGTAAGTATGCCCCGAACGAGAGAGTATTCGATATGTTGGGGAAACCCTTAAATCTGAGGATACTAGACGGTGGTAATTCCCTAAGCTAGCAGAGGTAATCGAGAGAGATACTTCTAGGCTAATCCATGAGATTGTAATATACTCTGAGAGAAGAGTGTTGGGAATTGGAGTAGTCCGGTAAAAACGGACATTGAGTATTTGAGGAGCTAAGCGTATAGCCCTCGTATTATAGGTCCGGTGGCGAGTCTTGTGTATGACTCCGCCCAGAGGCCAAAGTAATGAGTAATGAGTATTGCGTATGTATGAGTATGTAATGAGCACCGAGTATTGAGTATGTACGAGTAAGTATTGAGTATTGAGTACGTATGAGTAGTATGGAGTATTGAGTAGCAAGTGTACACAAGTATAGTAACGAGTACAGAGTAAGGATCGTGTACGAGTAAAGTACTAAACATGGAGTGATGAGTACGCAAGAGTAAGGAGTGAGATTGAGTAGAGTAGCGAATATCGAACATAGTACGAACAGAGTAATGAGTAACACCACGAAAGAGTATTGAATAAGTAACTAATACAAACGGTTGACTATAGAATTGTCTTCCTTGGTAAGTATTGTACCTTGCATGTGTATGTAAGTATTGTTGTAAGGTATTGTGTAGTATTTGTATGTATGTATGCATGTAAAATGAACTCCATGTATATCCGACCCAAAGTAGTCGGCGTACCGCGGTTAGCACGCGGTATATGCGAATTTCATATGCAGCGTAAGCTGACCCCCTAGGGGGACCGTTTTTAGTGTGCAGGTATTCGAAGCTGACCACCGTTCGAGAGAGTAGGACGGGGACTGCTACATAAGCATGGGTAGTTGAGTAGAAGGAATTGTATTTGTAACGTGATACGAATTTGGAAGTCTAAACTGTATCAGTAATGTAAGGATGGTAGTAAACTCGGTATAGTAATGTATTGGAGTTGTAATTGGATTATGGATGAGTATGCAATGGGAAGTATTGTATTGTGTAGAGTACTCGGTATGTTCATATTCATCAGACCGATAGTATGTAGTATTGTAACTCGCCTTGTTAGTCACGTGGGTGACTAACGACATTGTACACCCGCCGTTATGTATGTAGTATCCGCTGCGAAGGTAAGTATTTGTACAGTAATGACGGTATTAGCGGTAGGGGTGTTACATCTCCGGAGTTCGGTGTGGGTGGGGTTGGATAGCAAATATTGAAGGTTCCTAAGGTTTAGAATTTTCTAATTTAGGTGATTTCACATTATACTTTAACTCATCACTTATGTGGCTATACATTTAGACCCAGTAACACACATGCATGGAATGCGGTAAGCAAACACTAATCTCACTTAACGGTTTAAAGGGGTACCTGGTCTAGAAGACGATCCTGGTGCCTCTGACCGGTCCACCACGTTCAAGGCAGTCTTGCCTGCTCCCGGCCCCTTCCCCTTCTGGGACTCAGTATTTCCTTGCCCTAGGGAAGGCTGATAAGTAGCTTTCGGGCCTTCAGTGGTCGCAGTGGCCTTACCCTTCCATTGCCCTCTAGGCCTATAGTTTCTGCCATCAGGGTTATTGTAGCACTCGAAGTCACGGTGCCCCAGCTTCTTGCAGTAGTGGCACTGCACATCATTCCCTTTGCAATCCTTGCCGGGATGGTCACCTTTGCACCACTTACAGAAGTAGTGGCGCTCCGGTCCCGAGCCCGTACTGGCTGCTATCACAACACACAATCAATACACACTTTACAATATAGTAATACATACTTGAATTCGGTATTCGGAATTAACTAGTTACCTTTGGGCGAGTGAGAGCGTAAGGGCTTAGCCGCATAGGCATAGGTGAGCTTCAGCGGCTCCTCAGTGGTAGTGGGCTGGGCTTGGCCCTTGACATCCTGCTGCTGGCCCTTCTGGGGCTGAGGGTAAGGCTTCCTCTTCTTCCCTCCTTGGTACCATTGCGAGCTTTGGCCCTCGCTCGAGACCTTGCGCTTATGCGCATTCTCCTCGTCCCTCAGACGGACGGTGATCTCCACCTTAGCAGCGGCATGATAGCACTCCTGAAGTATCAAGGTGTTAGTCATGCCCCGCAACACATTTACACACTCACATATAACATAACTCATCCACACTTAGACATTATTTGAAAATACCTGCAAGGTATTGTACTCGGCTGGCCCCATGCCACAGCGTAGGCGGTGGCTCAACCCACTGTAGAAACGGTTCACTAGGACCCGGTTCGAGTAACCTAGGTCGGGTAGAAGATGAACAAGGTCGGTGAAGGTGGTGTAGTAGTCGTCCACCGTCATTTTGTCTCCTTGCTTCAAACTATCAAGCTCCAGGCGCTTTGCCTCTTGCACGTGCACTGGATAGTACTTGGCCCTTAGTAATGCCGTGTACTGTTCCCATCCAAAAACCGGATCGGCCACTTTCTCGGCCCTCACAAGTTTCCACCAGTTCCTAGCCGAACCCTTCAAATAAAAAGCAGCAAGTCGGACCTTGGCATCAGCAGGAACGGCCAAAGTCTCGTAGGCGGCCTCAAGCTCCGAGATATACGCCTCTAGTTTGGAAGGGTCGGTCTCCCCTTTGAAAGACGGGGGTCGCAAGTCGGCCAATGCTTTTACCCAATTAGTTTCGTGTGGCTGTGGTGGTGGTGGTTCAGGCTGATCCTGACCAACGGGCTGTTGTTGCCCTTGTTGTACCGCAGCCACAATCTGAGGTACTACTTGTGCTAGGGCGGCCGCTACAGCTTCGGCCATCATCTGAGCGGTGGGATTATCCCTCGTATCTCCTGGACCAGGCCCTCCACGGCCTTGTCCCCACGGTCGCCCTGCCATCTGAACATACATGAGAGCACATTAGTATTGTGCTTACAAACTTATCGTACCAAATGTTTATAACGTCCTTTGGACGACAAGGTTTAAATTCCGAACTCGGTATATCCCTAAGCTCGGTAATCGGTAATCAGAGCGATACTTCACTCTGATACCACTTTTTGTAACACCCCAACCATAATCTCCACACTTAAACAATAATCGCAGCGGAATCATAACTTAATCATATTCCCAAAGGGCGGTGTTACACGCCGTTAGCCACCCACGTGGCTAACAAGGCAGTTACATACAATGTATCGGTCTGATTACGATAATCCCGAGCATAATTACAACCTTCCAAAAATCGCCTATCCAAAAATAATCACAATATACCGAGTGTAACTGAACAAAAATCACCAACTGATTCTACATCCACCAAAAATATACGACCTCGAGTGTACAGGCACTACCCGAGTTCAACATCCAAAAATAACGACAGTATGAACAACCTAGGATCTAAAGCCATTCTGCTTCCTCGATCCTCATCCTGCAAATAAACATAGCCCCCAAAGGGGGTCAGCAACCTTTTGCTGGCATGGTTAACGTGCAGCCCGCTGACTACCGGGATACACGCAACTAATTGTCATGATAACATGGCGTTGATTTTATCATACAACATGCATATACATAACCAGAATTATTGCAGAACAATAACAATACATACATAGTGGAAAAATTCACTTTAGGGAACAACCAACGTGGTTAGTCAACTTGTAAGCCTAGAGAATGTCTTCATCCTCATGTTAAGCTTAACACATATCACATTACTATTTTGTTAGTAGGATGAATAACTTAACTTGAAAGATGAGACGGGCGTAGTGACCCGAACACATCAACACATAATTTCCCCCTAGCCCGAGTGGAAGTCAGGTAGGCAAGATTTGGCTAAGCTAATGGGAGGTCGAATTCCCCATAAAAGGAAAACTACCCTAACATAAGGAGAGAGCCGAATCTGATTCAGATGTCGACACCCATACATACACGCGTGACCGGAACGACCGGATTCCTCACTTCCCCCGTTAGCACTCGTTAGTAGTCCCACCATGGGAGCTTAACATAATCTCACACAAGTAAGTGCTTAAGTCCAGTTAGACATACAACGGAAATAAGGCATAATTCAGCAACACATCACAACTACACACACATAGCCGGGTTAGAACATTCCTTAGGTTGGGAAACGTTATTACTGGATACTGTTCTCTTACGTTCCTAGTTTTGGTTAATTAATGGTTAGCACGCATTCGAGGTTACCGGTATCGGTACACACACGTTACATTAATAATAAGAACTGTAAACTCATTTCATGGTTTAATCTTACAAGGTTGTAAACACACAAAAAACAAATAACACACAAGCCGGTGTAAACCGGTAGGCAACAGACTGCAAGAAAACCATACCTTGGTCCTTGCTGTGATTGGTTCCCACCGTTGGAGAATCCTATACACATTTAGTAATGTCGGTTAATTAATGTACTAGACCTTTTATTACTTTATTTTCACATTCCTAGTTTATTTTTCTTTCACACTTTATTATGATTTTCCATCTTTCTAGTTATCATTATAACCCACCTACATGTCCTAGACAAACCCCCCAAACGGAAGTCAAAACGGGGCTCAAACGAGCAAATTATGTTAAAAACAGTGACATGTCCGAACTTGTGTCCGGACATCAATGCTCGGACATAAGCCGAGACTTAGAAATTGAAAACTGGCGTTTGTCTGAACTTGTGTCCGATCTTTGAAGTTCGGACACAAGTCCAACAAAATTTGGGAAGATTTTACAAGCGTCCAAACTTGTGTCCGGACATTAAAGGTCGGACACAAGTCGAACAGAAATCTGGGAAAATTTTAAAAACGTCCAAACTTGTGTCCGGACATCAAAGGTCGGACACAAGTCGAGAGAGTGAGATCGAGAAAATTTTTCAACGTGTCCGAACTTGTGTCCGGACGTCGAAGGTCGGACACAAGTTGAGACTAAAACTTGAGAAAAATTTTGACGCGTCCGAACTTGTGTCCGGACATCAAAGGTCAGACACAAGTCGAGACTGAAACCTGGGGAAAAATTTTAACGTGTCCGGACTTCAAAGGTCGGACAGAAGTCCGGACATCACCCGAAACTCGGAAAATTTATAACACAACGAGGCATGTCCGAACTTCCAAGTCCGGACGGAAGTTCAGACGTGCCTGTAAGTTCATTTTCAAATTGCATTTTCAGTACAGAATTGCACCCAAACTTTATACAATTTTTGGCATGATCTCCCCATAGTTATTACATGTTTCCCCCACATTATTTAGCCCACCAAAACACTTTGACATCAACTCATTCAAAAACACAAATTTGTATACAAATCCCATCAATTTGACAACAACACCACAATGTGTATAACCCTTAAAGTTTGGCACTTAAACAACAACAACAAATTAAACACTGAATTTCCTCATATTATTAGCAACACCTGCATTACACCCAACATTTATTTGCTCAAACAAAACACATTTCATAGCTCACACATTGGTTTAAGGTAAGTTAATTACCTTTGGTTTTCTTTTCAAACTTTCCCCTTCTCTTTACTTCTTGTTCCACAATCGGTACTCAACGGGATAAATTGCTACACTAATGACCAGGCCAAGATAGCCACAATGAGTATTTAGGGTTTATAATTCCATTAACCCTAGAATTTAGAAATTACTTGAACACATGGAGGGAACTACCTTCTACTTCAAAGTGAAGTGATTGGCGATGAATTAGGGCTAGCTCCAACACCTCAAGAGATTGAACAAGCTAACATGGAGAATAAGCATGGTGTTCAAATTAGGGAAAATCGATTTCAAGAAGGAAATGGAGGAATAAGTGAAACTTTGATTTCCTTCTTACCTTAGAACAACAAGAAGATGATTGGCTTCAAGAATATGAAGTTTCTTCTTCAAAATATGGTACACCCATGGAGATGAAATATGGAGTTTTGAGATTTTGAAAGGTGCAAAATGATCCCCAAGATGAGAGGAGTATTTTGGTGAAAGAATTTCTTGATTTGGAGCTAGGATGAAGAAGTTACAAGGAGTTGAAGTTGGGGTTTCTTTGGCTTGTAAAAATCGCCATTGCTGGCAACAAGAACAGAAAGAGAGAGCTGGGTGAGGGAAAAGAAAAAACTTGAATGAGAGAATGAGGGGAAGAGAGAGAGTGTGAGAGGGAGTTAGTGTGTGAGGGGAATTTTATTATTTTGTAGTTTAGTAAATAAGATAGAATTAATTGAGTAGAGGGGAAAATAAAATCTGATTTTATATTACAATGTGAGAGAGTGGCACTTGGTCATTAGTAGATAACACCCATTAATTCCCGAACTGTCAGTTTTAACAGTCCGGGTCCGGTTTCCGGAATGTATATATATATATTTTTCCTAAAAATTCTTAGACTTTAGTTGGTATATAATTATAGTTATAAAATCAACTATAATTTATACAAGTCCGTTTTAGACGTTTAAAGTCACGTTTGTGCTTTTAATCTATTATATGGATTCGTTTCTTTCGGGAATTTCTCCCACATGTTCTTAGTGACTAATTAAGTCTTAAATTATATTAATTATCTAATTAACTAACATATTAAGGTTTGGGGTATTTCAGGAATACCCGAGTACTTACACTATTTCAATCTTCATTCCATTTCCATTCTAGACTGGGTCAAATACACTTACAATCCAACTGTACCGATTTTACCAATGTACAATCCCAATAGACATTATGTTCTTACTAGTTTATACAAATCGACTATGAGCATAACACCCTACTCAAGTCTAACGAGACCTACTTAGTTCAAAATACAAGCATGTGTACAACATGGTACACTGGTCATTCAATAGGCTACAAGCCTGGGTACAACTCCGTGCCCCAATCAAAATAAACCCTAGTTATCAAAAGCATAACAACCCGGTTGAAACTAGCAAGCGCTTCCTGATGCGTCCCCGACGTGTCGTGGATGTATCGTGGACTTCTAATAAACCTTGATAGTTTAGGAAGGGATGAGAGATAAACTTAAATTGGAAAACACATTTCGATTGAGAATTTACACACCCGAAATTCACTCAACCTCCCTTGCCCCACACGAACTCCCAGGATAGTTTCGACTTTACCCCTAAAGTCATCAACCCTCTCCTGACTATCGGCCTACGGTTCACCGACCGTTCCTTGACCTGTCCTCTTATCAAATACCCAATGTATTGATACTCTAACCAAGTCCTCTCTAGTTCACCAACTCTCTAGCACTTACACACACTCCTAAGTCTGATCCACACTTGCCCAGATTATCTCTATCTTTTCTCTCGTACAGGCTTGTGTTACAAGGAACATTAATGCACATATATATACAAGTTAGTTGAGATGTCAACCAACAACCTATGAGTTGTAGACTCTAAGAGTAGAGTACTCATTCTTCTACGAATATAATAGCTGCACCCTACAGCAGATTTTCTTCCAACTTGATCAGGAGCCAACAGCACACGCGTTGCCTTGTGAATGGGCAAGTTGGCGGCGCGTCTCCCAAGTGGTCAGTCACCACTTGCACACTTCAACTTGTCTGACCTTGTCTGGCTCATTAATGCTCATAAATGCTCTCTTCTGAATTTATTACGGCTATGTAATGATGTTCATTAATAGCCTTTGTTTATCTTGTACATTAATGAGATACACCTTTTGTCGTGAGTTTGTCATGAGCAAGTTGCTTGTGTGTTTGTGAATCATCTAAGTGAGTTTGTCAACGTTGCTAACTCCTTTTGGTCCTTGTTTAATGTCTAATGTAAGAGATATATGTTGGTGTGGTTCTTGACTAGTTATGTCTTGCTAGAAGTTCTCCGGAACTCTCGCCAATAGGTGCCCGACTGGTAGAGCACATGTTATGGATTGAGAGCGCTTGCAACCTTGCGTGCTAAGCCACTAATGACCTAAGTGCGCTTGCAACCTTGCGTGCTAAGTCACTTATTCACCTGTCTATCTGAAATCATAAATCTTGACAAATGCATTAGATAGACAATACAAGGTTTGCTATCATCATAACTAAAGGATCTTGTCTTAACAATTTCCTACTTTTTGATGATGGCAACCTTTACACTTATATGTACATGGCAATTCAAAAATTGAGAGATTCCCCCTAAGTAGGATTCCCCCTAAGTTTATTAAGGGTTTTTGAGAATGTAAAATTTTAACGAATGATAGCAAAAAGTGACAGCTTTTATGTTATACCACAGATAAAGTTTCATTTAGATGACACATAATACAAGGACAATAGACATAGTCTCACAGGTACTCTCACACGTACATATAAATTTCTTTTCCCCTTTGCCATACAGTAAAATAGGGAGCAACTACACGACGTAAGATGTTGTAAAGGCCATGACAATCCATAGATTACAAACTACAAAATATGATCAAGATAATCTAGATGGGGTGACGTAGTTGGGTATCCCATTCATAATCCTCTGAGCCAAAAGGCTCTTGCTCCGAAAAACCGGCTTTGATCCAAGAAGGTCTGGCTTTGGTTGGATTGATCAAAGGTGATTCGGCTGTGGTAGAAAGGTCGAACTCATCAGACTCAATGGTGAAGTCCATACAGTGTGGAGAACGTGAGTGTGATAGAGTGACACTTGAGGTGATAGACCAAGCTATAAGGGAGTCGGAGTCTGGTTGAACATAGCTTTGGGCGACGTATTTCTTTAGGTGTTTGGTGGTCATAAACTTGTGAATGGTGGAGTGAATGGTTTGATCATTCGAGTTGGATGAGCTTTGTGGGTATTGAGCCATTTCATGAGATGATTGTGAGTGGGAAAATGAGTAAGCAAGTTTTAAAGACATTTTAGATATGCTCAACGACTGATCGGTGAGTGGTATTTAATGAGGAGCTTCATCTTGTGGGCTATGTTTATAGCCTTTTTAGGTGTCAAGGTCCGAGATTGGATTAGTGGAATATATGGGACTAAATATCTCAAATCTATTGGTAATTTTTAATCGAGGAAGAAGCAGCCAAGATAATAAATTATTTCGTACCCATCATAAGCATTCAAGTAACAAAAACTAGTTGCATTTTCATTGATACTTTGAAACAGATAGTCAACGGCAAATAAAACATTTGATGGAAAAGAAAAATCTAATCCTAAATCCAACTCTCACAGTTTCACTCGAGTCTCTAGGAGACAAAGAACGCTCTGGCTATGTGGGAGTCTATAAAATCTATTGCTCCTTAAACCATGTGATGAACACTTGGTTCGGTGGAGACAGCCTGCACAACAGTAAGAGTGACTCTTACTCGCTAAAGAACATCCCAAGTTGAAGTATCCAAAATGGTCCTCGACCTGTCGTGGAACGGTGAGAGACTTCTCCTCCTTTTGATTTCTGAAGCTCTTGCCGTAGGTCTCGGTTCTGACCTTGCATTTTCGCTCTTTGTGGGCTTTTGGACAGCCACGAGCTTATCTACCTTAGTCTTTATCCCCATTTTGGATAGCATCTCGGAGCAGATGCAGTCCTGAACGGTGCGCGCGCACTCGTGGAACTTGTCGGTGTCACTCCACTCTCCAGGAGTGCCCTGGTGACTACTCCTCCGTGCACCAGACCTTGGTTTACTTGACAACTCTCATCTAGGGTGAGGAGAACCATGGCTGTTAGATCAATTTTCTCCTTGGTCTTGAGTGCGAACAGCAGCCTCACATCTTGGGCATTGATAATGTGGGTACGCTGGTTCCTCGGGGTGATGTTGTGGGTGACTATGCTGAAAAGGACTCTGTCTGTGATGAACATGTCCACGACATTGAAGGTCTTCATTGTTGCCCCTTTGTTGAGAAAGTTGACCATCTTCCCTCCTTGGTGTCCTAGATCATTCCAAGTTGTTTCCTTGGGAATGATGAGACCTTCTGGCTCTAGGTTGAAAGTCTTACCGATCCAAAACATGGAGATGGTGATTTGAGTTGTTTGGACTGTCGAGAGGAGGTGGTCGTCATCTTCATCACTCTAGAGTGGTTCAAGATGTTTCATATGCTCCTTGAGCAGCTCGGTGTAGACAGGGATAGGCTCCCGAAAGAAGTCTACCCATCCTTGGAATCCAGCAGCTCGATGACCTCACCCAGACCCATCTTCTTCATCCATTCCATATCCATTGTCTTGGGTAAGATGGGACATGAGCGGCCGTTGACGTTCTTGGCTTTGATTAATGGAGCCTCCTACTCTTTGAGTCTTTTCAGTCACTTTAAGGACTATGGAGGTTGGGACTTAGCAACTGATTTTTCGACGTGAGCAAGCTCCTCGACCTCCTTGGTACTAGAAGAAGCGCATATCTTTCTTTTTCCCTTCGCCTTCTCCATGTGAGCATGCTCCTCGAGCGTGCAAATAATAGGTGATGATGATTCTGTGTCGCTATCACCGTTTTTATGTTGTTGCTGAGGTGTTGGAGACCTATCGACGACTGGTTCTTCGAAAGCGGCTATGAGGTTTGCCTCTTCGGTGTCAGGTGCATTTACACCTTCCTCTTGGCCTTTCTCTTCCATCGAGGCTTCCTTTTGTGATGGTTCATCACTTTGAACCTCCTCTTCCTCTAGTGATTGAACCACTTCTTTAACAACAGCTGAAGGAGAGGCTTCTTTTTCCTCAGTGAAGTGTAACTGACGAGTTATTCTTTCTGGTGTTGAATGGGATTTTTGTCGAGCTGTTTATTTTTGAGCGCGCCTAGATGCGCGAGTTACATGAATAGTTATGGCAGTTGATTGGCCCTTGGATTTTGGTTGTTTGGCTTTGGGTTGATTTGTGGAGATTTTGGAGGCTTTAGGAGAGAGTGCAAGAGAAGACATTTTTTGTTCTAGTGTGGGAGTAGGATCAGGAATGATAGTGGATTTGAAAGTGTCGGATTCGATGAGGGAGTAGGTTTTGGGAATGTGGGACTTTATATACTCTACCTCACTGAGGAGAAGGTTCCCTTCCTGTATTACTTTAACCGTAAGCTCATTTTCCTCCTCTTTTGTCAGTCAAGTTGGAGATTCTGTCTGCTAGATGTCGGCCACTTGTTACGTGGAAACTTCTTTAGCTTTTGATCGTAGAGTAGTCTTGGTTGCCATTTTCAGTGTAGAGGATTTTATACTGGAATTTAGAACTTTTTGCTCGGGTGATCTTTAACGGTTGTGAGGCAAGGGATTTTTGCTCTAAATCTCGTAGGAAGTTTTGTGAGAGAGAAGAGAAGATGCTTTGAGTGCTTAGAGAGATTAGAGAGAGTGAGGGCAATAGTGTGACAAGAGTAAAACACTCATCACACTTTTATAGCTATCGGGTAACGGTCGGCGACCGCTCATCGTCCTCTCGCTGACATGTCCTAACGGTACTATTCATAACGGGCAGCAGTCGTGACGGTTGTCAGTGATCCGTTGAGAAGTTTTCCCGTTTCTATCCATTGGACTATCTCTAATCTAATCTCACTTTGTGGAAAATGACATGTCTACTTCAAGTAGTCGTTTGACATGATTTGTTTGCATTAAACTGATCGTTGACTACTAAACGACAATATAACAGGTGTTGCTTACATGTCGTTGACCGATAGTGGGAAATAAAAAGTAGTTTAACTGTGATTAATGAATATCATTCCAAGATCATGAACAATCTTAGTAAACCTTTCTCTACTTAATGCCTTAGTAAAGATGTTAGCTAGTTGGTCCTCAGTAGAAATATACTTTAAACCAACTAATTCTTTTTCATAACAATCTCTAAGAAAGTGATGTCTAATGTCAATATGTTTGGTACGAGAATGATGCACAGGATTTTTGGAAATAGAGATGGCACTTGTATTATCACACATAATTGGTAAAGTACCTGTTTTGACGCCATAAACACCAATTTGTTGTTTAAGCCATAGGAGTTGAGCACAGTACCTTTCCACAGCAATGTATTCAGATTGAGCTGTGGAGATTGCAACACTTTGTTGTTTCTTTGATCCCCATGTAATCAGACATGACCCAACAAAGAATGTTGTCCCTAAAGTACTTTTACTATTGGTGATAGATCCTCCATAGTCTACATCTGAAAATTCTACAACGTTATAGTTATTGGCCTTAGGATAAAAGAGACCAAGATTCATGGTTCCTTTTAAGTAACGTAGGATTCTTTTTACATCTGTGAGGTGACTTTCTCTTGGATCTTCTTGAAACTTGGCACATAAGCAAACAGTATACATGATGTCAGGTCTACTAGCAGTTAAATATAGTAGAGAACCAATCATTCTCTATAAGATCGCTGTCGACCGGTCGGTCACCAGTCATGAGCCCATCTTAGTGCCAACTGCCATTGGTGTGTCAAACATCTTACATTCCTCCATTCCAAATCTCTTCAGCAAATCTTTTACGTACTTCTCTTGGGATATGATGGTCCCTTCATCATTTTGCTTGACTTGAAGTCCTAGGAAGAACTTCAATTCTCCTAGATCACTCATCTCAATTTCCTTTTCATCAATGCTTCAAAATTTTGTAATATTTCTCATCAGAGGCTCTTAAAATTATATCATCAACATATACTTGCACAATTAGAAAATCTCTTTTGTTGTTGTAAACAAATAGAGTTTTGTCTACTTTACCTCTTTTAAAGTGGTTTTCCAAAAGATAGGAGGACAGGCGATCATACCATGATCTTGGTGCTTGTTTGAGCCCGTAAAGAGCCTTGTCAAGTTTAAGTACCATGTCTTTCCCTTCTTGTGTCTCAAAACCTGGATGTTGCTCAACATACACTTCCTCTTTGACGTACCCATTTAGGAAGGCACTTTTGTTGTCAAGTTAGAAGAGTTTGATTCCTTTGTGTGCAGCAAATGCAATTAGTAATCTAATAGATTCCATCATTGCTACTGGAGTGAAGGTTTCTTGGAAGTCTATTCCTTCTTGTTGACGATATCGTTGAGCTACCAGATGAGCTTTGTTCTTGACAACTTCTCCCATTTCATTCAGCTTGTTTCTAAAGACCCAATTTGTACCAAGTACTCCTTGATGAGTAGGACGAGGCACAATATTCTAGACTTTTCATCTTTCAAACTGGTTTAGTTTTTCTTGCATTGCATTGATCCAGTATGACTCTCGAAGAGCTTCCTTGATGTTCTTGGGCTCGATCGGTGAGACTGTCGTTGAGAAGGCTAGAAGATCTCGAGTTTATGCTCTTGTCAGAGTTCCTTTGGATTTGTCTGATATGATATTCTCCAATGGAAGAATTTTGTACAAAGCATAAGATTGATGAATGGTTGATGGAGAGAGAGGATCCTCGACATCATTGTTTCCTTCGTCGACCTGTAGTTGTCCTGTCGCTGACCTGTCGGGCAAGTTTTCTTCAGTCAGTGATTCATCTTTGGGATTATCTATGTGATCTTGATAAGCTATATTGAATCCAAGTTCTTTATCTTCATCAGATTCTTTGACCTTGTGTACGTCAGCCTCATCAAAGACTACGTGCACACTTTCCTTCACCTGCAGTGTCCTTTTGTTGTATACTTTGTATGGCCGGATACTTTTAGAGTATCCAAGGAAGATGGCCGTATCACTTTTGGCATCAAACTTTCCAAGGGGACTTTTCATTGTTGTGGACATAACATTTGTAACCAAATACCCTGAAGTGATTTATGTTTGGTTTTCTTCCCTTGATTAACTCATAGGGAGTTTTATTGAGGATAGGTTGTATGAGCGTTCTATTTGTGATGTAGCATGCAGTTGCTACCGAGCATGGCCCTGACTATCTCTTGTAGCGTTCTGTTCTTTCGCTCAATAACCCCATTCTGTTGGGGTGTTCTTGGTGATGAATACGTGTGACTAATCCCATGTTGTTTACATATATCCATGAATTGTTGATTCTCAAACTCTGACCCATGATCAGTCCGAAGAGTCTTGATCTTGAGATTGAGTTGTACTTGGACTTTTCCTGCAAAGGCTTGAAATTTCTCAAAAACTTCATCTTTGGAAGAAATAAAGAGTGTCGAAATGAATCGTGAGTAATCATCAACAATTACAAACACATACCAATTTCCTCCAAAACTTTTGACTCTCATAGGTCCACATAAGTCCATGTGAAGTAATTCAAGTGGCTTGGATGTACTAACTAAGTTCTTTGATTTAAAAGAAGTCTTAGTCTATTTGCTTTTAACACAAGCATCACAAAGATTGGTCTCAGATTCTTTAATCTCAAGAAGACCTCTTACCAACTGTTTCTTGACAAGTTTTCTTAGTAAATAAGTGCTAACATGCCCTAGTCTTCTGTGCCATAGTGTAGAGTCATCTATTGAAGCAGTCAAGCATGGAAGATTTTGACAGTCAATATCCTCTAAGCTTGTTACATAAACATTTTTCCATCTTTTTCCCTTTAACAACTCTTTGCCATTGTTTTGACTTACTATACTACAATGTGTAGGATAGAAGTGAACTGAATTGAATTGTCTTTGTCATGAATTTGAGAAACATTAAGCAAGTTGAATTTTAAACCATGAACTAGATTTACACTATCTATGACATAGTCAGATGTAATACCAACCTTACCTACACCGATGATTTTTCCTTTCTTGTTGTCGCCAAAGGAAACGGTTCCTTGGCTTCCTAGTACGAGTGCGAAGAACTTCTTTTTGTCTCCTATCATGCGTTTAGAGCACCCACTGTCGATGTACCAGTAGGGGTTCATTCTCACTTGATTCTTATGTTGTTCTTTTTCTCCTTCTGATTCTGAGACATCATTGCCTTGTGCCATCAAGCACACTTCTTCAAGGCATAGGTGAGCCTTCTCATCTTCTGAGATGTCGCTGTCTGAGGTTTGATTGTCTTCACTCTGTTCAGAATCTTCCCATGCGGCAACGAAGGCATCCTTCTTTGGTCCTTTGTTGAATGATCGTCGGACAGGCTTCTTGACCCTGTCGTTGTCCTCTCATGATCACTGAGGGTAGTCTTTGATATGATGTCCACGTTTTGAACACCCAAAACACTTGTCATTGCTCTTCCTCCGATCATCCAACTCCTTGGACTCCTTGCCTTTCCTCATTTTATTTCTTATGAACTTTCGATTGTACTTCTTAGCATAGAGGACCATTTCATCATTGTCGTCACCTGACTCGACCTTTCATTTTCAGCTACTTGAAGGGTTATGCCTTTCCCTCTATCTCTTGATGAGCTTTCCGAGTTTCTGTGTTGTAGTTTTAACTCGAAAGCCATTAGAGATCCTAGCATGTCTCCCAGAGACATCTTGGAGAGATCCTACACTTCTTGCATGACATTGACTTTGCTATCAAAAGGGGCAGGAAGAGATCGGAGGAACTTCCGAATTTGATCCTAGTTAGAGATAGTTCTTCCAAGCACCAACATTTTGTTGATTAGCTTAGTGAACCATGTATGCATTTCAAAAATGGTCTCCTTTTCTTCCTTCTTGAATAGCTCCCAGTGAGTGAGTAGCAACTCAATGTGAGTCTTTTTGATCTCATCATTCCCTTCATAGGTGACCTCAAGAGTTTTCCAGATCTCTTGGGCTATTTTAGTTGAAGCAATCTTGGAGTATTGCTCAGGTAGTAGTGCACAGTGAAGAATTCTTACAGCTGAGTGTTGAATACCAGCTTCTTGATTTGATCATCCATCATGCTGTCGATAGATATGTCTTGTCCTTGAGGATTCTGGAAGGTGTACTCTCCATGTGTTATCACCCCACATTCTTGGATCGTCAGACTTGATATGAAACTCCATCTTGTTCTTCTAGTGAGTGTAGTTGTTCCCATTGAAGAGTGGTGGTCGATTTGGTGCAGAACCTTCTTCTGCTGCTAGAATGCTTGCGTGAGTCATCTTGATCGTCTTCCAAAGCAGATAGCTTTCTAGAAGAGATCCGCTCTAATACCAATTGATACTAGCAAGCGCTTCCTGATACGTCCCCGACATGTCGTGGATGTATCGTGGACTTCTAATAAACCTTGATAGTTTAGGAAGGGATGAGAGACAAACTTAAAATGGAAAACACATTTCGATTGAGAGTTTACACACACGAAATTCACTCAACCTCCCTTGCCCCACACACGGACTCCCGGGACAGTTTCAACTTACCCCTAAAGTCGCCAACCTCTCCTGACTATCGGCCTACGGTTCACTGTCCGTTCCCCGACTAGTCATCCTATCAACTGCCCAATGTATTGATACTCTAACCTAGTCCTCTCTAACTCACAAACTCTTTAGCACTTACACACACTCCTAAGTCTGATCCACACTTGCCTAGATTATCTCTATCTTTTCTCTCATACAGGCTTGTCTTACAAGGAATTAATGCACGTATATATACAAGTTAGTTGGTATGTCAACCAACAATCTATGAGTTGTAGACTCTAAGAGTAGAGTACTCATTCTTCTACGAATATTATAGCTGCACCCTACAGCAGATTTTCTTCCAACTTGATCTGGAACCAACAGCACACGCGTTGCCTTGTGAATGGGCAAGTTGGCGGCGCGTCTCCCAAGTGGTCAGTCACCACTTGCACACTTCAACTTGTCTGACCTTGTCTGGCTTATTAATGCTCTCTTACGAATTCATTGCAGCTATGTAATGATGTTCATTAATAGCCTTTGTTTATCTTGTTATCTTGTACATTAATGAGATACACCTATTGTCGTGAGTATGTCATGAGCAAGTTGCTTGTGTGGTTGTGAATCATCAGAGTGAGTTTGTTGACGTTGCTAACTCCCTTTGGTCCTTGTTTAATGTCTGATGTAAGAGATATATAATGGTGTGGTTCTTGACTACTTTTGTCTTGCTAGAAGTTTTTCGGATCTCTCGCCGATAGGTGCCCGACTGGTAGAGCACATGTAACACCCCAACTAACAACGTCACAATTAACAACAAACAGCAGCGGAAGACATAACTCTTCACTTTACTTAACTCATTGGTGTTACACGCCGTTAACCACCCACATGGCTAACAAGGCTAATACATATACATTGTGAAATACCCCGAACTTAAATATAGGGATTAAAATTTATCTAATACGTATTTAAGGGCCTAATGGTACCTAATTAATATTGGTAAGGAAAAATAAATTCAAAAGAAATAAAGAAACGCTTGAAAAGCGAAAAAACGCTAAATAAGCGTTAAATGACCATAGGAGGTACGAGACCTCGGTTAGCGTATTATATGAATTATTAAGGCTTAATGATGCCTAGATAATATAAGGAAACAATTTCCAAAGAAAACGGATCCTTAAAATGGATTAAAAACACAAACGAATCATAAAGCGTGTTTTTCGAGGAAACCGGGAAAACGCGACTTTAAGCGGGTCAAATAGACTCGTAATAATTTTGGTCAACCAAATAGTCACTAATAAACTTTAGTGAAGGTCTAGAGCCAATAAAATCAATAAAACGAGAAATAGTAAAAACTGTCAAAAACGGGAAGTTGTGGGGTGAGAGTGTAATTAAAATAAGTTAGTGTGTCCACTATTGCAAATAATGTTTTAAAAACCCATGTGAGGAGGGTGTGCAGCCGGATGACTTATTAGCCATACCCCTCTTTTAATCCCCTCCTTATTTGCAAAAGGACAAAATAAATAAAAAGCAAAAAGGGTAATCTCTCTCTCCTCCCTCACAACACCCCCTCACGTTTTATTTTTCTGCCCAGCACTCTCTTCTTCCTCTCTGTTAGCCATGGCGATTTGAAGCAGCCACCCACAGAGCCATCTTCTTCTCCCCTTTTGAAACCTCAAACCACCACCAAATGCCACAAAAACCATACCGTTGAATTCGTATCGTCAAGGAGTGAAATATCCCTAATATTAATTACTTTAATTAATAATGAATTAATTAAATAAAAGTAATTAATGAGAGATTAAGGAATTAAATGTCCTTAAATATGTAAAAAGGAACAATAGAATATAATTATCCTAAGAAGGTTAGAAAGAGTTTATTTAACCATAAATGTACATTTGTATAAACGTATGTACGAGTTAAAAAAAAGGGAATTGTTAAGCACCTTAAAGAAAGAAATTAAATAGCAACCATACTATTATATAATGTATCATATCAAAGAATACACTAAAATAAAACAAGAGTCAATTGATTTGATTATACTGTAAAATATACCCTTAGATTTAAGAGTGTATTTAGAGAATAAATTAATTAAGAAAGAGTATGTTACATCATGTAGCATGTGATATCACATTAAATCACAATGCAAATCAATAATGTTTGGGGTACGTAGATTAACTAGTGTACTAGTTAATTAAATAGGCATAAGGTCTCAATCTTCTTATTCATTGGAAAGCCCACACACACTAATTCTCTTCTTATCTACTAAGACTTAGTGGCCCACATCTTCAAGTAAATCCTGACTGGCAAATGGAACAAATATACTTCCGGGCTCTCTTCAGTGGTCACTAGCACTACACGTTTCTCTCATCTATTCACAAACCCAAGCTAACTGGGGATATACACACGCGACATCTCTTCATTCTCTCGACATCTCTTCATTCTCTCAACCTTCTTCCTTTTCCTACACCAACCCTAACGATGAACAGAGAGCAGATATCAGCGCCCCCACCTAATTCTTCTGGTATCCAGAGCAAACAAGGAACACCTCTCCTTCTTCACTCTCTGCTCATGGTAATTTTGTGAACCAAGCCTAATCAGTGAGCAAGGAACATAATGATTTCTTTCCAGTGTCACGCCTCTCTTCACCCTCTTCCTGTATCTGCACTGGTTGTAATCAACTATGGGAACTGCCGTTCTGGTCACCAGATTCTAATTCGGACAAGGTAAATAGGTGAGGTATTGCTTCTTCTCTTGTTGCGAGTGCCTCTGCTCTCCCTGAACTTTGCTGTACTGAACAACAATGTTCATGGGTGAAACCAGAAATATGCACGTCTGGCATCTCCATCATTCCTGTCCAAAGTTCCAGTAATCTCGCACACCAGACTTTGAATCGGTAGGACCTTGCTCCCCTCTTGTAGTTTTTATTTTTCTCCAAGGTTTGAAGTCAAATATGAACCCATCTGTGTTCTCTCTTGTTCCATCTGTGCAAGTGTTTAAATCGACACCTGGGAGTGATGTTAGGAGCAATGTTTCATTCTGGTTCAAACTGAAAAGAAACCTTGAGGTAAAGGCTTTAACCCTTACGATTGAGTTCTGATTTCATTTGGAATCTGGTTAACTTCTGCTCATCCTTGTTCTCTCTGCTCCTTGTTCTCCATTCTTTGATGCTGAAAACACTAGGAGGGTGATAATCCAGCCCTGACAGAAATCAAAGTAAAACATATACAGACCCTAACCGATTTTAGGGTCTTGAAGCGGTGAGTAAACTGTATTTCCTTTACATGTCAAGGTTAAATCTTTGAGTAATCCCTAACCATAGTTCTATTCCTTATTACTATATGTTTCACAATCTGTTTAAAATAAACCCCAACAGTGTTACGAATCTGGGAATGGGAATGATGTGCTTGATCTTACGATTTGGCAGTTAGTGTTACTACTGAAGGAGTAAATAGATTGGTACTGATTTAGCGGTTAAGTGCATAACAAGTATACTGATTTCAGAATGGTGTATATGCGTGCGGTTTGGAAATTAATTCCATAATATAAGAAATTAGAGAAAACGGAGGAATTGAAGGGAGTGTATAATGCGTAATTAAAAGAAATATAGAACACTAAGCATAATCAAAACAGAAAGGGATTATTTTTAAGAAGTCTAGGAGTATAAGATGTGAATTTTATGAAATTAAGGGTTAAATATAAAAATAGAGAATCAATTGGGGTATTCTTTGTATATACTCAATCTAGCCAAGAGATAATTTAAGTGGTCAACCTTGACCACATGTAAGGGTTGACCAAATTAAATGATGAAAATAATTATTTTGGGTATTTAGAGAAATGATAAGTTAAAAATAACATTTATAAAAAAATGGGGTAGTTATATAATTACCGAAAAATATAGGCGTTGGAAAATAAATATTAAGACCCTAGAGGTCTGTTTGGGAATTAAAAGAATTTTTGGGTTAGTTTGATGGATTAATTAAATAAGGGTTATAATATATGGTTAAGTGCTAATGTTTGACAATTTAAAAATCCATGGGTCTATAATGTACTTTCTGAAAGATTAAGGGGTTGTAATGGAATGTAAATAAAGCTTATGGGTTTGTACTTAAATTTGGGTAAATTATGAGTTGTTTTGGTAATTTATTTAATTAAGGAGTATAACATATAGTTTAAGTATTAAAATGTAATATTATATAAAATTTATGGGTACTTGGTAAATAAGCAAAAATTCGAGTGGAAATGTGAATTAAAACAACCTTTGGGGCTGTTCGGAAATTTGTAGGAAATATTGGTTGGATTTTGAAATTAAATAAATCAATGGTATATTATAAAGTTGATATTAAATTGTAAGTTTGCAAAATAAATATGGGCCAAAGTGTAAATGATGAAAGTATGGGTTAAGATACATCGAAACCGAACAGGTGGGGTTATTGAGGATTAAGAGAAGTGTTGGGTTAGTTTTGGTATTTAAAAATAATTAAAGTGTATATTATAAAGTTTTAAGTAATTAAATGGAAGTTTATAAAATAAAGGGGGTTATATTATAATTAAGAGAAATATATGGGTGATCAAGTAAATCTGAACATGTGATGGAGTTGTTCGTAATATATACATATGCATATGTATATTATAAGGTTGGAATATCTTGGATTATAAATTACTAAGGTTAAGAATATAACAAGTATGGAGTATGGGGTAGTTTTGTAAATAAACTAACATATAGGATGAATATGGGAATTACCGAAAATAAAAAAGGTTGTATGGGAAATATATATGTATATGGGCAGGTTATAATATAAAGTTTTTGGGTGATATAATGTGACATTATATTTAAGTATGAAAGAATTTGTCATAAAAGGGTTATTAAAGAGCAAATATGCATTATATACAATTACATTAAATGATGGGGTAAGTTGACGAATTTCGGAAGTATAAGATATAGTTGGAATTTTATTACAAGAGGAACTCTATAAGTAATATAATGTGAGATTATAACATGGCATGAGGGTATAGTACTAATAACAAGTTACATATGGGATTATACAATTCCAAGTAGAAACGTGAAAATAACGACAACGACGTTATAAGCATATACAATACATAGTATGTTACATGCACGTAAAAGGGTGCGCAAATGACAACGCGTAACAGCAACTATAATATATGCGTACTTGTATATGCATAAATGCCGCGCACGTACGTAAATATTACTACGTAAATCAGTTCGTATAACGAAATGTTTAAATGTCATGCATGCGCGTACGTAACATTATTCCCGCAAGCATGCGACTTGACAATACGTAACCAAATTGTAAACGTAACTTCCTGGTAATAAGTGTTAACGTGGTAGTAACGATTACATGTCCGTAAACTATAACAGTAGTCGAAATCTAAATCCCTAAGATTAACGAACATTGAGTTGAACAAGAGATCAACTAAGGGTTAGCTACGGGATGGAAGTACGGGTTTGATCTAGGATGATTAAGTAAGTTCGAGCTATGTAAATATATACTGATATTAGAACAACGTATGTACCAGAGGTACGAGTTGGTAGGCACGAGTCTTGGGAGCGCTAGAGACTACGCGGGGGTTGTCACGCGAGCGCTCGACGGTGTACGGTATGTTGGATTTTGTGGTCTGAACCCCTGAGGGAAGCCTCGAGTTCGGGTATTGTTTGGTTATGTGATAAGAGTGATATGTGTGCTATGCATGTTGTGTGGATTAATTCCCTGATTTGTTAAGCGATTATTATTGTGCGCGATGTCTTCGGACAATATTACTATGATTTCTCAAGCGATTGGAATACTAATATTCGAGAACTTTACTCCTAATTAACCTAAGTAAAACACCTAGGAACGAGACTCGGGATCCCCAGTCTCTAGAGCTTGATACTCGAACATGACTATAACCTAGACTAGTTCTAGGGAAGTACATGAGACTTCAAAGGTAAAAAAATGGTAAAGACTTCTCCAAGACCTAAGCATTTGCTTAAGGTAGTTGATTAAGGATTAATCACATATTAGAGAGTGATGGTTAAGGTACATGGTATGGGAATCCAATTAGTTTCGACTAGTTGGTTGCGCATTGGTGATCACCGGAGTATAACGTCCGTATCGGACCGACTCCCTCTATATTTCGACGGGCCTAGATAGACTGTTGGATTAGGGTGCCGCTTTTGGCATACGGCTTCGGCCATTCATGGACGCCTTTATTAGGCAAGTGGAAGACCTGGGATCGAATGATTCTTGGCAATGAGCACCTTGTGTGTACGGGAGGACTACTGTCCAGTAAGGTTATTTACGGGTTGTCCTAACATGACGCCCATTAGTATTCAGAGTAAAACTTAATGGCGACTAACATAATTTAGAGGGATTACTACGATTATCCTGGTGGAAATAATTACGCATTCGAATACTGTGTGTTGTATACTTTATATTGTGTACTGTGTTTTTCTCGTTGAGTATTGTATGTGGTGTATGTACGGTTCACTGATGGAATGCTAGATGCTTCTTTATGTCATTTACCGCTGTCTATATAAACTGTAAAATGAACCAGCATGTAATCAACCTCATGTTCAGACGGCTAATTGACCTAAGTGACCTAAAGGGTCTAGGACAACATAGTTTAACATACTCGGCCAAGTGCTGAGCCCTCCATGGGCACCGATATTTTATGTTTCAGGTGATTGACGATTGACGCCGGAGTGCGGGATCGTGGGTAGATGACCTCGACTTCTATTACGCTTCTAGAATTTATTCATGTTAGTACGTTGTAATCTGGGAATTGTTAAGTGCTCACTTGTCATAGGTATCAGTTTGTATATAGGATAACGTAATAAATATCTCGTTCATCACTGCGGTTAGTTGTTATTGTCATTTGTTATAATTCGGATATGCTTCGTTACTCGCATGGGCAAGTAATGGCATGTGACACCCAAGTGAGGATTAATGTAGTTAACTTCCGTTGTGACATGTCTTTAATTATGTTACGAGAGTGATTATTGTGGGAGTGATTATTACGGGTTTATAGAGTGGGTGTTACAAAAGTGGTATCAGAGCGGAGTACCGCTCTGATGACGAGATATTAGGATTAAGACAGTGAGCTTAGGATTATGGGAAATGCGGGAAACGTCTGTGAGGTACGAGACTCTTTGAGTCCCAACCGTGCTTAGAGCACGAAAGCATATTCTAAACTAACGTGTGTTTCCTTGTGTTTGCAACACGGTATTTACCGAGTACTTATATACGACACCTAATTCCCAGTCGTCGAGTAGAGGTAGGGGTCACAAAAAGCGAGGTATGTCGGGGGATAACGAAGGTCCTATAATCCCGAATAGCGTTGAGATGACAATGGCCGCTCAAGATTGATGAGAGAACTTCCCGGGAAACAGCAGTGGCACCCCACCCGCCGCTGCCCATACCTCGAATATCGCCTATTGAGGCAATGTAGTGAAGGACGCTAAGGAGACGGGAGATCCCTCCTGATTGGGAAGACCGAAGTGATTGCTGTAATTGTAGTAATAACAAGATAGAGAAAAGAACTGATGAATAAGTAATTCAATAAGGACCGGGGGTCCCGATAGTTACACACTATCTAGAAGCGTTACTTATACGCAAAAAAAAAAAATTATACATTTAGGACAAATGGGGACGGCTCATAATAGACACCGAAACCCCGTCCTGTTAGCAAAGGAAAGCACCGGCGAGTGCACATGAAGAGTGAAAGATAGAATGACGAGTCTAAAACGACTACAAAATTGCATAACATGCAGAACCAATTACCGCTTAGAATTCTCTCCCAAGAAATGGTGAATTCAACCCGATATAACTAAGAACATTCAGAAGAACCTAGCCTACAACCGCAATAACCATGCGGAGTTATGAAACAAAATTAACTTAAAATTGCTACAATGCAATACCTAATCAACAAAATGTCGTAACAAGGACATCTAGAATACTCCATCTGCTGAACCCGAAGCACCACGAGGTAGCTACGGGGGCAGACCTCAGCTGGTACAACCCAAAGGGGGAAGGAGTCATCCAGAGGCAGAATACCCCGAACTTTGCGGGAACCTTAGGCGCTGGTACTAGTACTCAGCGCGAACTAAGTGACCGCAATTCCCTAACTTAATAAATTGACTGCATGAACATATGCGTCAACAACTTTCTACTACCATGATAAATATGTAAAATAAACTCAATAGAGCCTAACTTAGACAACCCAGTAATAGGACCACCCTAAGAAACTTACATACCTTAATGAACCTTTAACAACCATAATATTACCCTTCCCAAACTGGAAACGCCTAAGCCATACTCAAACGAAAACAGACCAACAATTCTAAACCAATGACTCATCCTGCATGGCGCACTTGCAGCAAGCGCTACAACGATCAATATATTAACAATTCTGTCTACCTCGTGCACTTGCCACTGCAAGTGCTGCAACTACTGTCGAATTCTACAAAACCGTGTAGACCACAAGTATGACACCATGGCTACCAGTAACCACCAATTATTCGAACAACTTTTGTACAAAATCCGTGACTACAACCTATCACAAGTAAAGTCACAAAACCCTTAAAACTTGAGGCCTACGAACCTCGGGAGGACCGATGAGTCCGACCATTCCAACTAAAGGCACACACAGCCCATAACAAACTATATTCGTTAAACATTAATAAATCATTAACATCGGCTTACAAGCCAAACACCGTAAACATACACCGGCATTAGATGCCAATCACTACTAGTGATAAGTGTTGAGTTTGTAGGACCGGCACAATCTTTTATGAAACTTCGTAACACTTCCTGGATGCTCCACCATCATTAGTGACGGTAGGAAAGCAAGGAACCGACGCACACCAGCTGTAAACAGCTAGGATATATCCAATTTAACGAATGAGGTACCAAGTATGAATACTCGTGAGTAACAGCTCACTCCCCAATATATGGGGAATGGTATAAGAAAGTATGATCCCGTAACGATCATGGCCAATTCTATGCCCAAAATGGCACACACCAACACAATAAATCCCGGGAAAAATAATGAACATGCTAGTCCTCAGTAGGACCAATGTTGAACAGGTTATACTGCAACATAATTATTACCTAAACCGATCACACTCATAAACGTGAATCGGTGTTGAATACTTACACAATCAACATCCGAAGTACTACCTTTACCAAGGAGTACCATAACCAACAAGAATGAATAAACATCGAGATAAAATTTTATAATTGTTATTCCATTTGATCACACTGATCATTGGACGAAGTTCCCACATTAAGGGGATGGCTACTGCCATCGGCGTCTTGCCATACAATAGGTGACAAAAATGAGTACATACTTAAGGCAGGTCATCTACTAACATGACGACTGTCAGTTATAATAATGTGAGTTAAACGATGACAAACAACCCAAACAATAATACAAGACACCAAGCCTAAAGGGCACAAGCTTAAGTAAGAATACTCGATGTACCATTACAAGAACATAATTCCATGAGAGCGAAAGTACCGCCTCCGACTACCTTCCAATATATGCCATAGTGCAACAACGCCCAAAACGATATGACAAATGATGAAAACTGGTTAAAGACCCAACTACAATGGGGACTTCCATAAAAGAAGAGAACACAGATCTTCACCATGAAGTCCGGAATTACACTAAAGGATGTAACCCAAGAAAAGAGTAAAGTTAAAAGCACTATAAATAAGTGCTATAAACGAATAAATAACCTACACAAATACAAGAGCTTGAAAACGATCAACCAGCGCTAAACCGCACACAAATAAACTGATAACGGTAATTTGGAGTCAATACATGGAATAACTTCAATAAAGAACTTATTCAATAGACCCACATGGACTTGCCAATGCAAGAGGTCGAAAAATTCCTTTAAAACATCAGTAAACTTACGTCAACAATGAAACCAATGGCAGAGGAGGAAAATCACCTCATACCATTACAATATAAACCACACCAGTTGGGCGAAATATCGCGAACACACATCTAATGCAAGATATGTAGTCATACCCATTGGGCATGCAACCCAGAGGACAAAATTTCACTCAGGACACCCCCCAATACCAAAAAAAAAAAGAGATTGACAACAGAATACTTCACAAACATGTGACAAGCACTACGAGTATACAAATGAGATGTGGGACGACCGCGCTCCATAGGAGCTTGTGGGCTTGACAGACTTATTTGTAAGTTAGTCAAGTAAGTAGTTATGTATCAAAAGGGGTATCCCATACATGTAGACAAGCAGTGTAAGGAATACAAGAAGTAGTCAACTCCGTGATGCAAATCTAGACAAGTGCAACTAGTTACCTTGAATAAATTGATGAGAAAAGTCCCAGTTAACCAACGAAACTAGAGGAACCAAAAACCTTGAGTATAACACGACCAAAGTCGTAACTCCGCAAAAGAGTGGTTGCAAACACAATTACGTTAAAGAAAACCTCCTGAAAGATGAGAGAGCCGATAGGCAACTAAATGACAAGGCGTGAAAGCCATTAGGTGGGCGAGTCAACATATAAAATCCTCGTAAAGATCAAGAGTTGCTTACACAAGCACAATTTCTGCTATCTAAAAGAACCTACTTAATGATAACAATCGCCACCCGAAAGAGGGGCATAAAGAGAACTATTCTCCAAACGAAAAAGACATGTAATACGGTATGATGAAACAACCACTGTACGCTCAATTGAGGGCAATGGTATGCTTTCACCCAAAATGGGTTGAACATAAACACGATACCATGTAATAAAATAAAGGCAGAGCTAGTACACTAGCGGATGCCTCAAGCTATGAAGCAAATATCACAATAACTTATAATCGTCGAATCGACTAAGATATGGCGCACACGAAAGCGACCATTGTAAACAGGCATTAATAATAAATACGTTGGCGAATAACAGACGAGTAAAACTCGCATAAAACTCAATTATAAGAAACTAAAATTGAAGACAGGCTATACAACAGCCTAGACCATTCGAGGAAACGCTCCAAATAAATGCAGCGTTCAACATTATTTAACCACACAGAAAATAAAACATGAGTGTACAATTACACCTTTGGTGGAACATCACAAAAGATAGAAAACATATGAAACATACCAGGGGACAAATGCCCCAACTGCCAAAGAGCATACCCATACGGGATACCAAAAGATGCAGAGCAAAAATATGAGAACAACAAATGGCTTCCCTTAGCGCAAAGCAGGGTGAACCATACTAACATTGTTGTTAGACCATTATACGGGAAAACACAATATATGTCAACAAAAAACAACTACAACTAACGTATTACTCTGGAACAAAACAACCTAGAGACACAGGATGACGACGGTTATCTTTGTGGACATATAGGCTACTATATCTCAATATTACAGAGAGTGGTGCAGAGATCACCAACTACTAACGATAGCCAAATGTCATACTTCATCTTAACAAAAAAAAACTAGTGAGTGAAGATAATAACACTTGACAATATATTCTGCGCATGTGCGCTAGCAATCCACAACATCGGGATACAACACGATTTAGATCTAATTGAGCACGCATACAATAAACAAACCACGCCGATTAAAATACCTCTGTTTCCACAATTACGAAAAGACAGTGGATAGCACTGTCACGTCGAAACGGGGTCAGCAACAACTTGCTGCTAATAAACAATTTATAATACATCATAGGAGAAAGGGCAAACTAAGCCCTAGGTTCGTGGGTCTGCACCTCACTACGGAGCGAGTGGGCCCATTAGAACGTGTTAGGGAGAGCGCACAAAGTACTCCACGCCTTTTGGCTGAAAAGTACACGCCTCACCCTTAGTATATTTTCTCTTAGAGCCGAGTGACTAGAGATAGATCCGTCTCTCAGATATGAGAAGACTCCACTCCAAAGTTTTAATATGAAACGAGGGAGACCAGAAACAAGACCATTGAAAAGGTCAAAGTCTGCTGGTCAAACCATGAGGTGAAAAAGACCACATGGGAGTTAGAGAATTCTATGAGAGCCAAGTTTCCAGCGCTCTTTGTATAGCTGTTGTTGTATACTTGTGGGGTACGAGGGCGTAACCCTTTTTAAGGGGGGTAGAGCCTTGGTTGTGCACATATGTGCACTATGTTTTGGTGAGCAGTATGCGGGGCATACGTTGTTTTGTGGATTGTTTAATTTGTTTTGTATGCGGGGCATACAATAGTTTGTTGGTATGCGGGGCATACTTGGTTATGTTGTTTGTAGGTGCATTTGTGCACTTGTATGTATTGGCTATGTATTCTATGTGATACTTGTATGGTACTATGACATGTATTCTCATATACTCTTGTTAACTCTGATGGGAGAATATTGGTTTAAGGGGAGTAAAAACTCCAGAGGAATCGAATTATGTATGGTATATAAATATGGAATCGAATACGGTTGTATCTTGAGGTGTGAATCGGTACAAAACCGATGTGGAAGCTAGTGGGAATGGACTTCCCAAGGATATGAATGGTTGTTTTGATTTGCACTAGTATTAACTAATGGACTTAGTTCTATAACTTGGGATATGTGCTAGTTTTATATGATTAGGACTAGAATTATGAAAAGATAGAGTACTTGAACTTGTTAAATTAATTGATTGTTTGAAATTGACGTGGGAGGTGGAACTTGATCCTGGCCAGATCAAGGGAAACTGAACACAAATTGAGGTGGTTAGATAGTTCAACACTGATGCTGATCACATCAGGATTGGACGACTCTTGAAACTTCCTACAAGTGGACAGATATGAGTAGGTTATGAGCTTAGATGATTGTAGATAGTATGTAAATTACCGCACGGGGGCCGTGGACCTCGGTGTGCCTGCGGATATTTATAAATGGCGGTGTATTGAGAAAAATCCTTTGTTATGGTTTTACCATTGGGTTTTAGAGGCTCCATACAATAGAATGGATTAACCTCTATTATATATGTCATACAAATAGTATGAGAGGTATAGGACAGGGACTATAATACCCTTAGGGTATACGTACATACCAAGAATTCGAAATTAATATTCATGTTGTGGATGAATCACTTATATTGTGATTGAATGTGCATTTGTATTGTTCTGATTAGTTTATGTGCACTATTGTTGCACTTTATTTGGATCTTATGATGATCTCGTATGATGCTGGTTGCTGTGCACCCTTGTACACTTTGATTGTTTATATGTGTATTTTGTTACGCTTTAAGTTGGAGTATATTTGCACTCGTTGCGCTTTGTGGTTATTATTGTGGATCTTATCGAGATGATATGTGCTGGACATCACTGTGAGGTTTTGTCGTAGAGATGGGGGACTTGATCCCTAAGGTTAAGATTAGTGTGGAACTAGATGTTCTATGACTACTAGAATTGAGGAATATGACTTCGGGACGAAGTCTTTTTAAGGGGGGTAGATTGAAATATCCCTAATATTAATTACTTTAATTAATAATGAATTAATTAAATAAAAGTAATTAATGAGATTAAGGAATTAAATGTCCTTAAATATGTAAAAAGAACAATAGAATATAATTATCCTAAGAAGGTTAGAAAGAGTTTATTTAACCATAAATGTACATTTGTATAAACGTATGTACGAGTTAAAAAAAAGGGAATTGTTAAGCACCTTAAAGAAAGAAATTAAATAGCAACCATACTATTATATAATGTATCATATCAAAGAATACACTAAAATAAAACAAGAGTCAATTGATTTGATTATACTGTAAAATATACCCTTAGATTTAAGAGTGTATTTAGAGAATAAATTAATTAAGAAAGAGTATGTTACATCATGTAGCATGTGATATCACATTAAATCACAATGCAAATCAATAATGTTTGGGGTACGTAGATTAACTAGTGTACTAGTTAATTAAATAGGCATAAGGTCTCAATCTTCTTATTCATTGGAAAGCCCCACACACTAATTCTCTTCTTATCTACTAAGACTTAGTGGCCCACATCTTCAAGTAAATCCTGACTGGCAAATGGAACAAATATACTTCCGGGCTCTCTTCAGTGGTCACTAGCACTACACGTTTCTCTCATCTATTCACAAACCCAAGCTAACTGGGGATATACACGCGACATCTCTTCATTCTCTCGACATCTCTTCATTCTCTCAACCTTCTTCCTTTTCCTACACCAACCCTAACGATGAACAGAGAGCAGATATCAGCGCCCCCACCTAATTCTTCTGGTATCCAGAGCAAACAAGGAACACCTCTCCTTCTTCACTCTCTGCTCATGGTAATTTTGTGAACCAAGCCTAATCAGTGAGCAAGGAACATAATGATTTCTTTCCAGTGTCACGCCTCTCTTCACCCTCTTCCTGTATCTGCACTGGTTGTAATCAACTATGGGAACTGCCGTTCTGGTCACCAGATTCTAATTCGGACAAGGTAAATAGGTGAGGTATTGCTTCTTCTCTTGTTGCGAGTGCCTCTGCTCTCCCTGAACTTTGCTGTACTGAACAACAATGTTCATGGGTGAAACCAGAAATATGCACGTCTGGCATCTCCATCATTCCTGTCCAAAGTTCCAGTAATCTCGCACACCAGACTTTGAATCGGTAGGACCTTGCTCCCCTCTTGTAGTTTTTATTTTTCTCCAAGGTTTGAAGTCAAATATGAACCCATCTGTGTTCTCTCTTGTTCCATCTGTGCAAGTGTTTAAATCGACACCTGGGAGTGATGTTAGGAGCAATGTTTCATTCTGGTTCAAACTGAAAAGAAACCTTGAGGTAAAGGCTTTAACCCTTACGATTGAGTTCTGATTTCATTTGGAATCTGGTTAACTTCTGCTCATCCTTGTTCTCTGCTCATCCTTGTTCTCCATTCTTTGATGCTGAAAACACTAGGAGGGTGATAATCCAGCCCTGACAGAAATCAAAGTAAAACATATACAGACCCTAACCGATTTTAGGGTCTTGAAGCGGTGAGTAAACTGTATTTCCTTTACATGTCAAGGTTAAATCTTTGAGTAATCCCTAACCATAGTTCTATTATTACTATATGTTTCACAATCTGTTTAAAATAAACCCCAACAGTGTTACGAATCTGGGAATGGGAATGATGTGCTTGATCTTACGATTTGGCAGTTAGTGTTACTACTGAAGGAGTAAATAGATTGGTACTGATTTAGCGGTTAAGTGCATAACAAGTATACTGATTTCAGAATGGTGTATATGCGTGCGGTTTGGAAATTAATTCCATAATATAAGAAATTAGAGAAAACGGAGGAATTGAAGGGAGTGTATAATGCGTAATTAAAAGAAATATAGAACACTAAGCATAATCAAAACAGAAAGGGATTATTTTTAAGAAGTCTAGGAGTATAAGATGTGAATTTTATGAAATTAAGGGTTAAATATAAAAATAGAGAATCAATTGGGGTATTCTTTGTATATAATACTCAATCTAGCCAAAGAGATAATTTAAGTGGTCAACCTTGACCACATGTAAGGGTTGACCAAATTAAATGATGAAAATAATTATTTTGGGTATTTAGAGAAATGATAAGTTAAAAATAACATTTATAAAAAAATGGGGTAGTTATATAATTACCGAAAAATATAGGCGTTGGAAAAATAAATATTAAGACCCTAGAGGTCTGTTTGGGAATTAAAAGAATTTTTGGGTTAGTTTGATGGATTAATTAAATAAGGGTTATAATATATGGTTAAGTGCTAATGTTTGACAATTTAAAAATCCATGGGTCTATAATGTACTTTCTGAAAGATTAAGGGGTTGTAATGGAATGTAAATAAAGCTTATGGGTTTGTACTTAAATTTGGGTAAATTATGAGTTGTTTTGGTAATTTATTTAATTAAGGAGTATAACATATAGTTTAAGTATTAAAATGTAATATTATATAAAATTTATGGGTACTTGGTAAATAAGCAAAAATTCGAGTGGAAATGTGAATTAAAACAACCTTTGGGGCTGTTCGGAAATTTGTAGGAAATATTGGTTGGATTTTGAAATTAAATAAATCAATGGTATATTATAAAGTTGATATTAAATTGTAAGTTTGCAAAATAAATATGGGCCAAAGTGTAAATGATGAAAGTATGGGTTAAGATACATCGAAACCGAACAGGTGGGGTTATTGAGGATTAAGAGAAGTGTTGGGTTAGTTTTGGTATTTAAAAATAATTAAAGTGTATATTATAAAGTTTTAAGTAATTAAATGGAAGTTTATAAAATAAAGGGGGTTATATTATAATTAAGAGAAATATATGGGTGATCAAGTAAATCTGAACATGTGATGGAGTTGTTCGTAATATATATACATATGCATATGTATATTATAAGGTTGGAATATCTTGGATTATAAATTACTAAGGTTAAGAATATAACAAGTATGGAGTATGGGGTAGTTTTGTAAATAAACTAACATATAGGATGAATATGGGAATTACCGAAAATAAAAAAGGTTGTATGGGAAATATATATGTATATGGGCAGGTTATAATATAAAGTTTTTGGGTGATATAATGTGACATTATATTTAAGTATGAAAGAATTTGTCATAAAAGGGTTATTAAAGAGCAAATATGCATTATATACAATTACATTAAATGATGGGGTAAGTTGACGAATTTCGGAAGTATAAGATATAGTTGGAATTTTATTACAAGAGGAACTCTATAAGTAATATAATGTGAGATTATAACATGGCATGAGGGTATAGTACTAATAACAAGTTACATATGGGATTATACAATTCCAAGTAGAAACGTGAAAATAACGACAACGACGTTATAAGCATATACAATACATAGTATGTTACATGCACGTAAAAGGGTGCGCAAATGACAACGCGTAACAGCAACTATAATATATGCGTACTTGTATATGCATAAATGCCGCGCACGTACGTAAATATTACTACGTAAATCAGTTCGTATAACGAAATGTTTAAATGTCATGCATGCGCGTACGTAACATTATTCCCGCAAGCATGCGACTTGACAATACGTAACCAAATTGTAAACGTAACTTCCTGGTAATAAGTGTTAACGTGGTAGTAACGATTACATGTCCGTAAACTATAACGAGTAGTCGAAATCTAAATCCCTAAGATTAACGAACATTGAGTTGAACAAGAGATCAACTAAGGGTTAGCTACGGGATGGAAGTACGGGTTTGATCTAGGATGATTAAGTAAGTTCGAGCTATGTAAATATATACTGATATTAGAACAACGTATGTACCAGAGGTACGAGTTGGTAGGCACGAGTCTTGGGAGCGCTAGAGACTACGCGGGGGTTGTCACGCGAGCGCTCGACGGTGTACGGTATGTTGGATTTTGTGGTCTGAACCCCTGAGGGAAGCCTCGAGTTCGGGTATTGTTTGGTTATGTGATAAGAGTGATATGTGTGCTATGCATGTTGTGTGGATTAATTCCCTGATTTGTTAAGCGATTATTATTGTGCGCGATGTCTTCGGACAATATTACTATGATTTCTCAAGCGATTGGAATACTAATATTCGAGAACTTTACTCCTAATTAACCTAAGTAAAACACCTAGGAACGAGACTCGGGATCCCCAGTCTCTAGAGCTTGATACTCGAACATGACTATAACCTAGACTAGTTCTAGGGAAGTACATGAGACTTCAAAGGTAAAAATGGTAAAGACTTCTCCAAGACCTAAGCATTTGCTTAAGGTAGTTGATTAAGGATTAATCACATATTAGAGAGTGATGGTTAAGGTACATGGTATGGGAATCCAATTAGTTTCGACTAGTTGGTTGCGCATTGGTGATCACCGGAGTATAACGTCCGTATCGGACCGACTCCCTCTATATTTCGACGGGCCTAGATAGACTGTTGGATTAGGGTGCCGCTTTTGGCATACGGCTTCGGCCATTCATGGACGCCTTTATTAGGCAAGTGGAAGACCTGGGATCGAATGATTCTTGGCAATGAGCACCTTGTGTGTACGGGAGGACTACTGTCCAGTAAGGTTATTTACGGGTTGTCCTAACATGACGCCCATTAGTATTCAGAGTAAAACTTAATGGCGACTAACATAATTTAGAGGGATTACTACGATTATCCTGGTGGAAATAATTACGCATTCGAATACTGTGTGTGTTGTATACTTTATATTGTGTACTGTGTTTTTCTCGTTGAGTATTGTATGTGGTGTATGTACGGTTCACTGATGGAATGCTAGATGCTTCTTTATGTCATTTACCGCTGTCTATATAAACTGTAAAATGAACCAGCATGTAATCAACCTCATGTTCAGACGGCTAATTGACCTAAGTGACCTAAAGGGTCTAGGACAACATAGTTTAACATACTCGGCCAAGTGCTGAGCCCTCCATGGGCACCGATATTTTATGTTTCAGGTGATTGACGATTGACGCCGGAGTGCGGGATCGTGGGTAGATGACCTCGACTTCTATTACGCTTCTAGATTTATTCATGTTAGTACGTTGTAATCTGGGAATTGTTAAGTGCTCACTTGTCATAGGTATCAGTTTGTATATAGGATAACGTAATAAATATCTCGTTCATCACTGCGGTTAGTTGTTATTGTCATTTGTTATAATTCGGATATGCTTCGTTACTCGCATGGGCAAGTAATGGCATGTGACACCCAAGTGAGGATTAATGTAGTTAACTTCCGTTGTGACATGTCTTTAATTATGTTACGAGAGTGATTATTGTGGGAGTGATTATTACGGGTTTATAGAGTGGGGTGTTACAAAAGTGGTATCAGAGCGGAGTACCGCTCTGATGACGAGATATTAGGATTAAGACAGTGAGCTTAGGATTATGGGAAATGCGGGAAACGTCTGTGAGGTACGAGACTCTTTGAGTCCCAACCGTGCTTAGAGCACGAAAGCATATTCTAAACTAACGTGTGTTTCCTTGTGTTTGCAACACGGTATTTACCGAGTACTTATATACGACACCTAATTCCCAGTCGTCGAGTAGAGGTAGGGGTCACAAAAAGCGAGGTATGTCGGGGGATAACGAAGGTCCTATAATCCCGAATAGCGTTGAGATGACAATGGCCGCTCAAGATTGATGAGAGAACTTCCCGGGAAACAGCAGTGGCACCCCACCCGCCGCTGCCCATACCTCGAATATCGCCTATTGAGGCAATGTAGTGAAGACGCTAAGGAGACGGGAGATCCCTCCTGATTGGGAACCGAAGTGATTGCTGTAATTGTAGTAATAACAGATAGAGAAAAACTGATGAATAAGTAATTCAATAAGGACCGGGGTCCCGATAGTTACACACTATCTAGAAGCGTTACTTATACGCAAAAAAAAAAAATTATACATTTAGGACAAATGGGGACGGCTCATAATAGACACCGAAACCCCGTCCTGTTAGCAAAGGAAAGCACCGGCGAGTGCACATGAAGAGTGAAAGATAGAATGACGAGTCTAAAACGACTACAAAATTGCATAACATGCAGAACCAATTACCGCTTAGAATTCTCTCCCAAGAAATGGTGAATTCAACCCGATATAACTAAGAACATTCAGAAGAACCTAGCCTACAACCGCAATAACCATGCGGAGTTATGAAACAAATTAACTTAAAATTGCTACAATGCAATACCTAATCAACAAAATGTCGTAACAAGGACATCTAGAATACTCCATCTGCTGAACCCGAAGCACCACGAGGTAGCTACGGGGGCAGACCTCAGCTGGTACAACCCAAAGGGGGAAGGAGTCATCCAGAGGCAGAATACCCCGAACTTTGCGGGAACCTTAGGCGCTGGTACTAGTACTCAGCGCGAACTAAGTGACCGCAATTCCCTAACTTAATAAATTGACTGCATGAACATATGCGTCAACAACTTTCTACTACCATGATAAATATGTAAAATAAACTCAATAGAGCCTAACTTAGACAACCCAGTAATAGGACCACCCTAAGAAACTTACATACCTTAATGAACCTTTAACAACCATAATATTACCCTTCCCAAACTGGAAACGCCTAAGCCATACTCAAACGAAAACAGACCAACAATTCTAAACCAATGACTCATCCTGCATGGCGCACTTGCAGCAAGCGCTACAACGATCATATATTAACAATTCTGTCTACCTCGTGCACTTGCCACTGCAAGTGCTGCAACTACTGTCGAATTCTACAAAACCGTGTAGACCACAAGTATGACACCATGGCTACCAGTAACCACCAATTATTCGAACAACTTTTGTACAAAATCCGTGACTACAACCTATCACAAGTAAAGTCACAAAACCCTTAAAACTTGAGGCCTACGAACCTCGGGAGGACCGATGAGTCCGACCATTCCAACTAAAGGGCACACACAGCCCATAACAAACTATATTCGTTAAACATTAATAAATCATTAACATCGGCTTACAAGCCAAACACCGTAAACATACACCGGCATTAGATGCCAATCACTACTAGTGATAAGTGTTGAGTTTGTAGGACCGGCACAATCTTTTATGAAACTTCGTAACACTTCCTGGATGCTCCACCATCATTAGTGACGGTAGGAAAGCAAGGAACCGACGCACACCAGCTGTAAACAGCTAGGATATATCCAATTTAACGAATGAGGTACCAAGTATGAATACTCGTGAGTAACAGCTCACTCCCCAATATGGGGAATGGTATAAGAAAGTATGATCCCGTAACGATCATGGCCAATTCTATGCCCAAAATGGCACACACCAACACAATAAATCCCGGGAAAAATAATGAACATGCTAGTCCTCAGTAGGACCAATGTTGAACAGGTTATACTGCAACATAATTATTACCTAAACCGATCACACTCATAAACGTGAATCGGTGTTGAATACTTACACAATCAACATCCGAAGTACTACCTTTACCAAGGAGTACCATAACCAACAAGAATGAATAAACATCGAGATAAAATTTTATAATTGTTATTCCATTTGATCACACTGATCATTGGACGAAGTTCCCACATTAAGGGGATGGCTACTGCCATCGGCGTCTTGCCATACAATAGGTGACAAAAATGAGTACATACTTAAGGCAGGTCATCTACTAACATGACGACTGTCAGTTATAATAATAATGTGAGTTAAACGATGACAAACAACCCAAACAATAATACAAGACACCAAGCCTAAAGGGCACAAGCTTAAGTAAGAATACTCGATGTACCATTACAAGAACATAATTCCATGAGAGCGAAAGTACCGCCTCCGACTACCTTCCAATATATGCCACTAGTGCAACAACGCCCAAAACGATATGACAAATGATGAAAACTGGTTAAAGACCCAACTACAATGGGGACTTCCATAAAAGAAGAGAACACAGATCTTCACCATGAAGTCCGGAATTACACTAAAGGATGTAACCCAAGAAAAGAGTAAAGTTAAAAGCACTATAAATAAGTGCTATAAACGAATAAATAACCTACACAAATACAAGAGCTTGAAAACGATCAACCAGCGCTAAACCGCACACAAATAAACTGATAACGGTAATTTGGAGTCAATACATGGAATAACTTCAATAAAGAACTTATTCAATAGACCCACATGGACTTGCCAATGCAAGAGGTCGAAAAATTCCTTTAAAACATCAGTAAACTTACGTCAATGAAACCAATGGCAGAGGAGGAAAATCACCTCATACCATTACAATATAAACCACACCAGTTGGGCGAAATATCGCGAACACACATCTAATGCAAGATATGTAGTCATACCCATTGGGCATGCAACCCAGAGGACAAAATTTCACTCAGGACACCCCCCCAATACCAAAAAAAAAAAAAGAGATTGACAACAGAATACTTCACAAACATGTGACAAGCACTACGAGTATACAAATGAGATGTGGGACGACCGCGCTCCATAGGAGCTTGTGGGCTTGACAGACTTATTTGTAAGTTAGTCAAGTAAGTAGTTATGTATCAAAAGGGGTATCCCATACATGTAGACAAGCAGTGTAAGGAATACAAGAAGTAGTCAACTCCGTGATGCAAATCTAGACAAGTGCAACTAGTTACCTTGAATAAATTGATGAGAAAAGTCCCAGTTAACCAACGAAACTAGAGGAACCAAAAACCTTGAGTATAACACGACCAAAGTCGTAACTCCGCAAAAGAGTGGTTGCAAACACAATTACGTTAAAGAAAACCTCCTGAAAGATGAGAGAGCCGATAGGCAACTAAATGACAAGGCGTGAAAGCCATTAGGTGGGCGAGTCAACATATAAAATCCTCGTAAAGATCAAGAGTTGCTTACACAAGCACAATTTCTGCTATCTAAAAGAACCTACTTAATGATAACAATCGCCACCCGAAAGAGGGGCATAAAGAGAACTATTCTCCAAACGAAAAAGACATGTAATACGGTATGATGAAACAACCACTGTACGCTCAATTTGAGGGCAATGGTATGCTTTCACCCAAAATGGGTTGAACATAAACACGATACCATGTAATAAAATAAAGGCAGAGCTAGTACACTAGCGGATGCCTCAAGCTATGAAGCAAATATCACAATAACTTATAATCGTCGAATCGACTAAGATATGGCGCACACGAAAGCGACCATTGTAAACAGGCATTAATAATAAATACGTTGGCGAATAACAGACGAGTAAAACTCGCATAAAACTCAATTATAAGAAACTAAAATTGAAGACAGGCTATACAACAGCCTAGACCATTCGAGGAAACGCTCCAAATAAATGCAGCGTTCAACATTATTTAACCACACAGAAAATAAAACATGAGTGTACAATTACACCTTTGGTGGAACATCACAAAAGATAGAAAACATATGAAACATACCAGGGGACAAATGCCCCAACTGCCAAAGAGCATACCCATACGGGATACCAAAAGATGCAGAGCAAAAATATGAGAACAACAAATGGCTTCCCTTAGCGCAAAGCAGGGTGAACCATACTAACATTGTTGTTAGACCATTATACGGGAAAACACAATATATGTCAACAAAAAACAACTACAACTAACGTATTACTCTGGAACAAAACAACCTAGAGACACAGGATGACGACGGTTATCTTTGTGGACATATAGGCTACTATATCTCAATATTACAGAGAGTGGTGCAGAGATCACCAACTACTAACGATAGCCAAATGTCATACTTCATCTTAACAAAAAAAAACTAGTGAGTGAAGATAATAACACTTGACAATATCTTCGCATGTGCGCTAGCAATCCACAACATCGGGATACAACACGATTTAGATCTAATTGAGCACGCATACAATAAACAAACCACGCCGATTAAAATACCTCTGTTTCCACAATTACGAAAAGACAGTGGATAGCACTGTCACGTCGAAACGGGGTCAGCAACAACTTGCTGCTAATAAACAATTTATAATACATCAATAGGAGAAAGGGCAAACTAAGCCCTAGGTTCGTGGGTCTGCACCTCACTACGGAGCGAGTGGGCCCATTAGAACGTGTTAGGGAGAGCGCACAAAGTACTCCACGCCTTTTGGCTGAAAAGTACACGCCTCACCCTTAGTATATTTTCTCTTAGAGCCGAGTGACTAGAGATAGATCCGTCTCTCAGATATGAGAAGACTCCACTCCAAAGTTTTAATATGAAACGAGGGAGACCAGAAACAAGACCATTGAAAAGGTCAAAGTCTGCTGGTCAAACCATGAGGTGAAAAAGACCACATGGGAGTTAGAGAATTCTATGAGAGCCAAGTTTCCAGCGCTCTTTGTATAGCTGTTGTTGTATACTTGTGGGGTACGAGGGCGTAACCCTTTTTAAGGGGGGTAGAGCCTTGGTTGTGCACATATGTGCACTATGTTTTGGTGAGCAGTATGCGGGGCATACGTTGTTTTGTGGATTGTTTAATTTGTTTTGTATGCGGGGCATACAATAGTTTGTTGGTATGCGGGGCATACTTGGTTATGTTGTTTGTAGGTGCATTTGTGCACTTGTATGTATTGGCTATGTATTCTATGTGATACTTGTATGGTACTATGACATGTATTCTCATATACTCTTGTTAACTCTGATGGGAGAATATTGGTTTAAGGGGAGTAAAAACTCCAGAGGAATCGAATTATGTATGGTATATAAATATGGAATCGAATACGGTTGTATCTTGAGGTGTGAATCGGTACAAAACCGATGTGGAAGCTAGTGGGAATGGACTTCCCAAGGATATGAATGGTTGTTTTGATTTGCACTAGTATTAACTAATGGACTTAGTTCTATAACTTGGGATATGTGCTAGTTTTATTGATTAGGACTAGAATTATGAAAAGATAGAGTACTTGAACTTGTTAAATTAATTGATTGTTTGAAATTGACGTGGGAGGTGGAACTTGATCCTGGCCAGATCAAGGGAAACTGAACACAAATTGAGGTGGTTAGATAGTTCAACACTGATGCTGATCACATCAGGATTGGACGACTCTTGAAACTTCCTACAAGTGGACACAGATATGAGTAGGTTATGAGCTTAGATGATTGTAGATAGTATGTAAATTACCGCACGGGGGCCGTGGACCTCGGTGTGCCTGCGGATATTTATAAATGGCGGTGTATTGAGAAAAATCCTTTGTTATGGTTTTACCATTGGGTTTTAGAGGCTCCATACAATAGAATGGATTAACCTCTATTATATATGTCATACAAATAGTATGAGAGGTATAGGACAGGGACTATAATACCCTTAGGGTATACGTACATACCAAGAATTCGAAATTAATATTCATGTTGTGGATGAATCACTTATATTGTGATTGAATGTGCATTTGTATTGTTCTGATTAGTTTATGTGCACTATTGTTGCACTTTATTTGGATCTTATGATGATCTCGTATGATGCTGGTTGCTGTGCACCCTTGTACACTTTGATTGTTTATATGTGTATTTTGTTACGCTTTAAGTTGGAGTATATTTGCACTCGTTGCGCTTTGTGGTTATTATTGTGGATCTTATCGAGATGATATGTGCTGGACATCACTGTGAGGTTTTGTCGTAGAGATGGGGGACTTGATCCCTAAGGTTAAGATTAGTGTGGAACTAGATGTTCTATGACTACTAGAATTGAGGAATATGACTTCGGGACGAAGTCTTTTTAAGGGGGGTAGATTGAAATATCCCTAATATTAATTACTTTAATTAATAATGAATTAATTAAATATAATTAATGAGAGATTAAGGAATTAAATGTCCTTAAATATGTAAAAAACAATAGAATATAATTATCCTAAGAAGGTTAGAAAGAGTTTATTTAACCATAAATGTACATTTGTATAAACGTATGTACGAGTTAAAAAAAAGGGAATTGTTAAGCACCTTAAAGAAAGAATTAAATAGCAACCATACTATTATATAATGTATCATATCAAAGAATACACTAAAATAAAACAAGAGTCAATTGATTTGATTATACTGTAAAATATACCCTTAGATTAAGAGTGTATTTAGAGAATAAATTAATTAAGAAAGAGTATGTTACATCATGTAGCATGTGATATCACATTAAATCACAATGCAAATCAATAATGTTTGGGGTACGTAGATTAACTAGTGTACTAGTTAATTAAATAGGCATAAGGTCTCAATCTTCTTATTCATTGGAAAGCCCACACACACTAATTCTCTTCTTATCTACTAAGACTTAGTGGCCCATCTTCAAGTAAATCCTGACTGGCAAATGGAACAAATATACTTCCGGGCTCTCTTCAGTGGTCACTAGCACTACACGTTTCTCTCATCTATTCACAAACCCAAGCTAACTGGGGATATACACACGCGACATCTCTTCATTCTCTCGACATCTCTTCATTCTCTCAACCTTCTTCCTTTTCCTACACCAACCCTAACGATGAACAGAGAGCAGATATCAGCGCCCCCACCTAATTCTTCTGGTATCCAGAGCAAACAAGGAACACCTCTCCTTCTTCACTCTCTGCTCATGGTAATTTTGTGAACCAAGCCTAATCAGTGAGCAAGGAACATAATGATTTCTTTCCAGTGTCACGCCTCTCTTCACCCTCTTCCTGTATCTGCACTGGTTGTAATCAACTATGGGAACTGCCGTTCTGGTCACCAGATTCTAATTCGGACAAGGTAAATAGGTGAGGTATTGCTTCTTCTCTTGTTGCGAGTGCCTCTGCTCTCCTGAACTTTGCTGTACTGAACAACAATGTTCATGGGTGAAACCAGAAATATGCACGTCTGGCATCTCCATCATTCCTGTCCAAAGTTCCAGTAATCTCGCACACCAGACTTTGAATCGGTAGGACCTTGCTCCCCTCTTGTAGTTTTTATTTTTCTCCAAGGTTTGAAGTCAAATATGAACCCATCTGTGTTCTCTCTTGTTCCATCTGTGCAAGTGTTTAAATCGACACCTGGGAGTGATGTTAGGAGCAATGTTTCATTCTGGTTCAAACTGAAAAGAAACCTTGAGGTAAAGGCTTTAACCCTTACGATTGAGTTCTGATTTCATTTGGAATCTGGTTAACTTCTGCTCATCCTTGTTCTCTGCTCATCCTTGTTCTCCATCTTTGATGCTGAAAACACTAGGAGGGTGATAATCCAGCCCTGACAGAAATCAAAGTAAAACATATACAGACCCTAACCGATTTTAGGGTCTTGAAGCGGTGAGTAAACTGTATTTCCTTTACATGTCAAGGTTAAATCTTTGAGTAATCCCTAACCATAGTTCTATTCCTTATTACTATATGTTTCACAATCTGTTTAAAATAAACCCAACAGTGTTACGAATCTGGGAATGGGAATGATTGCTTGATCTTACGATTTGGCAGTTAGTGTTACTACTGAAGGAGTAAATAGATTGGTACTGATTTAGCGGTTAAGTGCATAACAAGTATACTGATTTCAGAATGGTGTATATGCGTGCGGTTTGGAAATTAATTCCATAATATAAGAAATTAGAGAAACGGAGGAATTGAAGGGAGTGTATAATGCGTAATTAAAAGAAATATAGAACACTAAGCATAATCAAAACAGAAAGGGATTATTTTTAAGAAGTCTAGGAGTATAAGATGTGAATTTTATGAAATTAAGGGTTAAATATAAAAATAGAGAATCAATTGGGGTATTCTTTGTATATAATACTCAATCTAGCCAAAGGATAATTTAAGTGGTCAACCTTGACCACATGTAAGGGTTGACCAAATTAAATGATGAAAATAATTATTTTGGGTATTTAGAGAAATGATAAGTTAAAAATAACATTTATAAAAAAATGGGTAGTTATATAATTACCGAAAAATATAGGCGTTGGAAAAATAAATATTAAGACCCTAGAGGTCTGTTTGGGAATTAAAAGAATTTTTGGGTTAGTTTGATGGATTAATTAAATAAGGGTTATAATATATGGTTAAGTGCTAATGTTTGACAATTTAAAAATCCATGGGTCTATAATGTACTTTCTGAAAGATTAAGGGGTTGTAATGGAATGTAAATAAAGCTTATGGGTTTGTACTTAAATTTGGGTAAATTATGAGTTGTTTTGGTAATTTATTTAATTAAGGAGTATAACATATAGTTTAAGTATTAAAATGTAATATTATATAAAATTTATGGGTACTTGGTAAATAAGCAAAAATTCGAGTGGAAATGTGAATTAAAACAACCTTTGGGGCTGTTCGGAAATTTGTAGGAAATATTGGTTGGATTTTGAAATTAAATAAATCAATGGTATATTAAAAGTTGATATTAAATTGTAAGTTTGCAAAATAAATATGGGCCAAAGTGTAAATGATGAAAGTATGGGTTAAGATACATCGAAACCGAACAGGTGGGGTTATTGAGGATTAAGAGAAGTGTTGGGTTAGTTTTGGTATTTAAAAATAATTAAAGTGTATATTATAAAGTTTTAAGTAATTAAATGGAAGTTTATAAAATAAAGGGGGTTATATTATAATTAAGAGAAATATATGGGTGATCAAGTAAATCTGAACATGTGATGGAGTTGTTCGTAATATATATACATATGCATATGTATATTATAAGGTTGGAATATCTTGGATTATAAATTACTAAGGTTAAGAATATAACAAGTATGGAGTATGGGGTAGTTTTGTAAATAAACTAACATATAGGATGAATATGGGAATTACCGAAAATAAAAAAGGTTGTATGGGAAATATATATGTATATGGGCAGGTTATAATATAAAGTTTTTGGGTGATATAATGTGACATTATATTTAAGTATGAAAGAATTTGTCATAAAAGGGTTATTAAAGAGCAAATATGCATTATATACAATTACATTAAATGATGGGGTAAGTTGACGAATTTCGGAAGTATAAGATATAGTTGGAATTTTATTACAAGAGGAACTCTATAAGTAATATAATGTGAGATTATAACATGGCATGAGGGTATAGTACTAATAACAAGTTACATATGGGATTATACAATTCCAAGTAGAAACGTGAAAATAACGACAACGACGTTATAAGCATATACAATACATAGTATGTTACATGCACGTAAAAGGGTGCGCAAATGACAACGCGTAACAGCAACTATAATATATGCGTACTTGTATATGCATAAATGCCGCGCACGTACGTAAATATTACTACGTAAATCAGTTCGTATAACGAAATGTTTAAATGTCATGCATGCGCGTACGTAACATTATTCCCGCAAGCATGCGACTTGACAATACGTAACCAAATTGTAAACGTAACTTCCTGTAATAAGTGTTAACGTGGTAGTAACGATTACATGTCCGTAAACTATAACGAGTAGTCGAAATCTAAATCCCTAAGATTAACGAACATTGAGTTGAACAAGAGATCAACTAAGGGTTAGCTACGGGATGGAAGTACGGGTTTGATCTAGGATGATTAAGTAAGTTCGAGCTATGTAAATATATACTGATATTAGAACAACGTATGTACCAGAGGTACGAGTTGGTAGGCACGAGTCTTGGGAGCGCTAGAGACTACGCGGGGGTTGTCACGCGAGCGCTCGACGGTGTACGGTATGTTGGATTTTGTGGTCTGAACCCCTGAGGGAAGCCTCGAGTTCGGGTATTGTTTGGTTATGTGATAAGAGTGATATGTGTGCTATGCATGTTGTGTGGATTAATTCCCTGATTTGTTAAGCGATTATTATTGTGCGCGATGTCTTCGGACAATATTACTATGATTTCTCAAGCGATTGGAATACTAATATTCGAGAACTTTACTCCTAATTAACCTAAGTAAAACACCTAGGAACGAGACTCGGGATCCCCAGTCTCTAGAGCTTGATACTCGAACATGACTATAACCTAGACTAGTTCTAGGGAAGTACATGAGACTTCAAAGGTAAAAAAATGGTAAAGACTTCTCCAAGACCTAAGCATTTGCTTAAGGTAGTTGATTAAGGATTAATCACATATTAGAGAGTGATGGTTAAGGTACATGGTATGGGAATCCAATTAGTTTCGACTAGTTGGTTGCGCATTGGTGATCACCGGAGTATAACGTCCGTATCGGACCGACTCCCTCTATATTTCGACGGGCCTAGATAGACTGTTGGATTAGGGTGCCGCTTTTGGCATACGGCTTCGGCCATTCATGGACGCCTTTATTAGGCAAGTGGAAGACCTGGGATCGAATGATTCTTGGCAATGAGCACCTTGTGTGTACGGGAGGACTACTGTCCAGTAAGGTTATTTACGGGTTGTCCTAACATGACGCCCATTAGTATTCAGAGTAAAACTTAATGGCGACTAACATAATTTAGAGGGATTACTACGATTATCCTGGTGGAAATAATTACGCATTCGAATACTGTGTGTTGTATACTTTATATTGTGTACTGTGTTTTTCTCGTTGAGTATTGTATGTGGTGTATGTACGGTTCACTGATGGAATGCTAGATGCTTCTTTATGTCATTTACCGCTGTCTATATAAACTGTAAAATGAACCAGCATGTAATCAACCTCATGTTCAGACGGCTAATTGACCTAAGTGACCTAAAGGGTCTAGGACAACATAGTTTAACATACTCGGCCAAGTGCTGAGCCCTCCATGGGCACCGATATTTTATGTTTCAGGTGATTGACGATTGACGCCGGAGTGCGGGATCGTGGGTAGATGACCTCGACTTCTATTACGCTTCTAGAATTTATTCATGTTAGTACGTTGTAATCTGGGAATTGTTAAGTGCTCACTTGTCATAGGTATCAGTTTGTATATAGGATAACGTAATAAATATCTCGTTCATCACTGCGGTTAGTTGTTATTGTCATTTGTTATAATTCGGATATGCTTCGTTACTCGCATGGGCAAGTAATGGCATGTGACACCCAAGTGAGGATTAATGTAGTTAACTTCCGTTGTGACATGTCTTTAATTATGTTACGAGAGTGATTATTGTGGGAGTGATTATTACGGGTTTATAGAGTGGGGTGTTACAAAAGTGGTATCAGAGCGGAGTACCGCTCTGATGACGAGATATTAGGATTAAGACAGTGAGCTTAGGATTATGGGAAATGCGGGAAACGTCTGTGAGGTACGAGACTCTTTGAGTCCCAACCGTGCTTAGAGCGAAAGCATATTCTAAACTAACGTGTGTTTCCTTGTGTTTGCAACACGGTATTTACCGAGTACTTATATACGACACCTAATTCCCAGTCGTCGAGTAGAGGTAGGGGTCACAAAAAGCGAGGTATGTCGGGGGATAACGAAGGTCCTATAATCCCGAATAGCGTTGAGATGACAATGGCCGCTCAAGATTGATGAGAGAACTTCCCGGGAAACAGCAGTGGCACCCCACCCGCCGCTGCCCATACCTCGAATATCGCCTTGAGGCAATGTAGTGAAGGACGCTAAGGAGACGGGAGATCCCTCCTGATTGGGAAGACCGAAGTGATTGCTGTAATTGTAGTAATAACAAGATAGAGAAAAGAACTGATGAATAAGTAATTCAATAAGGACCGGGGGTCCCGATAGTTACACACTATCTAGAAGCGTTACTTATACGCAAAAAAAAAAAATTATACATTTAGGACAAATGGGGACGGCTCATAATAGACACCGAAACCCCGTCCTGTTAGCAAAGGAAAGCACCGGCGAGTGCACATGAAGAGTGAAAGATAGAATGACGAGTCTAAAACGACTACAAAATTGCATAACATGCAGAACCAATTACCGCTTAGAATTCTCTCCCAAGAAATGGTGAATTCAACCCGATATAACTAAGAACATTCAGAAGAACCTAGCCTACAACCGCAATAACCATGCGGAGTTATGAAACAAAATTAACTTAAAATTGCTACAATGCAATACCTAATCAACAAAATGTCGTAACAAGGACATCTAGAATACTCCATCTGCTGAACCCGAAGCACCACGAGGTAGCTACGGGGGCAGACCTCAGCTGGTACAACCCAAAGGGGGAAGGAGTCATCCAGAGGCAGAATACCCCGAACTTTGCGGGAACCTTAGGCGCTGGTACTAGTACTCAGCGCGAACTAAGTGACCGCAATTCCCTAACTTAATAAATTGACTGCATGAACATATGCGTCAACAACTTTCTACTACCATGATAAATATGTAAAATAAACTCAATAGAGCCTAACTTAGACAACCCAGTAATAGGACCACCCTAAGAAACTTACATACCTTAATGAACCTTTAACAACCATAATATTACCCTTCCCAAACTGGAAACGCCTAAGCCATACTCAAACGAAAACAGACCAACAATTCTAAACCAATGACTCATCCTGCATGGCGCACTTGCAGCAAGCGCTACAACGATCAATATATTAACAATTCTGTCTACCTCGTGCACTTGCCACTGCAAGTGCTGCAACTACTGTCGAATTCTACAAAACCGTGTAGACCACAAGTATGACACCATGGCTACCAGTAACCACCAATTATTCGAACAACTTTTGTACAAAATCCGTGACTACAACCTATCACAAGTAAAGTCACAAAACCCTTAAAACTTGAGGCCTACGAACCTCGGGAGGACCGATGAGTCCGACCATTCCAACTAAAGGGCACACACAGCCCATAACAAACTATATTCGTTAAACATTAATAAATCATTAACATCGGCTTACAAGCCAAACACCGTAAACATACACCGGCATTAGATGCCAATCACTACTAGTGATAAGTGTTGAGTTTGTAGGACCGCACAATCTTTTATGAAACTTCGTAACACTTCCTGGATGCTCCACCATCATTAGTGACGGTAGGAAAGCAAGGAACCGACGCACACCAGCTGTAAACAGCTAGGATATATCCAATTTAACGAATGAGGTACCAAGTATGAATACTCGTGAGTAACAGCTCACTCCCCAATATATGGGGAATGGTATAAGAAAGTATGATCCCGTAACGATCATGGCCAATTCTATGCCCAAAATGGCACACACCAACACAATAAATCCCGGGAAAAATAATGAACATGCTAGTCCTCAGTAGGACCAATGTTGAACAGGTTATACTGCAACATAATTATTACCTAAACCGATCACACTCATAAACGTGAATCGGTGTTGAATACTTACACAATCAACATCCGAAGTACTACCTTTACCAAGGAGTACCATAACCAACAAGAATGAATAAACATCGAGATAAAATTTTATAATTGTTATTCCATTTGATCACACTGATCATTGGACGAAGTTCCCACATTAAGGGGATGGCTACTGCCATCGGCGTCTTGCCATACAATAGGTGACAAAAATGAGTACATACTTAAGGCAGGTCATCTACTAACATGACGACTGTCAGTTATAATAATAATGTGAGTTAAACGATGACAAACAACCCAAACAATAATACAAGACACCAAGCCTAAAGGGCACAAGCTTAAGTAAGAATACTCGATGTACCATTACAAGAACATAATTCCATGAGAGCGAAAGTACCGCCTCCGACTACCTTCCAATATATGCCACTAGTGCAACAACGCCCAAAACGATATGACAAATGATGAAAACTGGTTAAAGACCCAACTACAATGGGGACTTCCATAAAAGAAGAGAACACAGATCTTCACCATGAAGTCCGGAATTACACTAAAGGATGTAACCCAAGAAAAGAGTAAAGTTAAAAGCACTATAAATAAGTGCTATAAACGAATAAATAACCTACACAAATACAAGAGCTTGAAAACGATCAACCAGCGCTAAACCGCACACAAATAAACTGATAACGGTAATTTGGAGTCAATACATGGAATAACTTCAATAAAGAACTTATTCAATAGACCCACATGGACTTGCCAATGCAAGAGGTCGAAAAATTCCTTTAAAACATCAGTAAACTTACGTCAACAATGAAACCAATGGCAGAGGAGGAAAATCACCTCATACCATTACAATATAAACCACACCAGTTGGGCGAAATATCGCGAACACACATCTAATGCAAGATATGTAGTCATACCCATTGGGCATGCAACCCAGAGGACAAAATTTCACTCAGGACACCCCCCCAATACCAAAAAAAAAAAAGAGATTGACAACAGAATACTTCACAAACATGTGACAAGCACTACGAGTATACAAATGAGATGTGGGACGACCGCGCTCCATAGGAGCTTGTGGGCTTGACAGACTTATTTGTAAGTTAGTCAAGTAAGTAGTTATGTATCAAAAGGGGTATCCCATACATGTAGACAAGCAGTGTAAGGAATACAAGAAGTAGTCAACTCCGTGATGCAAATCTAGACAAGTGCAACTAGTTACCTTGAATAAATTGATGAGAAAAGTCCCAGTTAACCAACGAAACTAGAGGAACCAAAAACCTTGAGTATAACACGACCAAAGTCGTAACTCCGCAAAAGAGTGGTTGCAAACACAATTACGTTAAAGAAAACCTCCTGAAAGATGAGAGAGCCGATAGGCAACTAAATGACAAGGCGTGAAAGCCATTAGGTGGGCGAGTCAACATATAAAATCCTCGTAAAGATCAAGAGTTGCTTACACAAGCACAATTTCTGCTATCTAAAAGAACCTACTTAATGATAACAATCGCCACCCGAAAGAGGGGCATAAAGAGAACTATTCTCCAAACGAAAAAGACATGTAATACGGTATGATGAAACAACCACTGTACGCTCAATTGAGGGCAATGGTATGCTTTCACCCAAAATGGGTTGAACATAAACACGATACCATGTAATAAAATAAAGGCAGAGCTAGTACACTAGCGGATGCCTCAAGCTATGAAGCAAATATCACAATAACTTATAATCGTCGAATCGACTAAGATATGGCGCACACGAAAGCGACCATTGTAAACAGGCATTAATAATAAATACGTTGGCGAATAACAGACGAGTAAAACTCGCATAAAACTCAATTATAAGAAACTAAAATTGAAGACAGGCTATACAACAGCCTAGACCATTCGAGGAAACGCTCCAAATAAATGCAGCGTTCAACATTATTTAACCACACAGAAAATAAAACATGAGTGTACAATTACACCTTTGGTGGAACATCACAAAAGATAGAAAACATATGAAACATACCAGGGGACAAATGCCCCAACTGCCAAAGAGCATACCCATACGGGATACCAAAAGATGCAGAGCAAAAATATGAGAACAACAAATGGCTTCCCTTAGCGCAAAGCAGGGTGAACCATACTAACATTGTTGTTAGACCATTATACGGGAAAACACAATATATGTCAACAAAAAACAACTACAACTAACGTATTACTCTGGAACAAAACAACCTAGAGACACAGGATGACGACGGTTATCTTTGTGGACATATAGGCTACTATATCTCAATATTACAGAGAGTGGTGCAGAGATCACCAACTACTAACGATAGCCAAATGTCATACTTCATCTTAACAAAAAAAAACTAGTGAGTGAAGATAATAACACTTGACAATATATTCTGCGCATGTGCGCTAGCAATCCACAACATCGGGATACAACACGATTTAGATCTAATTGAGCACGCATACAATAAACAAACCACGCCGATTAAAATACCTCTGTTTCCACAATTACGAAAAGACAGTGGATAGCACTGTCACGTCGAAACGGGGTCAGCAACAACTTGCTGCTAATAAACAATTTATAATACATCAATAGGAGAAAGGGCAAACTAAGCCCTAGGTTCGTGGGTCTGCACCTCACTACGGAGCGAGTGGGCCCATTAGAACGTGTTAGGGAGAGCGCACAAAGTACTCCACGCCTTTTGGCTGAAAAGTACACGCCTCACCCTTAGTATATTTTCTCTTAGAGCCGAGTGACTAGAGATAGATCCGTCTCTCAGATATGAGAAGACTCCACTCCAAAGTTTTAATATGAAACGAGGGAGACCAGAAACAAGACCATTGAAAAGGTCAAAGTCTGCTGGTCAAACCATGAGGTGAAAAAGACCACATGGGAGTTAGAGAATTCTATGAGAGCCAAGTTTCCAGCGCTCTTTGTATAGCTGTTGTTGTATACTTGTGGGGTACGAGGGCGTAACCCTTTTTAAGGGGGGTAGAGCCTTGGTTGTGCACATATGTGCACTATGTTTTGGTGAGCAGTATGCGGGGCATACGTTGTTTTGTGGATTGTTTAATTTGTTTTGTATGCGGGGCATACAATAGTTTGTTGGTATGCGGGGCATACTTGGTTATGTTGTTTGTAGGTGCATTTGTGCACTTGTATGTATTGGCTATGTATTCTATGTGATACTTGTATGGTACTATGACATGTATTCTCATATACTCTTGTTAACTCTGATGGGAGAATATTGGTTTAAGGGGAGTAAAAACTCCAGAGGAATCGAATTATGTATGGTATATAAATATGGAATCGAATACGGTTGTATCTTGAGGTGTGAATCGGTACAAAACCGATGTGGAAGCTAGTGGGAATGGACTTCCCAAGGATATGAATGGTTGTTTTGATTTGCACTAGTATTAACTAATGGACTTAGTTCTATAACTTGGGATATGTGCTAGTTTTATATGATTAGGACTAGAATTATGAAAAGATAGAGTACTTGAACTTGTTAAATTAATTGATTGTTTGAAATTGACGTGGGAGGTGGAACTTGATCCTGGCCAGATCAAGGGAAACTGAACACAAATTGAGGTGGTTAGATAGTTCAACACTGATGCTGATCACATCAGGATTGGACGACTCTTGAAACTTCCTACAAGTGGACACAGATATGAGTAGGTTATGAGCTTAGATGATTGTAGATAGTATGTAAATTACCGCACGGGGGCCGTGGACCTCGGTGTGCCTGCGGATATTTATAAATGGCGGTGTATTGAGAAAAATCCTTTGTTATGGTTTTACCATTGGGTTTTAGAGGCTCCATACAATAGAATGGATTAACCTTATATATGTCATACAAATAGTATGAGAGGTATAGGACAGGGACTATAATACCCTTAGGGTATACGTACATACCAAGAATTCGAAATTAATATTCATGTTGTGGATGAATCACTTATATTGTGATTGAATGTGCATTTGTATTGTTCTGATTAGTTTATGTGCACTATTGTTGCACTTTATTTGGATCTTATGATGATCTCGTATGATGCTGGTTGCTGTGCACCCTTGTACACTTTGATTGTTTATATGTGTATTTTGTTACGCTTTAAGTTGGAGTATATTTGCACTCGTTGCGCTTTGTGGTTATTATTGTGGATCTTATCGAGATGATATGTGCTGGACATCACTGTGAGGTTTTGTCGTAGAGATGGGGGACTTGATCCCTAAGGTTAAGATTAGTGTGGAACTAGATGTTCTATGACTACTAGAATTGAGGAATATGACTTCGGGACGAAGTCTTTTTAAGGGGGGTAGATTGAAATATCCCTAATATTAATTACTTTAATTAATAATGAATTAATTAAATAAAAGTAATTAATGAGAGATTAAGGAATTAAATGTCCTTAAATATGTAAAAAGAACAATAGAATATAATTATCCTAAGAAGGTTAGAAAGAGTTTATTTAACCATAAATGTACATTTGTATAAACGTATGTACGAGTTAAAAAAAAAAGGGAATTGTTAAGCACCTTAAAGAAAGAAATTAAATAGCAACCATACTATTATATAATGTATCATATCAAAGAATACACTAAAATAAAACAAGAGTCAATTGATTTGATTATACTGTAAAATATACCCTTAGATTTAAGAGTGTATTTAGAGAATAAATTAATTAAGAAAGAGTATGTTACATCATGTAGCATGTGATATCACATTAAATCACAATGCAAATCAATAATGTTTGGGGTACGTAGATTAACTAGTGTACTAGTTAATTAAATAGGCATAAGGTCTCAATCTTCTTATTCATTGGAAAGCCCACACACACTAATTCTCTTCTTATCTACTAAGACTTAGTGGCCCACATCTTCAAGTAAATCCTGACTGGCAAATGGAACAAATATACTTCCGGGCTCTCTTCAGTGGTCACTAGCACTACACGTTTCTCTCATCTATTCACAAACCCAAGCTAACTGGGGATATACACACGCGACATCTCTTCATTCTCTCGACATCTCTTCATTCTCTCAACCTTCTTCCTTTTCCTACACCAACCCTAACGATGAACAGAGAGCAGATATCAGCGCCCCCACCTAATTCTTCTGGTATCCAGAGCAAACAAGGAACACCTCTCCTTCTTCACTCTCTGCTCATGGTAATTTTGTGAACCAAGCCTAATCAGTGAGCAAGGAACATAATGATTTCTTTCCAGTGTCACGCCTCTCTTCACCCTCTTCCTGTATCTGCACTGGTTGTAATCAACTATGGGAACTGCCGTTCTGGTCACCAGATTCTAATTCGGACAAGGTAAATAGGTGAGGTATTGCTTCTTCTCTTGTTGCGAGTGCCTCTGCTCTCCCTGAACTTTGCTGTACTGAACAACAATGTTCATGGGTGAAACCAGAAATATGCACGTCTGGCATCTCCATCATTCCTGTCCAAAGTTCCAGTAATCTCGCACACCAGACTTTGAATCGGTAGGACCTTGCTCCCCTCTTGTAGTTTTTTTTTTCTCCAAGGTTTGAAGTCAAATATGAACCCATCTGTGTTCTCTCTTGTTCCATCTGTGCAAGTGTTTAAATCGACACCTGGGAGTGATGTTAGGAGCAATGTTTCATTCTGGTTCAAACTGAAAAGAAACCTTGAGGTAAAGGCTTTAACCCTTACGATTGAGTTCTGATTTCATTTGGAATCTGGTTAACTTCTGCTCATCCTTGTTCTCTGCTCATCCTTGTTCTCCATTCTTTGATGCTGAAAACACTAGGAGGGTGATAATCCAGCCCTGACAGAAATCAAAGTAAAACATATACAGACCCTAACCGATTTTAGGGTCTTGAAGCGGTGAGTAAACTGTATTTCCTTTACATGTCAAGGTTAAATCTTTGAGTAATCCCTAACCATAGTTCTATTCCTTATTACTATATGTTTCACAATCTGTTTAAAATAAACCCCAACAGTGTTACGAATCTGGGAATGGGAATGATGTGCTTGATCTTACGATTTGGCAGTTAGTGTTACTACTGAAGGAGTAAATAGATTGGTACTGATTTAGCGGTTAAGTGCATAACAAGTATACTGATTTCAGAATGGTGTATATGCGTGCGGTTTGGAAATTAATTCCATAATATAAGAAATTAGAGAAAACGGAGGAATTGAAGGGAGTGTATAATGCGTAATTAAAAGAAATATAGAACACTAAGCATAATCAAAACAGAAAGGGATTATTTTTAAGAAGTCTAGGAGTATAAGATGTGAATTTTATGAAATTAAGGGTTAAATATAAAAATAGAGAATCAATTGGGGTATTCTTTGTATATAATACTCAATCTAGCCAAAGAGATAATTTAAGTGGTCAACCTTGACCACATGTAAGGGTTGACCAAATTAAATGATGAAAATAATTATTTTGGGTATTTAGAGAAATGATAAGTTAAAAATAACATTTATAAAAAAATGGGGTAGTTATATAATTACCGAAAAATATAGGCGTTGGAAAAATAAATATTAAGACCCTAGAGGTCTGTTTGGGAATTAAAAGAATTTTTGGGTTAGTTTGATGGATTAATTAAATAAGGGTTATAATATATGGTTAAGTGCTAATGTTTGACAATTTAAAAATCCATGGGTCTATAATGTACTTTCTGAAAGATTAAGGGGTTGTAATGGAATGTAAATAAAGCTTATGGGTTTGTACTTAAATTTGGGTAAATTATGAGTTGTTTTGGTAATTTATTTAATTAAGGAGTATAACATATAGTTTAAGTATTAAAATGTAATATTATATAAAATTTATGGGTACTTGGTAAATAAGCAAAAATTCGAGTGGAAATGTGAATTAAAACAACCTTTGGGGCTGTTCGGAAATTTGTAGGAAATATTGGTTGGATTTTGAAATTAAATAAATCAATGGTATATTATAAAGTTGATATTAAATTGTAAGTTTGCAAAATAAATATGGGCCAAAGTGTAAATGATGAAAGTATGGGTTAAGATACATCGAAACCGAACAGGTGGGGTTATTGAGGATTAAGAGAAGTGTTGGGTTAGTTTTGGTATTTAAAAATAATTAAAGTGTATATTATAAAGTTTTAAGTAATTAAATGGAAGTTTATAAAATAAAGGGGGTTTATATATTAAGAGAAATATATGGGTGATCAAGTAAATCTGAACATGTGATGGAGTTGTTCGTAATATATACATATGCATATGTATATTATAAGGTTGGAATATCTTGGATTATAAATTACTAAGGTTAAGAATATAACAAGTATGGAGTATGGGGTAGTTTTGTAAATAAACTAACATATAGGATGAATATGGGAATTACCGAAAATAAAAAAGGTTGTATGGGAAATATATATGTATATGGGCAGGTTATAATATAAAGTTTTTGGGTGATATAATGTGACATATTTAAGTATGAAAGAATTTGTCATAAAAGGGTTATTAAAGAGCAAATATGCATTATATACAATTACATTAAATGATGGGGTAAGTTGACGAATTTCGGAAGTATAAGATATAGTTGGAATTTTATTACAAGAGGAACTCTATAAGTAATATAATGTGAGATTATAACATGGCATGAGGGTATAGTACTAATAACAAGTTACATATGGGATTATACAATTCCAAGTAGAAACGTGAAAATAACGACAACGACGTTATAAGCATATACAATACATAGTATGTTACATGCACGTAAAAGGGTGCGCAAATGACAACGCGTAACAGCAACTATAATATATGCGTACTTGTATATGCATAAATGCCGCGCACGTACGTAAATATTACTACGTAAATCAGTTCGTATAACGAAATGTTTAAATGTCATGCATGCGCGTACGTAACATTATTCCCGCAAGCATGCGACTTGACAATACGTAACCAAATTGTAAACGTAACTTCCTGGTAATAAGTGTTAACGTGGTAGTAACGATTACATGTCCGTAAACTATAACGAGTAGTCGAAATCTAAATCCCTAAGATTAACGAACATTGAGTTGAACAAGAGATCAACTAAGGGTTAGCTACGGGATGGAAGTACGGGTTTGATCTAGGATGATTAAGTAAGTTCGAGCTATGTAAATATATACTGATATTAGAACAACGTATGTACCAGAGGTACGAGTTGGTAGGCACGAGTCTTGGGAGCGCTAGAGACTACGCGGGGGTTGTCACGCGAGCGCTCGACGGTGTACGGTATGTTGGATTTTGTGGTCTGAACCCCTGAGGGAAGCCTCGAGTTCGGGTATTGTTTGGTTATGTGATAAGAGTGATATGTGTGCTATGCATGTTGTGTGGATTAATTCCCTGATTTGTTAAGCGATTATTATTGTGCGCGATGTCTTCGGACAATATTACTATGATTTCTCAAGCGATTGGAATACTAATATTCGAGAACTTTACTCCTACTTAACCTAAGTAAACACCTAGGAACGAGACTCGGATCCCCAGTCTCTAGAGCTTGATACTCGAACATGACTATAACCTAGACTAGTTCTAGGGAAGTACATGAGACTTCAAAGGTAAAAAATGGTAAAGACTTCTCCAAGACCTAAGCATTTGCTTAAGGTAGTTGATTAAGGATTAATCACATATTAAGAGTGATGGTTAAGGTACATGGTATGGGAATCCAATTAGTTTTCGACTAGTTGGTTGCGCATTGGTGATCACCGGAGTATAACGTCCGTATCGGACCGACTCCCTCTATATTTCGACGGGCCTAGATAGACGTTGGATTAGGGTGCCGCTTTTGGCATACGGCTTCGGCATTCATGGACGCCTTTATTAGGCAAGTGGAAGACCTGGGATCGAATGATTCTTGGCAATGAGCACCTTGTGTGTACGGGAGGACTACTGTCCAGTAAGGTTATTTACGGGTTGTCCTAACATGACGCCCATAGTATTCAGAGTAAAACTTAATGGCGACTAACATAATTTAGAGGGATTACTACGATTATCCTGGTGGAAAATTACGCATTCGAATACTGTGTGTTGTATACTTTATATTGTGTACTGTGTTTTTCTCGTTGAGTATTGTATGTGGTGTATGTACGGTTCACTGATGGAATGCTAGATGCTTCTTTATGCATTTACCGCTGTCTATATAAACTGTAAATGAACCAGCATGTAATCAACCTCATGTTCAGACGGCTAATTGACCTAAGTGACCTAAAGGGTCTAGGACAACATAGTTTAACATACTCGGCCAAGTGCTGAGCCCTCCATGGGCACCGATATTTTATGTTTCAGGTGATTGACGATTGACGCCGGAGTGCGGGATCGTGGGTAGATGACCTCGACTTCTATTACGCTTCTAGAATTTATTCATGTTAGTACGTTGTAATCTGGGAATTGTTAAGTGCTCACTTGTCATAGGTATCAGTTTGTATATAGGATAACGTAATAAATATCTCGTTCATCACTGCGGTTAGTTGTTATTGTCATTTGTTATAATTCGGATATGCTTCGTTACTCGCATGGGCAAGTAATGGCATGTGACACCCAAGTGAGGATTAATGTAGTTAACTTCCGTTGTGACATGTCTTTAATTATGTTACGAGAGTGATTATTGTGGGAGTGATTATTACGGGTTTATAGAGTGGGGTGTTACAAGGAGATCATTCTCCACCCCTCAAAAATCTAAAACCACCAACTTTATTTTTGAGGATAGTATCGGTTAAGAGCTTAAAGAGCACCATTAGAAGACCTATCATCTTCTTCATGTTCTAAGGCAAGAAAAAGACCAAAGCTTCACTCTTTTCCATTTTCCCTTGCAAATCCAAAACTCACGTGAGTATTATTATGCCATTGTTAGCCGATTTTGGCATTTCAAAGAGGAGTTGAAGCCTTGTCATTTTCTACTCAAAAACTCCATTAGAAGCTCAAGGTAAGACCTACTAAGTGGTCTAAATGGTTTCTCACAAAGTTAGGGTTTAATACGTGAGGTAGAAAAATTCACTAGTTTTGGTGTGTATGTGTGTGCTTGGTTACATGGTATAGCTTGGCTTAAATAAACCAAGAAAAAAAAGAAGGAAAGAGGACAAGAAAGGAGAAGGAGGGAAAGAAAAAGGAATCAAGGAAACCCAAGGTAAAGAGAAGTCTCTGTATAGTTTTGATGTATGTATGCGTATAAGTATGTTGTTTTAACAATGGTTTAGACATCACCGTAACAGTAGGAAGAGTATGGGTATATTAATGTGAACGGTAATTGTAGTTTGAAGCCTTTGAAAACAAGTAAATGAGTTGTTAAGTGTAATGGTATTGAGTAGTAGTATAGTGTGGAGGAATACCAAAATGTTTTAAAGCTATAAAAGACATTTAAAAGCTTGTATAAATCTGGAGGAAAGGAATGAGTATGTGCAGGAAATTTATTGTGTTGTATAGTGTTGAATTGATATAGAAGTTTGGAATGAATGTTTGAGCTGAGAAATGCATGTGGGCAATGTTAAAAATATAGGGGAACCTCTGCCCAAATTTGTATGGAAATTTAAAGACTTAGTTGTGTAAGAGAAGAAAACTATCTAGGTGATAACTAGGTGTATTTGGAGAGTTTAAGTGAGTAGTTTAGTACCTTGAAAACAGATTTGAAGAGGGTCTAGGTAATGAGGAGAACAAGAGTGGCAAAGTAATGGATTTAGAATGCTAGGAAAAACATTGGTAGAGGGAGTAGTGAATGGTAAAGGTTTAAGGAAAAATCTGTAGCATTTGTGGAAGAAGAAAAGTGTATGAAATACCCCAAACTTAGATATGGTGTTTAAAGGATAAACTAAGATATAAGGAGGCTAAATAATGCCTTAGAAACATTAAGAAACATTTCTAATCAAAGAAAATATAAGGAAACACCAAAAGAGCAGTTTTAACAGAAACGTGCTCTAAGCTTGGAGAGACTTGGGAGAGTGCCCAAATATTGTTCTAAGACCTTAGTAATATCCTAATGGTCATTTCAAATCAATTACCAAAGAAAACCAAGCTTGAAAACAAGTTAAAACACAAAATGTGCTTTAAGGAGTCTTAAAGCACGTTTTTGAAAAATTGTCTTGTAAATGAGTTTTGAATGGCTAAATGTCCATCATTACTCTTTAATTAATATGTGTACTATAGTATCACATTTGGAGGTCTATATCAATGGGAAATCAAAAATTTCACAACAATGTGCCTTGTTTTGATGAAGTGAATTAATTAAGCTAGTTTATAACATAAGTCTATATAAGTGAGACATTTGGTCAACAAAGACTTAATTACCCTCATTTACAAAAGGGGGCCGGTTTTTTAAGTATGACTCATCACACTTATCTAGCTAAGTAAAGAGAAAGCAAAAACAAGTAAGTTATAAAGTAAAAACACTATTCACCTTTTAAGATAAATATCACATTTTACTTACCTCTCTCCTCACTTCTTCATTCTCCCTTGTTTCACACGGTTTCTTGCTCTCTTTCTCTTCTCCATTAACGTGAAGCTCCTCTCCATGCTAGCTCCACCTTCTCTTGCACACAACTTGCTCATTTTAGCTCCAAATCCAAAACAAAATACATATTCTTCTTAGTTAGCTCAAGCTCCTCCTTTCTATCTTTTCAAAACTTCAAGAGCTTCATTTCGGTGCCAAGTCAAACCACCATTAGAGGAGGAAATTCAAGTTTGGAGACTCCATTGGCATCTCCATTCTCTTAAGGTAAAGAAAGTGTAAGAAAATCTAGGTTTCCACCATTTTCTTCACATGTCCGAAAATATATACTCATGGGACTCCATGTTTATGCCTTGTTCTAGCTTGTTTCTACTCTTCAAAGGAGAGAGGAGGTCCTTCTTGCTTCATACCCAAGTTTGTCTTGAGAAAACCAAGGTAAAACAATCACATTAATACCTTAAAACATATTTTTTAACCTAGGGTTTGTTCCTTAGGGTTAATGTGTTATCTAGTACTCATTGAAGTCATTGGATATTGGTTAGAACATTGGCAAGGAGATACACATTGGTGACCGAGATTGAACAAAGAAAAACCTAAGGAAGAAAGCTTTTGAGCTTGTAAAAGAACAAGGTAAATTACTTACCTTAAGGTGTTTTGTGTTGTTTAAGGGAATGGGATTTAGGTATGTGATGAGTTTAGTAGAGAGTTTACATTAGAAAAGGGTTATAAAAACCTAGGAGAAACAATGACTATACCTGTGAACTTGTGACTAAGGAGCAAATGAGAAAGAAGAGATAGATTAAGAATATCAAGGTGAAGTACAAGAAGCATTTTATTTCAATGGGAGCCTTGTTGAGTGTATTTGCAGGTTGAAGGCATATATATGTGGAAATTCAGTGGTTAAGATTATTGTCATTTAAGGGCCTAAGTGCCAAGCATTTTAAGTTTAAGCACTATATGATGAAGTGGTGAAGTTTTAGTGTAAATTGTGTGTTAAGGTGTTGTGGTGAGAATTTGTGTGATGTTGGTTGTTTGATGGAGAAAAGCCATGTATTAGGTGGTATTATATACTAGAGAACCTATGGCAAAATTTAAAGGAGAGCTTAAGTGTTTAAGACATTGTAAGGGAAATTAATGACTAAGTGAGGTACTAGGATGTTCTAGAGATTGTCTTGGTGAAAAAGGGTGAGAATAAGGTGTTCTAAGGACTTATAATGACTTAGGCGTTACTAGGAAGGATTTAGAAATCAAGAGAGTGCATTTGAGTATTTAGGACTTAGGTAAAAGTTGGTAAACAACTAGGAAGGAAGTTTAAGTTGTGAAAGAACATTAAGTAAATGCTTAAGAGAGTTTTAGATAGTGAGAGATGCTTGGGAGATGATGTTATAGTGGTGAAGAAAACATTTGGCATAGTGGTTACATTAGGTATGAACCACCACCTAGAACTTAGAGAAAGCATTACAATTACATTATCACAAGGAAAATGCATAATGACTAAGGTGGATTTTGGGTGAATCTAATGAGTTGGTGGAGGTTATAAGGTGGATTAAGGTGCGAGATGGTGTTTGGACCTATTAACACTTGTGAAAGAATTTGGAATTGAAAGAGGCAATTTAAGAGGAGGTCTGTAGAGGACCGACCCAGGGTCCCCGACCCAGTTTTGGTCGGTCGGCCAAGTTAAGCCCCGAATGCCTCTGGACTGGACCGACCCAGGGGGTTTGGTCGGTCGCTTAGCCTTGGGTCGGTCGGGCAAAGGTTTAAAGTAGGAAAATGGGTTCTGTAAGGGACCGACCCAGAGGGTTGGGTCGGTCGGTCTAGCTCTGGGTCGTCGGATGGGTTTCAGAGACGGAAGAGTTTCTGTAATGGACCGACCCAGGGGTAGGGTCGGTCGGTGGGTCGGTCGACCCTTAACACTTAAAAAAAAAAGAAGAAGAAATTTTGAATCCTAAGAATGGTAATAGGTAATGAGGTATACCTTTGGTAGGGCGGTAATGATTAGGACCCTAAGAACTTAAGGAATTAAGTTAAGATTAAGCATAAGTTTTAATGTTTAAAATTAAGTTGTAGGCTAAGTGGCAAGAACTTGAGAGGTTATTAAATGGGAATCTTTAGAGACTAAGTGAGTTAGTAAGGTGCTAATAACTAATGACCTAAAAATGAATGAATGTTTTAGGTTTGAATTGGGACCCCGAAGAAGGTTAAACCAAACAACGATCGACGGTGAACGGTACAGTCTTTCCTGTGACCTGCTTGCTAACGAGGTGTCCCTCGCTTGTGTGCTATCTGCTTATTTGCTATGACTAAGACAAGATAAAGCATGCAACCGTCGTGTTTATTCTCGATGTGAATGTTTACTCCACACTAACCCACGAGACTTGAGAATGTTGCTAACTAAGTTTAGTACTCATGAGCTAAGGTTAAGAACTAAGTATTGGTGATTGTTGGTTTTACCCGTCAAGGTTTAACTACACTTGGTATTAAGGCTTTCACTAACCATAACTTGGGGTGGGAGGTGAGGAATCCGGAATGGTACCGGCACATGTGTATTGGGGAAGGTCGGTATCTGAATCAGATCCGACTTCCAAATAAGACTTGTCATTAGACTCGTCGCCTAGGGTCAACAAATCGACCCGACCACCCGGGCTACTGTTTGAGGTGGGAGGCACATTAAGGATGGCGTGGGGGGATCAAGCCTACATCCCCAATAAATTAAGAAGGTAGCTTATCGTCGGATAGTGCACTGCTACCGGCTAGGGTTAACCAAGCCCTACAAAGATAAGCAACCAACTAAGGGCTAACCAATCTAAGTGGAGTGGTTGGCAATATAAGGTTAAGGAGATTGTGGATCTAAGGAGTTAAGAACTAACTCACTTATTAAGGGAACGTCTGAGTCGTTCGTTTGCTCATGAGCTAATTATGTTCATTGTGGTTGTTGGTTTGATGTGCTTCCTATTAAGCTTATTGCGCTATTTATGCTTATCATGTTAATCAACTCCCATGCTATCGACAATTAGACGTCGTAGCCCCGTTAGCTTGGGGGCCATGGGAGGGTCGTACCAGCATTCGTGCTGACCCCCTTTGGGAGCTGTTTTTACACTTGCAGGTAAGCGGCCGATGAAGTCACACCGCGAGAGTAGGAGCGGGTAGCCCTAGGTGGGACTTTATTTTGAGTACGGGTAGCGCCTGTGCACCCGTCTGTTAGTAGTGGAACATAAGATATATTATGTGGTTGAGAATACTTAAAACTCGGATGGTGTATGTATTTTGGATGCACGGTTGTAAATATTTAAATTACGGTAATTCTTGTTGGTTAGACCGTAGCTAGGTCCTGGTGTTACTTTATCCCGCTGCGACGTTAAGTATAGGTTGTTAAGTTGCGATAACCACGATTGGCTTAGGACGGGGTGTTACAAAGTGTAGCACCCAGAGGTGGGCTACCTCCCACATCGATTGGGGAGGAGAACGAAGTGTGCCTTATAGGTGCATGGATACCTCTCCCTTGTGTGACGCGTTTTGGGGCGAAACCCCAGGAACAAATCCGTGCGGCCTGCGTGCCAAAGCGGACAATATCACACATGTGGGTTGATTAGGCTGGGCCGTCACAGATGGTATCAGAGCCAGACCCAGGTCGGTGTGCCAGTGGGCCCGCGAGGGCGCTGGGCTCCCGTGAGGGGGGGGTGAAGTGTAGCACCCAGAGGTGGGCTACCTCCCACATCGATTGGGGAGGAGAACGAAGTGTGCCTTATAGGTGCATGGATACCTCTCCCTTGTGTGACGCGTTTTGGGGCGAAACCCCAGGAACAAATCCGTGCGGCCTGCGTGCCAAAGCGGACAATATCACACATGTGGGTTGATTAGGCTGGGCCGTCACAGTGTAACAGGGAAGAAAATTTGACAGTGAATGGTGTTTTGTAACAGATTGGTATAGAGATGGATTAGGCTAGTTTTGATTGCTTAATGAAGGTCAAAACACCCTAGACTATATGTAGGAATAATGGGGAAGAGAGTGGTAGAAATTTGGAATTGAAACAAGTTTGTTCGGGGATGGACCGACCCAGTCCAGTGAGTCGGACGTGGGTCGGACGGGCATGTTTGTAAGGAAGTAAAAGGGTTCTGTAATGGACCGACCCAGTTGTGGGTCGGACGGTGGGTCGGTCGGACCAAAAACATGGTTTCAGGTTATGAAATGTTATGAGATGATGGGGATTGGTAGGTAATGACGTTATAAGGATGTTAAGGACATGTTAGGTGAGTTTTAATGACAATTAAGTGAGTTAAAAGTCGTATTAAAATGTGAGGGTAAAACAAGTTAAAAATGTTAAGTTATGTAACTAAGTTACGGGGAAAAATTAAGCATTGACATTAAATAATCAAGCAAACCCCGATGTTAATGAAAACACATGTGATGAACAGTTGTTCGAGAATTTGCTCGAGGAACATAAGTGGACGTGGTAAAGTGGACCCGGTGACAGGTATGGTTTTCTTGCAACCTGTGTCCTACCGGATTACACCGGCTTGTATGCCAATATGTTTTCCTGAGTGTTTGCCACCTTGTAAGATAAAACATGTAATGAGTTTATAGTAATTCATTTATGTGGCGAATATGATTCCGATACCGTTTAACCTCGAATGTGTGTGTTAAACTTAACTAACCGACTCTAGGATCATACAAGAGATCGGCAATCGGATTTAACGACCCATACCATGGGATCGTTCTAACCACGGCTATGCGTGAGTTGGTTGTATATTGTTGCTATGTGCAAGTGTGTGAACCTCCTTTGGGTGATTAACTCGGTTATGATACCGTATGGTTGAGGGTGTGATAGGCTCCAATGAGAGCCCTAACTATTAACTTATGAGCATATGTAGTACTAATGGGGGGAGAGTCCGGTCTGGTCCGGCCACGCTGGAGGATGGGGTCGTGCCATTATAGTTCGACCCTCTGTGGTATGTTATGGTTTTTTCCCATTGGGTTTCCAACCTCCCTTTTAGCTTAACCAAAGCTATATTACTGACTCACGTCGGGCCACGGGGCATCTAATGGTTATGTTATTTCGGTGTGCTGGGATTACTATATCCGACACACCTTGGGTATAAGTTAACCGTTCTATATAACTGGACGGTAACGAGGTTGGTAACGAGCTTAACATGGGATTGGCAAAAATCCCTAGGCTCACATGGTATACTAACTATGATGGAAGGTTCCTTGTGAGAACCGATTTTATGGTGTTATGTAATGTATTGCTATGCAAATTCCCTTGCTATGCTATGGTATATATATATATTCGATGTTTTAAATGAATGCGATGTCATCATATGTACGTTGAAACAAGAAAGGTGTTATTATGTTTTATTATGTGAGAAATGAGATATGTTGTATGATATGGAATGTGTGGATCATGGAAATGAATCCCAGCTTGTGACAAGAGGCGTTTAAGGATACCCGATTGATGGGTACACGTCGTTCGTTAAGGAATAGCTCCGTTTAGAGGAGACCACTCTAGGGTTTAAGGAATCATTGGATGGTTGGTTAAGTGTGGATTTTTGGTTATAGGTTGAGCCCATTGAGGCGAAATGCTATGTGTTGTATGGTTATGGCTTGTATGCATGATTTAAATATAATCACTGCATGCTAAGACGACAATTAGTTGTGCGTGGCCCGGTAGCATGTGGGCTGCGGGATTACCATACCAGCAAAGGTGCTGAGCCCCTTGGGGGCCACCCTTTCTCTCCTTTTCTATTTCAGGTACAAGGAGCTGGAAACCGTTCGAGAGTAGGACGGGCAGATGTTTACACATGGGTAGCCATTAAATGGCGTGAGTATGATAGGCGTAGTAAGACCGAAGTTGTTGTCGGCAGTAGTTTGTAAATACTCGGTACAGGGGGAGTGTATGTATATAATAAATGTTGAAGATGGAATGAGGATTGTATTGTGTAGTTTCTCGGAATCTAGTCCATCAGACCGATACAATGTACATGTATTAGCCTTGTTAGCCACGGGTGGTTAACGGCGTGTAACCCATTGGAATAAGTAATGTGGATGAGTTGAGTTCCGCTGCCGATTGTTATTATGTGGTTTGTTGTTGGTTGGGGTGTTTACAAAAAGTGGTATCAGAGCGAAGTATCGCTCTGATGACTGAATTACCGAGCTTAGGAGTACCGAGTTAGGATTTAAGTACTTTGGTTAAGGTTGAGTGATAGCGTGAGAAATACGCTAGTAGGTTATTACCAGGGAATACTGAAACCTACTATATCCATCCCACCCTCCACAATCCCTGTTTTATAACTTGGGAAGATGCCAGAGAGATGGAAGTCCACTCTTACTCGGGAATACCCGATCTGGCTGTTATTAAATACCTTTAGGGTACGGAGAACCTGTCATACGGTAGATCCCGAAAACTGGGAATCCCGGAGACGGTCTCCATCTGAACAATGTTTACCGCATTTGATAGCGAAGAATGAAGGATTTTGTGTATAAAGAATAGAATTTCCAGCAACCTGGGTCGACATGCAGAGCAGTCGAGAATAACCAGCTTGCAACGCACCGTCGTGCAACAGGCAAGAAGTGGATTAATAGAACCCGAGACAAGAGTCTACGGAACCACAGTTGATAATATACACCAACGGTATACCAACCGACAAGGGAACTACAACGTAGTGCCCAAACGTGGAACGGATACAAAGAAACAATACTATGAGAACGGGGTCTCCCAGAAAGGGAAACACCCTAGCTACTGATTATCATGTGAAAACAGTGAGAAGTTACCTAGAGGAGTATTTATCAAGGCAGTAGGATCAGTGAGGGCCAACAAGGCCACTGATGACAATATGGGCGAAAACAATACCACAAACGGTATGTGTTAAACCGATAGCCATTAGCAGCGCACTTGCCATACAAGTGCTGCTATAACAGGGCTGTTCGGAAATTCATAACCACTACAAAGTACTTGGAAAAGTACAATAAAGTTAAATGTGAATGTCATAACAGTGGAAGGGCCTGTTAGCCTAACCTCTGTAATTGGAAGTACACCAGTCGGCAAGAAGCTAGACTTGGCTAAGGTAAGAAGATGTTGTGAAACCATGGAAATTTTTCTTTTAACGCAGATTTATTCAAACCCTTTTCTTTTCAAAACCAAATTTTCTTTCAACCCAACACTTCTTTCCAACCTTCTTTTAAACCAAACCGGTGAAACCAAGAGCAATTGACAAGGATGCAACAGTGGATAAACCTTCCCTCGATTAAGTTCGGGAAGCAAGGAATGAATATTGTCACGGGACAATATAAGGGAGTTGACAACAGAATACTTCACCTAGGCGCGTGACGGACAACGAGGTGTACCGACTGTGTTATGGGACGACCGCACTCCGATAGGAGCATGTGGACCTGACAGACCTACTTATAGGTTAGTTGGGTAAGTAGTAATGTATCAGTATGATACCCCATATATGTATACCAGTAGAGTCCGAAACACGGGAAGTAGTCGACTCCGTCTACGGTCAGCAGTATAAATTAAACAAGAGCTAAGGATTACAAGGAATAGTTGAAGTTAAGGAACTCAGTTAAGTGAACGAGATTAAAGGGATTAGTGAATTCCTTTCAGGGGAATGTTTAAGAGTTAGGAAGTGCGAAGTGCACAAACGATTAAGTAAAGACATAGTATATGTCTTAAGGATCCTCAGGGATAAACATGATAGCTGAAAAGCAGGGCAAGGCAGATGCCTAATGTGGACACATTAATGTGCAACCAACGGGATGAAACTCCCAGAATGAGTACCTACACTACCGGGAAGTGTTGATCTTCACTGAAGAGGATAATAAGTCAGTTAAGAACGCAAGAAGGCGTGCCTAACGGAATGTACCAATAAGTGTGAACTAAATGTAAATGATAACTGAGCAACACCCAGGAACAATCCTTGAGGGGTGTTCGCATCAACAATTGTTGAATGAAATGCATGACAGAAGCACAAGGGTTGAAACTAACACACAGTTTAGACATAAGTTGTCAGGAGACGGACTGACAAACCTAAGGGCATCCCATGAAAGGAAACGTGATGCAACGACCTTGTAATATTGTACAGAGAAGTACATGTGTGTGGACAGCCTATAATGAGCCCAGCTCAAGGCAAATAAGGCTTATAATCCAAAAGCAGGATATATCATATAAATTCGATTGATGGTAGAAGTTTAGGTTGTATAAGCGAATAGAGTGGAGAACGAACCACTGCATTAAGAGTGGGGATACCTCTCGAAATTGTGACACCGCAGGAGCGGTAGTTATGTGAATCGAATTCAAGGAATATGTTAAGGAGGGACCATGTTGTTATTGAAAGAGAAATTAGCTTAGTAGTATGTGTATAAAGTGAAGCACCTGGCTGAATAACGCCGGCTTGTGACTCGAATGATCGATGCTCAAGGAGCATTCAGTGGTCATCCAAATGAGGGATGAACCATAATGTGAATAATGTAAATTTATGTGTGGAAGTTAATGTGACAGTAAATACTATGTGAGTTAGTGTTATACAAGGAGTAAGGGTACGGTGCGCAATAAGCGACCGTTGTATGAGTATTGTTAGATGATAAAATGGTGAGTGAGCAGAGTTATGAGTTAACCCCAGTGGAGATACAACAGTAAGTGATAGCTACGAACCGAGCAGTAAGCCGGTGACAAGTATTATGTAATAAGAATTTCAGTAAAACACAGTGTAAATTCCTATCGCAATCGCATGAGAAATTTACTGTCGAGAGTTTACGCCTCGCACTCTGTATGACTGAGTGTTTTGGTATTGCACTTGTGCAGTAATGATCAAGTGGGATAGCTAGGAATCAGAAGCATGATAATTGTGGAGGAATAATGTTATAGTGGCCGATGCATAGGTAATGCAAGGCCGCGGGAAAGGAAGAGTACTTGTACGAAACCAAAGGTGGAGGTATGGTTAAGAATGAGTGATAACAGTGGCACTAAATGCCAAATATCGGTATGGAATATACCCCAAATGTTCTAATTAGCTGAGAGAGCACTACACACTAGGTAGTAGCTCAATCTCAACCGATAGTAAGTCGGTAGAAGCAAGTCAATCATTGTGAATTACATAGTAGTTTATGCTGTAAGCTACTGGAGAAATGGATGGAAAATTGTGAAACTCACCGAACTCGCTCAGGGTAAGAGATACCATGCGTCGGTTGAGAACCCATTGTTCCCAAGATAAGGGCAATACATTGGAGATGTGCAATACAGTAACAGTAACGAATGGAGCAAACTAGCTCTATAATTATCAGGGTTGCGCAACAGAGGCCAGTGAGCCCATGCGTCAGGTACCGGGTATACATTGTGAATACGAATGGATGGCTAGATTCAATGCCTAAAAGCCTCACAGGCCAGGACCGAAACCGGTTATGAGTTACAACTCCAATGCGAATTCTTGGTTTAGGGACTAAACCGCCAATATGGTTAAGATCCTCTAATCAGAATCCATTGTGTAATGGACCGCGTGGAAGTTAAAACACTTCACGACGGCAGAACATTTTAAGCCAATGCTCAGTGATTGATTACGTGGGCGTAATCCCCTTTAAGGGGGGTAGAGCGCAAAACCACTTAGTGTGTTTTACCGTACAAGTGTACGTGATTGGGGTTGTGCATAGCACAAAATAAATTGTTATGATGGTTGGCGCGTGTGTTATATAAACATACGCATTATGTGGTTTAAATTGTGGTAATTGCGCACAAAAGATGCGAATACCATTGTGGGAAGTGTGTCATCTTGTTAACAGTGGTGTGTGAGAGTACAAGTGGAGGGGAGTAAAGAAACTCCTGGGGAACTAAAACCCCGACGGTGCATAAATGTAAACCATGTATTGTATTTTGATAAAAGATATATGTATATATATACAATGTTGTGATTTATGAAGGGTTATGAGACCGACATAGAACCTAGTGAGAATTAAATTCTCTGGGTAACTTGAATTAAGTTGGATTTGGATGATGATTGATAGACGGAGTTCTATCCCTTGGAGATGTCATGATTATGACTAGAAGGATTTAAAGATAGAAAATGGGATATGCTTGAATTAATTGTTGGTTGAAAATGAAGTGGGAGGTGAAACTTGATTATCATGAGATCAAGGGAAGCCGAACACAAATTGGGGTGGGAAGATAGTTCAACACTGATGCTGATCACATCAGGGTTGGGTGACTCTTGAAGCTCCCTGTAAGTGGTCACAAATAACCATGTTAAGAAAGATACAAGGAGCATAAAATGGACTTGGAGTTGTGTGGTGTTTTCAAAAGGATTTTCAATTGGTGTTTTCAAACAATCGATTAATATTTTGAATAAAAGATTTTCTTATACTTAACCTAGTAAAGAATATTTTTGTAGTACTTGCTCACGAGCTGAGGACGTATGAGCCTTGTCTTCGGACCGGTGACATGAGAAGTACATATGTTAAAAATTAAGTGAATGTTTTGATCTCCCAAAGGAACGGGGACCAGAAAGTGTCCATCGCGACCGGGTTCTGCGGGGTCACAGTGTATATGTACTCAACATGGGACTTGAGCCCATGGAGAGATGGAAAAGGTATTTCTGTTTGATATACATGCTATGACATGTTGTTTGGTATGTGTGATAAGGGTTATTTGACTTTGATCTCCTAAAGTGTGTGCTATCAAGACCTATGAGTCTAAATGTGTTGTGTTACATAGACCTATGAGTCTAAATGTGGTTATGTCACCCAGACCTAAGAGTCTGAGGGATATTGTATGGGTGCAAGTGTGGTGAAGGTACCCGGACCATTGAGTCCGAGGTTACCATGTGAGCATGATATTTTATGTATAATGTGGATATGTTGCCCGGACCATTAAGTCCGAGGTTGGATGTAAAGGGTGGTTGGTAATGGAAGTGTTATGGCTATAAGTAATTCCCGTATTCTAATCCAATGATGCGAGGAAATGTGAACTTCGAGGACGAAGTTCTTTTAAGGGGGGTAGATTGAAATACCCCAAACCTTAGTATGTTGTGTAAATGTTAAACTATGGTATTTAAAGGCTAAAAAGTGCCTTAGAAACATAAATGAATCATTTAAACCATGGTAAACACAATAAAACACTAAGACACGGTTTGAGCAAAAACATGCTCTAAGGTTGGAGTGAACTTGGTTAGGACCCAAAGAGCCTACCAAGACTTGATAATGTTTAATTATGACTTATAAGGCTAATTAAGTCCTTAGGAAACTTTGGTAGACAATGAAACCAAAAAAACACAAATAAATACCTTAAGGTCAATAAGAGCAAAAATGTGCTCTAAGCTTGGGATAAATGTGTATAAGACCTAATGGTCATACCTATGCCTCATTTATATGTTAAGGAACATATTAAATCAATTACCAAAGAAAACCAAGCTTGGAAACAAGTTAAAACACAAATGTGCTTTAAGAAGTCTTAAAGCACGTTTTTGAAAAATTGTCTTGTAAATGAGTTTTGAATGGCTAAATGTCCATCATTACTCTTTAATTAACATGTGTACTATATAGTATCACATTTGGGTGGCTATATCAATGGGAAATCAAAAATTTCACTTCTATGTGCCTTGTTATTGGTAATAGTGATTTTATACTAGTTTGTAACATATAATGTTATAAGTGATTAAGTTGGTCAACAAAGACCAAAACACCCTTCTAACTATAGGGGGCCGGTTTATCATGTGGTGACTCACCACTCACTTGTTAACTTGTTAAAGAAATAAGGATGACTAAGATAAGTACTATTTGCTTTATAAGTTACAAATATCTTCTAAAAAGCAAATCTATCTTCATTCTTCCTTCTCTTCTCATTTCACACGGTCCCATTCTCCTTCTTCCTCTCTTCTTCTTGTTCTCTCTCGGTAATGCTACTACCACCATGGAAGTTCCAACTTTGAACACATGTAAAATCTTGCTCACTTGTTCAATCAAAAACAAACACCACCATTCTCTTAGTTAAGCCAAGCTCTACAATCTTGTCTCTTCAAAACTTCAAAACCTCCATTTCGGTGCCAAGAGAAACCACCATGGGAGGAGCTTGAGCTCACCTTTTCACATATTCATGTTCTCTTTTGCTTCAAGGTAAGGAAACTCAAAGAAAATCCATGTTTCCTCCATGTTTTCATGGTCCGAAAATTCACCTCACAATGTGTGTATTTATCTTGCTTGTTTTAGCTTCATTTGAATCTTCCAAGGGCAAGGAGGAGTCCTCTCTTGATACTCATTCAAGCTCTCTTCCATTCAAAGGTAAACAATTACCTTGATGTGTTAAAACAATCTATGTAACTAGGGTTTACAAGGAATAAAGCTTAAGCTTATATACTCATTTCAATGTTGGTATATTGTTTAGTTTTGGCAAGGAACCAAATGCCTTACCGTTTTACAAGGAAACAAGAAAGAAATTTGTGAGGAAAAGAGGTAAACAAGCTATCTCAATGTGGTTTAATGCCTTAGGAAATAAGCTTATGATGCTTGTTAAAACTACCTAAAGAGCAAATGGTAAATGAGCTAGTAAAATGCTCTCAAGGAGTTTATTAAAGGAATATGTATTGTTGGGTGTATTTGCAGGTCAAAGGCATTATTAGTGGGAAATTCAGTGTTTAAGGTTTATGCAATTTAAGGGCCTAAGAGCCATGCATTTAAGGGCCTAAGAGCCATGCATTTAAGGGCCTAAGTGCCAAGCAATTTAAGTTATGCACTATATTGTGATGTAGTGCTTAATGTTTGAAGTTTGAGTATAAATGTGTTTGATGGATTTAGGTGTTATTGAATGAATTAAGGTGAAAACCTAAGTGTTTGGATGTGGGAATATACTAGAGAAGCTATGGCCAAATTTGGAAAAATGTGAGAAGTTCTAAGTGTTTTAAGTGGTTTTGGTGAACTAGGAAGTGTTATAGGTGAATAAATGTTTACTTGAGAAGAAAACATGTGTTAAGGTGATTTAGAGTGATGCAAGGATTTAGGTGTTATCTTGGAAGTTTTAGAAATCTATGGGTGTTCTTAAGATGTATTTAAATCTTGGAGGAGTTGTCTAAGGTTTAGGTAATGGTTGATATTCAAGGAATAAAGGGTTTAGGTAAGGTTTTGATTAAGGAGTTTTAAGAAGTTGTGAAAGGAGATTTAGTTAGTAAGAAAGAAGTTGAGAGAGGATGTTAAGGTGTTAGAGGAACACCCTTGGTATAGTGTCATATAGGTGAAATACCACCTAGAGATCTTAAGGAGAAAACATTCCTAGTGTTAGGAATTTTGTTGAGATATAAGTAAGGTTTAAGGAATAGAAAAAAAGTTTTTGTGAGTGTTTTAGAATATCTTAAGTGTGTTGAAGTGCCAAATGATGTTAAACAAATAGGCCTTAGGAGAAATTTGGTGAAGATTTGGCAAAGTTTGGGTAAGTTTAGAAGGCGACCGACCCAGGGGTCCGACCCAGTTTTGGGTCGGTCGAGCCTCTGTTAGATGTTAGGAATGTGTTCGTAATGGTCCGACCCAAAAGGGTGGGTCGGACATGGGTCGGTCGGGTCAAATTTCAAAGGAGGAAAATGTTCGGGGATGGACCGACCCAGTCCAGTGAGTCGGACGTGGGTCGGACGGGCATGTTTGTAAGGAAGTAAAGGGTTCTGTAATGGACCGACCCAGTTGTGGGTGGACGGTGGGTCGGTCGGACCAAAAACATGGTTTCAGGTTATGAAATGTTATGAGATGATGGGGATTGGTAGGTACTGACGTTATAGGATGTTAAGGACATTTAGGTGAGTTTTAAGACAATTAAGTGAGTTAAAAGTCGTATTAAAATGTGAGGGTAAAACAAGTTAAAAATGTTAAGTTATGTAACTAAGTTACGGGGAAAAATTAAGCATTGACATTAATAATCAAGCAAACCCCGATGTTAATGAAAACACATGGTGATGTTAACAGTTGTTCGAGGATTTGCTCGAGGAACATAAGTGTACGGTGTAAAGTGGACCCCGGTGACAGGTATGGTTTTCTGCAAACCTGTGTCCTACCGATTACACCGGCTTGTATGCCATATGTTTTTCCTGAGTGTTGGCCACCTTGTAAGATAAAACATGTAATGAGTTTATAGTAATTCATTTATGTGGCGAATATGATTCCGATACCGTTTAACCTCGAATGTGTGTGTTAAACTTAACTAACCGACTCTAGGATCATACAGATCGGCAATCGGATTTTACCCGACCCATACCATGGGATCGTTCTAACCACGGCTATGCGTGAGTTGGTGTATATTGTTGCTATGTCAAGTGTGTGAACCTCCTTTGGGTGATTAACTCGGTTATGATACGTATGGTTGAGGGTGTGATAGGCTCCAATGAGAGCCCTAACTATTAACTTATGAGCATATGTATGTACTAATGGGGGGAGAGATCCGTCCTGTTTCCGGCCCACGCGTGTGAGGATGGGGGTCGTGCCATTATAGGTTCGCCCTCTGTGTATGTTATGTTGTTTTTCCCATTGGGTTTTCCAACCTTCCCTTTAGCTTAACCAAGCTATATTACTGACTCACGTCGGGCCACGGGGCATACTAATGGTTATGTTATTTCGGTGTGCTTGGGATTACTATATACGACACACCTTGGGTATAAGTTAACCGTTCTATATAACTGGACGGTAAAGGTTTGGTAACGAGCTTAACATGGGATTGGCAAAAATCCCTAGGCTCACATGGTATACTAACTATGATGGAAGGTTCCTTGTGAGAACCGATTTTATGGTGTTATGTAATGTTATGGTGCTATGCAAATTCCCTTGCTATGCTATGGTATATATATATATTCGATGTTTTTAAATGAATGCGATGTCACATATGACGTTGAAACAAAAAAGGTGTTATTATGTTTTATTATGTGAGAAATGAGATATGTTGTATGATTGGAATGTGTGGATCATGGAAATGAATCCCAGCTTGTGACAAGAGGCGTTTAAGGATAACCCGATTGATGGGTACACGTCGTTCGTTAAGGAAGTAGCTCCGTTTAGAGGAGAGCCACTCTAGGGTTTAAGCTCATTGGATGGTTGGTTAAGTGTGGATGTTTTGGTTATAGGTTGAGCCCATTGAGGCGAAATGCTATGTGTTGTATGGTTATGGCTTGTATGCATGATTTAAATATAATCAACTGCATGCTAAGACGACAATTAGTTGTGCGTAGCCCGGTAGCATGTGGGCTGCGGGATTACCATACCAGCAAAGTTGCTGAGCCCCTTGGGGGCCACCCTTTCTCTCCTTTTCTATTTCAGGTACAAGGAGCTGGAAACCGTTCGAGAGTAGGACGGGGCAGATGTTTACACATGGGTAGCCATTTAAATGGCGTGAGTATGATAGGCGTAGTAAGACCGAAGTTGTTGTCGGCAGTAGTTTGTAAATACTCGTACAGGGGGAGTGTATTATTAAAAATGTTGAAGATGGAATGAGGATTGTATTGTGGTAGTTTGCTCGGGAATCTAGTCCATCAGACCGATACAAATGTACATGTATTCCTTGTTAGCCACGTGGGTGGTTAACGCGTGTAACACCATTGGAATAAGTAATGTGATGAGTTGAGTTTCCGCTGCAGATTGTTTATTATGTGGTTGTTGTTGTTGGGGTTACAAAACAAGTTGAAAACTCATATAAATTGTAGTACTGTAACTAGTCCGGGTTTGCAAACCAGCACACAAAAACCGAACTAGCATGAAACTCGACAGAAAGGTTTTTACAAAGGGATGGTCTGGGTTTTGCAAACCAGGACACTAACCCGGACCACCCCAAAAATACACCCGAGATTTGCAAAGAATGGTCCGGGTTTGCAAACCAATCCCTAAACCCGGACCACACAAATTTTCACCCGAGAGAAACTATACTGCATGGTCCGGGTTTGTAACCCAGCCTAAACCCGACCACACTCAAATTCCACCCGAGAGTGACCAAACAATATGGTCCGGGTTTGTAAACCCGACACTAACCCGGACCCTACTAAAAACCCTCCAGAATGTGTTCTAAAGCTATTCTAAGGTAGGGTAAGGATGGGTAATGATTATATAAGATGATTAAGACATAATTAATGATGTTAATGGTCATTAAGACTATAAACAAGCTTAGAAAATAATTGTAAGTAAGTAACTTAAGTAAATGTATTTAAGTAACAAAGAGTTAGTAAGTATAAACTAGGAAACTTTAGGAAAGTAATAAGTAAGGTTAATTATGGATAATTAACCATCCAACTGTATGTATGTGATAGGATTCAAATAGTTGAACACCGAAGGGAGTCGGTGAGTCCAAAGTCAACGGTGAAAGGTATGATTTCTTCATGCCCTGTATCCTAATCTGGTTACCTCGATTTGTGCGCTTATTTGATCACCTAATAAGATAAACGCATGAATCGGATTATATTGCACTTACTCGTGCTTGTTTACATTGTTCTTGGCATTTGTCTTGAACAATAGTTTGTAATATTCATGAAATATATGAATGATGATGACTTGTATTCGAATCTTGTATTGTACTTAAGTATTGTATTGTATTTTGTATAAATGGTATTGAGCATAGTAATTGTGTATGTGGCTTGTTTGAATGACTTCTGCTAATTCCTAACTACCTAACTCCTAACTTAAGTGAGTAAACTGGAATGAGTAGAATCCGATATAGCTTCGGCCACGCGTGAGGATGCGGAGTCACAAGAGGTTGGCTGCAATTCCTGACTCTTAAAACTGGTCCGCGGCCCAAATCCCTTAAATGGGTAGCATCCCGGATTGGTGAGTCAAGTAAATCCCGGAGGTGGGACGGAGTAGTCCCAGGGCCGGAGGTCCCGATGACTTAACATGAGTAAGAGTAAGCAGTAAGTAAGTATGTATGAGTATGAGTGTGAGTATGTATGCGTATGTATGAAGTAACGAGTAAAAAGAGTAATCTCCACCCGATTAACCCGGGTGGACCAATGAAGCTAACAAGTATTGTATATTGTGTATGGAAGTGTATGTGTACTTCGGAGAAAGGTAAGTATGTATTGGATGGGTTATGTTGTACTTCTTGTATGTAATGAAGTGTATGTATGTGTGTATGTCTTGCGTAATGTATTGTAATATTGTGTATAAGAGTATGTATGCATGTATGTTTGAATGAAAATGAACTGCATGTATTCGACCAAGTGGTCGGCGTACCCTCACTAGTACGCGGGGTATGCGGTTATCATGCGCAGTGAAAGCTGACCCCCTAGGGGAACGTTTTTAGTGTGCAGGTGCCGAAGCGGATGTGGTCAAGGTAAGAGACCGGCGGCACACCCTTGTACTTAGAAAGTAAGTAGTTGTTGAGGAATGGGTGGATGTAGACTCTTAGTGAGTATGTATGAACTTGGAAGAGACATTACAATGGTATAAGGATCCTAGTAGACTCGGTTAAGTATATTGTATTGTATGATTATGGAGGAGTAAGTTGAATGGAGCATTGTGTATTTGTTGATGAATGAGTATGTATTATAGATGTGTAGTACTCGGGATTCGGTCCATCAGACCGATGCTGTATGTAAAGAAGTAGCCTTGTTAGTCACGTGGGTGACTAACGGCATTGTATCACCCACTGTATGTAAGTATGTATCCGCTGCGTGTATCTGATGTGTAAGGAGATTGGACGGTAAGCAATGTATTAATGGTAGGGGTGTTACACATTGTATCTGTCTCATGGACCAGATTCCGAGGCAACTATACATTACAATCTCTTCCACTCCAATAATCATTATATATTTACATTCCAACTGTACCCGAGTATTTACAAACAATGCCGACAACAATTTTGGTCTTACTACAAACCTACAATACATAAGTAATAAATAGCTACCCTGTACAACTACTACCCCGTCCTACTCTCGAACGGCTTCCAGCTCCTGTACCTGAAAAAGGAAAGAAAGGGTGGCCCCCCCAGGGGGCTCAGCACTTTTGCTGGTATGGTAATCGTGCAGCCCGCATGCTACCGGGCGACGCACAACTAATTGTTGTCTAAACATGCGGTTGATTATTTTAAATCATGCATGAAAACTATAAACACATAACACATTACATACCCACCACAATGGGGCTCAACGAAACAGTCAACACAACAAAACTCGTTAGATCACTCATTTTGTTCTTTAACCCTTGAGGATTTCTCTTCTAATGGAGCTATTTCCTTGTCAGATGACACTTACCCACTAGTCGGGTTATACTTAGATTCCTCTTATTACAGCCTGGGACTGGTACCCATGATCCACATACAACACATGTCACATTTTAACATACATACGTCATAACTTGGTGAGGTTCACGTGAGGACAGTATACAATAACTTATTGTTCTACATAGAGAACACGTGTCACTTATGATGTGCCGGAATACTTAGTTCCGAACGCACCGTACACATTAACTTTATTGAGATATGTCGGTCTCAATAGGTACCGAACACACCGTACATGTCCCCGGTACCGACGTGAGTCAGTGGAAGCCTTGGTTAAGCTTGAGGGTGATCGAAGACTAAGAAGGAAATCGACCATAACAGAGAGGGAGTTAAAGAAACTGTATACATCAACTCCCAAACAACACACGCGCGACCGGAACACTCGGATTTCTCACCCCCCATAATATATATATACATATAGTTAAGAACTCCATTATGGAACCTATCACATCCACACACCATAAGGTTTTGCAACCGAGTTAAACACACAAGGGAGGTAAACATACCTGCACACACAAACAACACACAACTAACTCACGCATAGCCGTGGTTAGAACGTTTCCATGGTTTGGGTCGTTAAATCCGAATACCGGTCTTTTATGTGATCCTAGAGTCGGTTAGCTAAGGTTTAACACATATTGAGGTTAAACGGTATCGGAACTAAACATGCCACATATATGAATTACTGTAAACTCATTTCATGCTTATTCTTGCAAGGTGGCAAACACACAGAAAAACACATTGGCATACAAGCCGGTGTAATCCGGTAGAACATAGGTTGCAAGAAAACCATACCTGTCACCAAGGTCCACTCTATTGTGTTCTCTTATGTTCCTCGAACAATACTCGAACAACTGGTAACATTACAATTGCTTTCATTAGCATTGGGGTAATATAACGGTTTAACATTTAATTGCCCATAGTTAACCCCGTTAACTAGCTAAATAACTTCACATTTTTAACTTGTTTTACTTTTCATCATTACTTCTACTTTTCATCCACTTAATTGTCTTTATAACTCACCTAACATGTCTTAAACAACCTTATAACATCATTACCTACCAATCCCATCATTACACATCATTTTCAAACCTTAAATAACATTTTTATAGTGGTCCGGGACTTGGTACTTACCTAAGTCCCGGACCAATACATTAGAAAACTCTCGGGTGATTTTACAGGGTTGTCCGGGACCTTGTACTGACCCCAAGTCCCGGACCATAGTGTTTGTCTAACTCTTGGATAGGTTTTGTATGTGGTCTGGTACTTTACCCTGGAACCAAGTCCCGGACCAAAGCTACAGATTTATATTTTAACATTTTTCAAGCCTTGTTCAACTTGTTCTCTTCACCCATTGTTTGCCCAAGCTTCATACATGTACTTAGGCATATCCTAATACCAAAATATCACTTTGAACCTCCTTAAAACATTTACTCAATTTCCTTACAACATCTCTTAACACTTGTAATATTTTTCCTTAGGTTTTCTAAGTGGTAGTTTTCATGCCTATTACCTCAACTAACCAAAATGTTACCTTACCACCATTACTACTACTCACTCCAAAGGCATTATTTCTCACATACACCTCCCATACACAAACTCCTTCTATTTTCCACTAGTTCACACTTAGACCTTCACAAGGCATTATTGTTTTCCTTTGTTTACCAAAACTTGCACAAGACTTTACCACATCTCCACCATGACCTTGGTGTATCTAGAAATCATCCATTAGTTCTCTAAATCTCCAAGGCTATGCCCAAGGCATCTTAACACTTAAGAATACCTTAGTTCACTTCCTTTCACCATCTTAACACCTAACAATTCCTAGTACCTTCTAGGTCATAAAATCTCATCAAAACACATAAAGTCCTTTGTTTATCACTAAATTTTGCCATAGCTTCTCTTGTATTACCTTACACCAAAACACATCGTTTTCCACTTTTATACAATCCAAGAACATTCAATCTCTTCATTCACATTTCTTCCACACAAACACACGGTTTTTCAACCTTTAACCATTATAGACATTCACCTTCATAAGAAAATTCTTTACACACAACTAAACCTTTAAACTTCACTACAACACAATATAGTGCATAAACTTAAATTTCTTGGCACTTAGGCCCTTAAATAACATGGATCTTAGGCCCTTAAATTGCATTAAGCTTAAACACTGAATTTCCACATTTAAATGCCTTCACCTGCAATTACACAACAATGCTCCCATGTCCTTTTAGTCCACCTTATGGATAGTTTTCAAGCTCATTTCCCATTGGCTCTTTTGGTCATTTATTAAGCAATAAAGATCAATTTCCTAAGGCTCTAAACTACATTAACAGAGGTCATTTACCTCTTTGTTTTCCAAGCTTTCTCACTTGTTTTCTCTTGTTCTTTCTTGATTGGAAATCGGCAAGGAGCTTTTATCACTTGTCAATCTTCTAACCAATGCACATATAAGGGTAATGAGCATTAAGTTTAATACTCAAACTCATAATTAAACCCTAGATTTACATAAGTGTCTTACAAACACAAAATTGATGTTTACCTTGGAATTTGAAAGAGAATTTGATTAAGAAGCAAGAGAGGACTCCTCCTAGTCCTTTGAAGATTGAATCAAGCTAAATGAAGAGCAAGATAATGCTCCATTAATAGGTGAATTTTCGGTTATATAAGAAAATGAAGGGAAATATGGATTTTCTTTGATTCTCCTTACCTTGAAGCAAGGGAGAATGACAAGGCATGAAAATATGATCTCAAGATCCTTCAATGGAGATTCTTCATGGCACCAAAATGGAGTTCTTGAAGATTTGAAAAGATAGGAATGAAGAGCTTGATCCAACTAACACAATATGGTCTTAGATTTTGATTTGGAGCATGAAGTTGGATTTGGCAAGAGTTTGAAGTTGGAGAAGTGTTCTTGCTGTAGCTTGAACGGTTTGGAGCAGAAGGAAGAAAAGGGATACGGTGGAGGAGGAAGGAAAATAAAGAAAGTGGTGAGAGAATGAAAAAGGTAAGATATTTACTTATAAAAGCAAATAGTCTTTTTACTTTATTTCTTTTTCTTTTCTATAGTTGGATAGCCAGGTTGGTGACTCAACACCACTAAAACCGTGCCCCCTTCCATAATAAAGATATTTATGGTGTTTGTTGACCATTTAACTAATTAAGTTGACTTAAGTCAAAACTAGTACTATTCACTAATTAGTGCACATATTTGTGAAATATTTGGTTTCCCATTGATTTAGGCTTCCTAATGTGATAATAAGTAGTACACATGTTGATTAAAGAGTAATGATGGACATTTAGCCACTCAAAACCCATTTCTAAGACAATTTTTCAAAAATGTGCTTTAAGGCTCCTTAAAGCACATTTTATGTTTTAACTTGTTTCCAAACTTGGTTTTCTTTATAACTGATTTAACATGTTCATTAACATGTAAATAAGGTATAGGAATGAACTTTAGTCTTATACAAGGTTACACCTAGTCTAGAGCAAGTTTTTGCTTAAATTGACTTTATGGTGTTTTCTTGTGTTTTCTTTGGTGTAATTGTCTACCAATGTTTCTTAAGGACTTTATTAGCCTTATCAAATCATAATGCATTTTATTAAGTCCTGGTAGGATCTTTGGGTCCTAACCATGTTCATTCCAAGCTTAGAGCATGTTTTTGCTTAAACTGTCTTAATGGTACTTTATTGTTTTACTATGGCTTGAATTGTTCACTAATGTTTCTACCGCAATTTTTTAGCCTTTAAGTACCATAGTTTAATATTTAAACAACATATAAAGGTTTGGGGTATTTCAATCTACCCCCCTTAAAAGAACTTCGTCCTCGAAGTTCACAATTTCCCTCATATCCTTCAATAGAATCTGGGAATTACTTGCACAATGAAACTTCCATAACCAAACATACTTTACATCACAACCTCGGACTTAACAGTCCGGGTAACATATACACATCCATACATAACCTAACATACTTACAAACCAACCTCGGACTCAAAAGTCCGGGTAACATAACCACGTTTGTATCCACATATCAACCCTCAGACTCTCAGGTCTGGGTAACATATCCAAATTCAGAACTCAACCACATTAGGACTCAATGTCTAAATAATATTTATTACACATACCACACAACATGTCTTAGCATGTATAGAAATCAAAAATACCTTTTCCATCTCTTCATGGTCTCGGTCCTTAGACTACAGGACATTACAGTCCTCGAGTCACATGCCGAGTACATATATACTGTGATCTCGCAGAACCCGTCGCGATGGACACCTTCTGGTCCCAGTTCCTTTGGAGGTCAAAACAATCACTTAATTTTTAACATATATACTTCTCATGTCACCGGTCCAAAGACAAAGGCTCATACGTCCTCAGCTCGTGAGCAAGTACTACAAAAATATTCTTTGTGAGGTTAAGTAGAGAACATGCTTTACTTAAAGTATCAATTGAAGGTTTTGAAAATACCAATTGAAAATTCTTTTTGAAAACGCAATACCACTCCATGTCCAATTTATGCTCTTTGCATCTTTCCTTAGCGGGGTATTTGTGACCACTTATTGGGAGCTTCAGGAGTCGTCCAACCCTGATGTGATCAGCATCAGTGTTGAACTGTCCTCCACCCCAATTTGTGTTCGGCTTCCCTTGATCTCATGAAAATCAAGTTTCACCTCCCACATCAATTTCAGACAACAACTAATTCAAGCATATACCATTTTTCAGACTTTTAATCCTTCTAGTCATAATCATACATCTCTATGGGATAGAACTCATCTATCAGTTATCTTCCAGATTCAACTTAATTCAAGTTACCTAGGGAATTTAATTCTCACTAGGTTCTATGTCGGTTTCATTCCTATTCATAAATCACAATACTGTATATATATATATATTTTTTATCAAAATACAATACACGGTTTTACATTTAGTATTATGTGAACATATACTGTCAGGGTTTAAGTTCCCCGGGAGTTTCTTTACTCCCATACACTTGTACTCTCACACACAATAGTTAACAAATGGGTACACTTATCACAATGGTATTTCACATCTTTGTGCGAAATTACCACAATTCAACCATTAACGAATGTGTATGTTCATATTACATATGCACCAATCATCAAAACAAATTATTTTGTGCTATGCACACCATAGTTCACGTACTCTTGTACGGTAAAACACACTAAGCAGTTTTACGCTCTACCTCCCTTAAAAGGGATTACACCCACGTAATCAATCACTGAACATTGGTTTAAAATGTTTAGCCATCGTGAAGTATTTAAACTTTCACGCGGTCTGTTATACAATGCGTTCCGGTTAGAGGATCTTAACCATATTGGCGGTTTAGTCCCTAAACCAAGAATTCTCATTGGAGTTTATCTGGTTTCGGTTCTGGCATGTGAGGTTTAGGCGTTAATAATTATCCATTTACTCATATTCACTATGCACATTGAACATTTAAATCACGGGTCCACTGGCCTCTGCTGCGCAACACTGATAACTTTAGAGCTTAGTTGCCCAATTCATTGTTGTTACCGTATTTTAGAACTCCGATTTATCACCTTTATCTTAGTAATAACGGTTTCTCAACTGATGCGTGGTATCTCTTACCGTGCACGAATTCGGTGAGTTACGAACTTTCTACCCACTTCCATGATAATTTACTGTGTATACTGCAATGTATTTCACAATGATTGACTTGATTTCTTCTGACTTACTACTATCGGTTGAGATTGAGCTACCACCTAATGTGTAGTGCTCACTCGGTTATTCCCACGCTTGAGGTATATTCCATACCGATATTTGGTATTTAGCGCTACCGTAGTCACTTATTGTTAAACATGCCTCCACATCTGGTTTTGTACATGAATTATTTCATTGGTATGACCTTGCATTTCCTATGCCTCGATCATTATAGCGTTATAAGCCTCTTTCTACTTCCACCAAATTATCATTTCCCAAATTCCTAAGTATCTCACTCAATCATTACTGCGCAAGTGCAATACCAAACACTCAGTCATACAGAGTGTAGAGGCGTAAACTCTTGGCAGTAAATCTCTTATGCGATTGCAATAGGAATTCACACTGTGTTTCACTGAGATCCTTATCACATAGTACCGACTCCTGGTTTACTACTGCCCAGTCTGTTTACTATCACTTACTTATGTATCTCCATCGAGTTTAACTCATAACTCAGCTCTTTCACCATTTTATTGCCTAACAATACTCATACAACGATCGCTTACTGTGCACCGTGTTCTTACTTCTTACACAACACTATCTTAGATGGCATCCACTGTCATGATAGCTTCACACATGTACTTCATCATTCGTATTACGGCTCATCATTTATTTGGATGACCACTGAATACACTTATTTTCAAATCTTTATGCTCCTTGAGCGTTGCTCACTCGAGTCACAAGCTGGCGTTATTCAGCTCGGTGTTTCACTTTACCCACACATACTACTAAACTAACTGTTCTCCCGTAATATCAACATAGTCCCTCCTTAACATATTTCTTGAACTTGGTTCACATAACTACCGCTCCCGCGGCCACAGCATATCGAGAGGTATACCCACTCTTAAAGCAGTGGTTCGTTCTCCGCTCTATTCACTTGTACAACATAAACTTTTACAATCGATTAAATTTACATAACACGTTTTGTTTGTGGCTTTGTGAGCCTCGATTTAAACCCTATCCTACGTTGATTAGATTGATTGGGATCTAGTCGGGTTTTAGGTCCACTTATAACCTAAGATTAATAACTATGTCATATAACAATAATTATTAAACCTAAGCTAGCTCACTGGAACCTATTATGAGTCGCCACCTAATTTTAACCTAGATCAAATTAGGAAAGGAGGTTCGGGTTTGGGGGCTTGGTATTCGACTTATTTAGGGTTCAATTACTTTCATTACCCCTAGAAGTTGTTTTTTCCTCTACTTAGTTTAATTACGGCTTATTACGAGTCGTTTTAACCTAAGTGCACGATCTTTTGTTTTTTTTTTTTGTGTTTTTTAGCATTTTTTTACTGAAAGTAAAAGTGGAAACTGAAATACCTAAACTAGGGTTTCGGAGGCAGAATTAGGTCAAATTTTGTTTACGTCCGTGGCTACGGACCTAATGTCCGAACCCACGGACCCTAGTTAACCTATGTGAACATAAAAGTCGAATTAAACAGAAAACACAATTTTGAAAAGTCCGGGGCCACGGACAGGATGTCCGTGGGTCCGGACAGGATGTCCTTGGGCCCGGACATTATTTTAGAAACCTAAATTTTGAAATTTTTGAAATACCGCCACCGTCCGGAGGCGTCCGGGCTTACAGACAAGGCATCCGGGACCCCGGACATAGCGTCCGTGGGTGCGGACCGCCCTCGGACGGCGGCGTTTGGGAGGTTCCCGATGGTGTTTTGAGCTCAAATTTATGGGTGTGTAGCCTGAAAGATGTACAAGACGTTAGTGATTGAAATTTTTCAATTTGACTACGAATTAAGGACGGAACTTATTGAACAAGTTAGTGGACAGAAACGCAAACAAATCTTAATTCAGATGCAATGAAAAGTCATTCGAAGAGGAATTTCAACTAGAAGTGTATTGAGATCAGTGGAGTTAAAGAATTTGAATTTTAACCTGTTTTGGCTTCGAGATTTGGTTGTTCCTTCACGCTGGGAAACTTTGAACGCTTCGTTAATGCCGGTTCCGGATTGAGTTCAACCCGAGCTTCTGGTTGTTGATTGTTGATGATGTTCTTCATGTTTTGGAGGTGGTTTGGTTGATGTTTGATGATTGTTGATGTGTTGGGAGAGTTGAAAATGTGTTTAGATGGTGATTTCGGGGGATTTTTGATGTGATTTTGGTGTTTGGATGTGTAAAAACGTGAAGAGAATGGGACGGCTGCCTTCTTTGAGAGTCCAGGGTTCTTAAGGTTCTGATTTGATCATGGGATAAGGTTCCTTATATGGGCTTCCTTAAAGATAGAAAAATCCGGTAAAAACCGAGATTTACCGACGTTTTAACTCAAGGGCTTCCAAAGGGAATTTGATTATAAAATTTTACACATGGGTAAAGGATGATATTTCTGATTTTTGTAAAGTGGAATCAAATTTTTTGGATATTGGGATATTTTTAAATTCAATTTCTCGTCAGATTCAATCAGAAATTGCTAGAAATTTATTGGAAATTCGAAAAATCAAAATTCTAACGCCATTATGGTTCAAATGTCATCCTCTATCATGGGTTAAAATCTCAATGCATTTTGAATTGATTTGACCCTTATTTGGAGGAGAGAGAAAGCCTATAGAGAGCTTAGAAGCCTTGAAAAATTACGAAAATGCCCCTGGAGATGACTAAGTTGTCCTTAGTACTCTGAAATGTGCCGATCAAACTGGGAACCCTCACTACTTGCCTATTAGTAGAGACTCTCTTCCGGGGGGTTGAAATTTTGGGTATAACAGATTGCCCCCGTCAACTAGACTTTGTAATGGAAATGAAAAGGCTAGTTGATGCTTGAGTGATACCCCAAAATTTTGGATCTTAAAGGACCCCAGTGCAATTGAAATCTGACAAGTTGTGTCGAGATATTATAAGGCGCTGACTACCTATGAGTAAAGTGGAAGGATGTCGAGCGATTCTAAGGTGTCGACCACCTAATGTAGTAATGTCAGACTATTCGGAGGTGCCGACTACCTATAAGGATGATATGATGTCAAGCTATTCTAAGGTGTTGACTACCTACAAGATGAAGTAATGTCAAGTGATTCTAAGGCGTTGACTACCTATGATGAATGAAATGATGTCATGCTATTCTAAGGTGTTGACTACCTATAAGATGAAGTAATGTCAAGCGATTCTAAGGCGTTGACTACCTATAATGAGTGAAATATGCTTAATGCGATGATGAATTGTATGACCTAGGTGCATCTAGGGACCAAAACTTAATCCAAAGTGTGTGTAAAGGTTAAGGACTGAGAGTGCCAAACGTGGCAGGTGCTAAGGAAGTGGGTAAGACTTATGATGAGCTTCAGGGTGAGTTCTTCTACTCAGGTGAGAATTTGTATCTCTAAAGAATCTGCATCTTCGTGGTGAGAATCTGTATCTCTGAAGAATCTGTATCTTTGGGTGAGAATCTGTATCACTGAAGAATCTGTATCTTCAGGTGAGAATCTGTATCTCTGAAGAATCTGTATCTTCGGGTGAGAATCTGTATCGCTGGAGAATCTGTATCTTCGGGTGAGAATCTGTATCTCTGAAGAATCTGTATCTTCGGGTGAGAATCTGTATCTCTGAAGAATCTGTATCTTCGGGTGAGAATCTGTATCTCTGAAGAATTTATATCTTCGAGTGATAATCTATATCTCTGGTCTACGATGAGGAGTCTCGTACGGATAGATGCAAGGTAAATTTTATGCAAATGGTCATGATGAAAGTTGACTATGAAAGTGCCAAATGTGGCAATGATCATATGCATGTCAAATACAATCAAAGTGTATGTAGGAAACTTGTCCAAAACAAGACATTGATGGAAAATGTGCCAAACATGGCAATGTTAAGGATCAAAAATTGTCCAAAGCAAGACATTACTAGAAAGTGTGCCAAATATGGCCATGATGAGGTTTATGAAACCGAAGTGTTTGAAGGAAAGTTGTTCAAGACAAGAAATTGTTGAAAGAGGTGCCAAGCGTGGCAGTGTTTGAAGAAAATTCTGTTTACTGAAAAGGAAAGTGAAATTATCATTTCCGGACTATAGACTTCGGACTTGTAATTTATCTCCTAGGAGATGAACATGCCATCGGTGGGGTATGGTGTATGATGTGAAGGTAAGGGCTTATGTGGGCCTGTGTAGTGGTGGTGTGGAGGTGAAGGCTTATTTGGGCATGTGTGGTGTATGGTCTGAAAGTAAGGGCTTATGTGGGCCTATGCGATGTATGATGTGAAAGGTAAGGGCTTATGAGGGCTGGTGGTGTATGATGGTGGTGGTGATGTTTGAGCTTTGGGTTCCAATTGGTGTTGTCATAGCAATTTTTGGAACCAACAATTTCCCCCAGTATTTTTCCCTTAAGACAATCTGAGTTAGAGTTCATGGCAATCGATCGGAACGATCGATTTTCCCCCAGTATTTTCTTTGATTAAACATGCGAACAAGTCTTGTCCTCACAGGGTCAAGGCTTATGTTTTTATGTGGTGCTTCCTAACCTACACTCGCGTGTTTGGTGCTTGCACTCATTCCTCACCTATGGTCAAAACATCTAAACCATTGAATTCGATATTTGATGGATTTACGCATTTGATCTGTTACTTTCACGTGATTGGACACAAAACTATCAAGTCAGAAGTCTTTAAAGCTTATAACGTGGCCATGGGGTGTGGTGAAGGACAACGGGATCATGGAGGGATATTTGAGGTATGTGGAGCTTAAGTGGGTGACCAAAGATGCACCTTGCGTCTTCTCTCGGATTCATCTTCCTTGTCTTGAAGTCGTCTAGCTGCTTTGTGTTGACGTTGTTTTCGAGCTTCTGGACTTGGACTTTTGAAGTTGTCCTTTACACCATTTCTCTTCTCTTTGTCATTTGGATTTCTTCGAGGCACTTCGGGTCTGCCTCTTTGTTTTATCCTTTCTTGACTTCGCCTTCAGGGTTCTTGTGTCTCCCGGTTTCGAGTTTTGAGAGCTATTTTGATGTGAGCTCTTTGGATCCTGTGTCACTTTGGGACCATTTGTGGATCACCTCGTCATGGTGATAGCGGTTTTGCTTCTCTGGACTGATGAAAACGTTATCTGAGAGTCAGGCTCCTCGCTTCCTTTGGTCACCGGGTCAGTTATTCATCACGGGCTGGCTTGTTCTGTGGAGCTTTGCAATATCGAAAAGGGATATATGAAAGGCTCAACGGGGGTGCCTAGGGTTTAATGTCAGGGTTCACAAGCTTTTGGCTATGTGGTGCTGTACCTAGGTGCTTCGTCATTCCTGATAGTTGTGTATCCGCTCTTTGTTACTTTTCGCAGGTCTAAGAGTAAATTTACAAACTATCTTCTTCAGTCGGAGTTATGCCGTTTACCTTACCTTTGAATGTGGTCTCACTGAAGTCATGTAAAATGACACGCTCGTTCACTCATGGTTTTACCACTCAAGACACTCTCACAAGATTTTCACTCTGAAACTCGTTCACACATTTAAACGAAAGGTGAAAGTTGACGAACTTCAACTCAGATTGCCCCAGTATAGATTTGTGGTTTGTGACAACAATTCGATAGATGCGGACCTTGATCCTATTTGTTGGTTGTTTGGATATTATGGGGTGAGTGGTGTTGTTTGATTAGGCATGTTCAAATTTTTGGGAGACAAAATACAGGCCTTTGCATTCTATTGTCGGGAAATAATTATTCATGAACCATTTTCTTAAAAGAATTTATGTAAAACAAACCTCCTTTTTTGTGTTATCATTTAGACTTAAAAAATCATCCATTTGTGAACATGAGGAAGAAGATGATTTAACAAAACCAATGCTTCTTATTAGTGGTTTGAAAATGTTCATTCTTTGAAAACTATGAGAGGTGCATTTGAAAGATGAGTGTTATGACTGGTTATGCAGTAGAATGCATGGGAACCCTAAAATTTCTGTTGAATCTGAATCCTGCTGAACCGTCTGAAGTCGGTATGCTGAACACTCGAGCTCTTGACCACCGGGACGTCACTAAGATGACTGTGTTCATTCTCTTCTTGGACTGTTAGTAGGCTCTTCGAAATACCTGAACTACGAATGCCTATGATGACGCATGAGACACTTGGGCCTGAATGTGAGGTGCATGGGTTGAAACGGTTTCATGAATGTGGATTAGGCACTCGGGTCTGGATGAATTGAAAGTGCGGCACACATGCCAGAATGATTCATAAGTGGGTGGTACTTGGGCCGAAATGTGTTGTGAGATTATGGCACTTGGGCCAAAAAGTGTTTGACGATGTGGCACTTAGGCCGGAATGTGTTTGGGAATGTGGCACTTGAGCTAGAATATGTTTGGGAATGTGGCACTTGGGCCGGAATGATTTGGGAATGTGGCATTTGGGCCAGAATGTGTTTAGGAATGTGGCACTTGGGCCGAAATGATTTGGGATTAAAGTAAGACATATGGGTCAGAGGGACATCTAGACTAGAGTGGATGTGTGGGCCTGAATGCTCTTAATCTGAAGGTGAGGCACACAGGCCAAAGGAAACTGTATGAAGTATGAATGGTCCACTGGGCCGAGAGAGGAACTTTGAAGTCCGAGATTCACTTTGAAGTTCTTGCTGGGCCTACGGGCCAGAAACTGGAATAAATGAGTTGCGCAAACTACCCTGAATTTAAACAGGCCAAAAGCAGATGGTTCTGATTGGGCCTGAAAGCTGGTACCCAGATCTAGGATTTTGGGCCAGGACCCGAATAGAAAGTTTACCTAGACTAGAATGGGCTTGGGCCAAATGGAAAGGCCTGATTGATTTTCATGTCTTGTGGATTATTTTAAGTGGATTTGTTTTTCGTGGGCCTAGAACTAAATTGTTAATTCAAATTGGGCTGAAAGGTAAATCACCTAAATCTAAATTTTGGGCCGAAGTCCGAACAAATAACTCACACATTCAAATCAAGCAGGGCCTTTGGGCCGCAAACAATAAAGCCACGATATCGGGTTGGGCTGAATTGATATAGGAAAGGTCCCTATCAATTCTAGGCTGGGTAGTGGGCCGATCATGAAGGTAAACAAGGCCCACGTTGAATCCTACCGCTAGTGTATAATGCGCCTTAGTATACGACTGACGAAGAACAGAGAACAGGAATAACCGAAGAACTTAACTGACTTTCATATAAAACACATATCACACCTGATACAAGTAAAGCACGTACAACCTGCACTTCCTTATGTTCTCACGAGTACAATTACTCAGATCACGTTTAGAAACGTCTATCCCTTAATTCCTAGCACCTGAAGTTCTACCCCGTGGATAACTTCAGATTATAAACCCCAGATCAATATTACAATTGCTGCAAATCGCTTCACATAAGAATCCCTATCGTGTTTCCCGTGTTTCCCACTAGGTTTTTCTAATCCATAAAACCTCAACCGCTAACCCTAGTCTCTCAACTTATTTTATAGATATCGAGTTGTTAAGTTACAAGTCATCGTCGAAGATTTATTTATCTTTAACAGATAGATAAAATCTTACTTAATATCTTCTATCTTCTTTCTTTGCTCTCTCGGTTTAGGACTGACCGCGTCTTCAGGTATTGGTCTTTTTGTGCTTGTCAGTATGAAACTGAGTTTGCCGATCAAAATAGCATTAACAGTTTCCCCCTTTTTGATGCGGCAAACCATTGAAGTCTTGAACAGCTTGGATTGATTCCTCCTGAGTCTTGTACTCAGATAACTTCGCATGAAACCGTCCCCCCTCAATTTCGCGTGTCTTCCAGTTAATCCTGTACTTGGTAAAACACTCACAACCTTTCAAGCGTAAAGTAGTTCATAACAAAAATTGTAGTAATAACGAAAGAGAGATTTGTAAGCATTAGTGGAAAGACTTAGCATAAGCAATATTCAAGAATGCAGTCAAGCGGAAAATAAGATTGTAGCATTGGTAAATCCAAAATGTGGCTAGTATCACAAAGCTAGTACGTGCTAATCACAATAAGGTTTGAAGTTCGGCCATCCACCACTGTTCAAGTACCAACACAAAATAAAATTAAGGGCCAAAAGCAAGCAGTTCAAAGACTTCCAACACTTCCCCCTTTTGCCTCATCAAAAAGAGCAATACCCAACAAATTCAAGAACCAATTACAGACACAAACAATTATTACAGTTTCTCAGAAGATTCAGAATTTGGCACCGGCATAAGAGTATCTAGCTTATCTTCCAGCCTCGCCAAGTGTGCCATTACCCGCTTCTCCAAAGCCTGGACTGAGTCTAGAACTGACTGAATCAGAGATTGCAGCATTGGATCCTGAACAACCTGCTTCTCAGTCTTGGCGGTGTGTTGATGTAACACCCCTACTCTAATCGGCTCCTAATAATCTTACTTAACAATATATCGCAGCGGTAATCTCAACAATTGAACTACTGGTGTCACCGTTCTCACTCGCCCATACGAGTAATAACGTGCTTCCTTATATACTCTTAAATACGAAACAATTTTCTCGCAGTGACAACAAGAGATAGATCTAAACTTCCCAAACCAATATAAAATACATTCACAGTGAGCATTCTGAGTATCCAAATCCTATACACGTTTCTAGGTTCGTATCAAGATGCAACAGTGCATATCTAAACAACTGTAATCAAACTACCCAGCGCGTCACTCTCTTTGCCAGCACCGGAAGCTGCATACCTGCAAAAATGTTTGTTTGTGGTATGGAATCAGCCCCTGCTGAGTATGTTACTACATGACCGTCATGCCCCCTCAGACCCTCAGTTAATTGGTCGAGAGCATGCAATTCATTTCATGCATGTAGTTTAATATAAAAACTGTAAAGCAATAAAATATTGCATTAAACTCAAATAGCAAACAAGCCCCCGGCTTCACATATCACTCCACAATAAACCAACTGAAAGCGTTATAATGCATATCTGAGTACGAAGACTCCACTCAACCAAACACTTAATAATTCATATTCGAGTACAGCGACTCTGCTCAACCAATCAATCCACAATAATCTACACACGAGTACAGCGGCTCGACTCAACCAATTCACAACATAGATACGAGTACAACGACTTAATTAAACCAATTCACAACAGTTCATATACGAGTACAGCGACTCAATTCATCCAAACCACAATATTCCATATCACACATAACTACATAGTATAACCAATGAACAACAAGGCGAAACAACGAGGATTAACTACATAGTATAACCAATGAACAACAAGGCGAAACAACGAGGATTATAAACAAGTATTGTTTCCAGTCTTTGGCATACAAGCCCAAATAGTGTTCGCCTATTCTACGAGGTAATATAGTTGTTCGTGATTGTTCTGTCATACATATCCAATGACAACGTCTCGTTAAAACGACGTGTCTCTAAGTTACCCATATCTCATGGCGGGTCACCCACGGCAGTAGCCACTCCAGCGGTAGAGTCTCCGACCGACGAACCATCTGTAGTCCGTTGGAATTTGTCTTGATACTTGCAGATACCCACACGGCATCCTAGTATCGTTAATTAATCATAATTCACACCAAGAGCCACATCCTCTTTACTAACTCATCTATACCATCGCATTGCATTACCATTTTCAATATAACACAGCAGACTAAGGTCATTAGTCCAATCCTGAGTATGTCGACTCGGGATCCAGTGTTGGATACGAGAGCGACGTTAAAAAGGCCAATGCTCCGTATATAAGTCTCGGATAATATATATATATATATATCTTATTATCCTAATGCTACAACGTTTTTCTTACGCTCCTTATATTACACATATAAGATAGCATCATTGTCGCTAGTTCGTTTTATAATATGTTCATATATACGAACAGTACTGTTATCGCACAACAGTAATAATAATAAAGTAGTGTTAATACACAATTCATGCATATTAATTCACACAAGCAGACATTCAATCTTATCACAGATTTTTACACAAAATGTCTGAACTGAGGAAATCCTCAGAGACAATCAAGCCACATAAATAACATACCGTGCACCGGGAATTTAGGACCGTGGAGTATGAATAAAGCCAACTCCGGTGCTCCTCGAGATGCCTCTAACAATCTAATAATACATATACACACTACGTATTAGCATCTCATGTAAAACAATACCATGCGGTACCCCGTACCGTCTCTAATCCCTCCCGGTTCATTCCCCGTTATTATCTAGTTGTCATTACTCGGGTTTCAAGTAAGTAAGTTCGGGGTTGTTTATGGCAACACGCTTAGTTAACGTACTAATGACACTGTTGTATGTCTTACAAACATAGGATTAAATCCTAATAACCTATCTCATTCAATCATAGGTTTAATTATATATATACAAGTGTGTATATATATATATAATATTAATATATATAAACATATAGTTTGTAACTATATGCTAGTTGTACATATGACCTTATAATGTTTAATTCTCTCTTAAGTCTCGTCTCACTTGAGAGTTGTCAATCTTGACTTTGTTTGGTCAATTGGGTTGACTAGGTCAATGGTAGTTGACTTGACTAAAGGTATTCAAGTTTACAATTTTATATAATTCTTCATTTATTCATTTGAATTATATATTCTTCTTTGGACTAAACTCTCCATAATTTAACTTTAGACCTTTGCGTCTAATGTTTTATATATACTTCTCTTATATATTAAACTCCCTCTTAATATATTCAATTTTAAGCTTTAGTATATGGTTATAACATTCCATATACTCTCATAATTCAAGGTGAACTTTTAAGTTCTTTAACCTTATACTAACTTCAATTAGCTAGTATTTATTTACTCTTGTCCTCACATAATGACACTCACCATGTCATAAAATTCATCTATGGTCAATGTGTCAAACCGATCACCAAATCCATATGATCAATAATCACCAAATAAAATCTAACACAAGACACGCTTATACAATTCAGCCTTATATAATTTAACCCATTTAACCTCATTAACCCCAAATTTTAACCTTTTAACTTCCAAATCATTAGAGTTACATAATTAACCTAAAAATTAGGACTCATTTTTATCCATTATACGTCAACCTACATCCAACACTAAAAACCCAAATTACCAGATTCACTGGGCCACTTATTTTAACCAGATAAATCACATCAGATTAATCTAATACCCTAATCGGCACCAATACAAAAACAATATTAAGATCCACTAATCAAATATCCTCATACTACACAACCGAAACCTAAACTTTCACAAGGTTCTCTAATTATCCATTGAATCACTCGATCACCATTATCATTCCAATTTACAATTAATTGTACACTAAACACCTAAAATAACCGAAGCATGCCGATTTGGGGTTTATTCGCCCCACCACTTCGGTAGCCAAAATCATGCTCCATTACCCTTACTACTTAGAACAAATTTGTCTCAGATTATCTAACACCAAAGTTTAATCTGCCATTTCAACATCACAACCACCAATTTGATACACATCATAACCAGAAATTCTTACGTGTTTACAAATTAGCAGTTTCATAGTTCTTTTTACTCATTCACGGGTACAACAATTCCGCACTCACTAAACCGAAATTAACCCAAAAGTAGTCCCAATTATACAATCGAACACCACTTGCGATGAAGCGCATGATCAGAATTAAAGACTAATCTATCTACCAAATCATATGAACTTGAATCCAGTTTACTAATCTTTGGATCTCCCAATTTACAGAAAACAGAAAGTAAATTTTTAAATGCTAGATTGAAGGTTAAACCTTCTATTTTTTTCTGCTCCAACAATGGACTTTTTGCTTCAGATTTTCGCCCTCTTCGGTAGGGCTTCCTTGTTCTTCTTCTCAGACCCAGCCGAGTAAGGTAGCATTTGGGTTCTCCAAACTCAACCGATGAGAAGTTGAAGAAAAGGAAAGTTAGGGTTTTCTTTTGTTCAGATTTTCGAAAATAAAGAGAAGGAACATGAACTGGGACATGTAATTACCTTCAACAATATTCAGGCTCGACAAGCAGAGAATGGAGGCGCAGATGTTCCTTGCTTTTCGCGGTGGAAATCAACCAGAGCAGAAGGAAATCAAGAAAGCAAGAGGAGAAGAGAGTCAGGGTTTCGGATTTCAGAAACCAAAACAAACCACCAGAGGATGAGCAAGAAGGAAACACAAGGGACAGATTTTTACCTTCAATTTTCGGACTTCCCAAAATCTGCCTACTTCACCGAAACTATACAAGATTGTACTTGAATCAAAGCTCTCTGTGAGATCTACAAAACGGTAGTAAAATCTCGGACTTTGGTGGGATATCAAGAGAGGAATCTGACCCTGAAGTTGAGCACATTTTCGGTTTTGAAGAGAAAGAAGAAGAAAGAATACAGAGGCGCTGAGTTGTATGTCGCCAGTTAGGGTTCCAAACCGTTGGTTGAAAATGAAGAGCGGCGCGAGCAATGAAGGAGGAGTTCTGCTGTAGGGTTGCAATGTTACCGTAAGAATGAGAAAGAAGAGAGTATTGGACATTTTTTTTTCTTTGTTGGGTGGTGCATTACTGTAAGATAGAGAAGGGAATTGGGCTCGTTGTTTTTTTTTTTGTTGATGTTGCTGGGTAGAACATGACGCGGGCGGAGGAAATGACTGGGCCGGCCCCAATCTTTTGGGCGGGTCGGCCCATGTCTGTTATTATATTTTTTTTAACGTTATATATTTAATGTCGTTTTTTGACTCATTTATACTCGTTTTTCGTGCCGTTCGCGACACGTTGTCTCGTTTAACGAGACGGGTCTTTTTATGTCTTCAAATTTATAATTTAAACAATAATCATTATTGTTATTTATAAATTTAATTAATTAGCATTTAATTTCTAATTGGCTTGCGTTTCACCATTTTAGGCGGGGAAACACGACGTCATTTATTCTGATTTCTTAGCCAATTTCCAATGCCTCCAAAATTATCCAAATATCCTCGTAAGATATCTAGGACCTCGTTTTCACTCCGAAAATATTCGTGGCACGTTTTTCAATGTAAAAATGATTACTTTCGTTTTTATTCATATTTCTTTTCTGAACCTCTTCAAGGTCGTTTTAGGCTTCATTAATGTTTCCTAACAACTTTTTAGGGTTTATTAAATATTATATTATTCCCTTTTCTTATTTAAGGATATTTAATTCCTTAATCCCTCATTAATTACTTTATTTAATTAATTCCTTATTAATTAAAGTAATTTTGGGGTATTTCAGTTGACCTATTGTTTGAGTTGCCATCCAGACTCGGTGAGTTCCATCCCCATCTTGGAAAGAGTAGCCAAAGCGAGATAGCTCGTTGGTTGAGCGGGGATGGAGAAGGCATCTTCCAGAGAGATCTGATGATACCTGAGCACCTTCGTCAGCCAAAACGGATAAGGAATCAATGGCTTGGAGCTGTTAATGACAGTTCTCAGATGGGAAATGATTATCCTGGGCAGAGATAGATGTATCTTCCTATCAAGACACCACATAACTACAAGATCCGCTGGGTGTAAACTTGTCCCCCATGTCAGACCGTGGAAGAAGGCATTGATAGGTAATCAAATGTAACAGACGGGGCAAAATTGCTAAATCCTTCTGTGGGTAGTGCTTGAGTCTAGAACACACGCGTGACAGGGCAAAGTGATCGACGACCTCTGTATGGGGCGCTACCTCAATTTTCTGTGGATTAAATTCAGCCAGTCCATCTAGGGGAACTTCTAACATCATAGCAAGCCATGCAGGTGAAATAATCATTTTCTTGCCAGCAACTTCAGTCTTGAATTCAAAGGGAGATAGAAATTCCATGTTTTGAATGAATGGAAATAGAAATTCGGGTAATACACAGTCTCACACTTAAACAACTTATCCAACCTTGGAAACGCAAGGCATCTCCTAAAGACTCTAAAGAGTTATTCTTCAGCCAGTCACAGTCTATCAGCTTACCAGGAACAACGTCCGATTCGAGTAGGGCACGACCAAAGACAGGCTTCTGAGGGTAAGCGCGACTTGGATTTTGTGATCGTTCAAGATTGTAATCCTTCGCCTTAGCTCTAGACAGAAGTTTGCCCACAGACTTCTTGCGCTTCGAAGAACGGGATTGTTGAGCAGGAGAATCTGCAACCTTGCGCTTTGAGGACGGCGCAGGGGTATACCCAATTGTAGATGGCGCTTTCTTGGACCGATCTCACAGTCCACGTCTGGTAGGATTCGTAGGTGGAGATTGGAGGTCCTCTTCAGTTGGGGTTGCCAAGGAAGCACTGTCACTGAGGATCGTTGCTTCAGCATTAGGGTTTGGAGAGTTTTCATCGGGAGAGGGTTTTGAGGTAGAATCGGGGATGGGCTGCGAAACTTCTTGTTCAGTTGGCTTCTCCATAGCTAGGGGGCGAACATTTTCGTCAACAATTAGATGTTCGAAGGAGTCCATAGCCAGTAGGTGAGAAAATCCTAGTTTGATTCGAAGTAGAGAGAGATGACAGGAAGGAGAATTGCGTTTGTAAAACAGAGAGAGCAGGGAGTGAGAGAAAATGAAGAAGAAAGTATAGCAAACGTCTTTAGCAACAGTGAGAGATGATATCATTTTCTTCCCTTATATTTTTTTAAAAAAAATGGAGCGAAGTGAATGTAAGAGACCGTTACTAAACATACTATCTCAGTTCCAGACTAAGTTTCACACAACACAATGTACCATAATAAGTTAAGTAGTTGTGTGTGGTATCCAAGGAGATCAAATAGTACAACCTACTAAATTGAGAAAGTTTACTCTCCGTGGTTCATGGATATATGCACATATACGGTGGCACACTTGTATTACAGAAAGAGTTCCTCCTTTCTTTCACTTTCCATTGAATCGGCAAGGGGCGAGAAGTACAGTCTTATTCCACTGAACTTTCATCACCACAGATTCATGCTCACAGTCTGGTTTTTTAAAAACTCCCTCCTTTAGATTTTTTTTTATGTTACAAACAGGGACTCGACTTTTACTCCTTATCTTTATAGCAGTGGGTCAACTTGCCTAGAGCAGTGCCCTTAGGAAGTTAGGTGATAAGGCACCCTTAAAGACTTATAGCCAGATAGAGAGGCCAATTCTGTTTTCTCTTTCCTGTTTTGTTTAAATTAGAGCGGTAAGTATCAAACTTAAGCCTGTGATAAGTCTATCCTTCAAACAACATAAGACTTACATAGATTTATCTCAAGCCACATTCTTGGTTTTATCGTTCATGTTTAGTTCATATAATGATAGAGTTTTAGATACTTAAAATTTAGTAGCCAATACTGCTTGCCTTTTATTACAATAATCATCATAATCAATTCTGTACTACAATTAATACGGTATGTATTGAGCAGTTATCATGGCGTAACGTTTATATGCAACCTATGTGATTTATCATTGTAAATGTAATATACATATTAGAATGATCGTCCTGAAACTATGTAGTAGGCAGATATTCCAATAGTATTGTGTTTGTGTGTTCTTGGTCATCAATGTGGAATGATCCTGTTAAACCTTAGGGTACATTTAAATTCCTAAGTGTAAGGCGTATATCGTTATGATCTCACAAAAAGAATAACTACTTGGACTTACACAAAATTATTAATCAAAGAATTGGTATTGATTATGTAAAAAACCCATTAAGAATTGTGATAACAATGTTATGAAACAAATTTGACCATTCTCAACACTAAAAACAACGGGATGAAAAGAATTACAACGACCTTAGTTAAAACTGAAATTGTTATACTGTGAAAAGAAGGAAAGAAAAGAAAAAGAAAACGAATTCTCACTTCGTGTCAACCATGCCTATCTCAAACCTAAGTTTCTCGAAGATTTCTCTTGGTAGGGGCTTGGTAAAAATGTCAGCTAACTGCTTGTCTGTCGAACAGTGAAGTAGAATGACGGTGCCTGTTCAACATGATCTCGAATAAAGTGATGACGAATATCTATATGTTAAGACGTGAGTAATGAACAGGATTCTTTGTAAGCTCAATGGTACTTTATCTGACTGATGAACGTTCCATCTGTTGTCTGCCTAATTTGGAGTCCTAGAAAAAAGGTGAGCTCACCCATGTTACTCATTTGAAATTCTTTGGTCATCATAGAGGGAAAGCCTTGTGTCAGACTAGAATTGGTAGAACCAAAACAATATCATCTACATAGATCTGTACTAACAGCTTGTTTGCCCCGTTTTCTTTGATAAACAACGTGCGATCCACCTTTTCCCCGTGTTGCCAAAAGTTACTTTTCCTTCTCGTTGTTCAACTAGAGTATTGAACTTCCCTCTATCCACCATTCATATGTCTTGAACAGCCGCTATCCATCAGCCACCAATTGTCATATTGTGTAGCTGCTAGTGCCTATGAGCAAGTGATTACTTGTTAGTCTTAGGTACCTAAACTTGTCTAATTGTGGTTTTCTATCGATACGAAGAATTGTCACTAATTGATCAGTTCTAGACTGAGAATAGATTCTGGATGTACGAGGGATACATCTAGAGTTTAAGGCTCTACAAAAACCTATACTATGACATGCTTATGACAAAACTGACAAAAATACTTAGTCCTAGTGTTTGAGGACTAGGAGTTTTGCATATGTTTGATGAATTTGATGTTTCTATCCTTTTCTTTCCAATCAACATTTGTGTTAGATCGGCTTTTCCTGTGTACCAAATTGGATTCCGATGGGAATATATTCTTTTTCTCTCAATATTCCTGACAACTTGTTTGTCAAGGTCTCATTTTCTTTTTTCGAATTTTCACAACCTTTCTGAAGAGACCTAAACTCAGTTTTGTGCCCATTCAGGTAAACATTCAATCCTTTCTACAAGGGTTTTACGAACTTTATTTGAGGAATTTCTTTTACTTGGTTTTCCATGACAGGTTCCTTAGGCACCTCTAATTTAGACAACTTAGATTCAAGCAGTTTAATTTTAACAACAACAGTAGTTAGTAAGTTAAAGATCTCCTTTTTAGATAAGGAATTGAAAGCGCTTTCGATGAGTTCAGGACTTACCTTATCTGACTCAAGAACCTTCTTCCAGTCTTTGCTAGCCATCATGCAGAAGTCCTTGTCTGATGCCGCGCTTACTTCTTCATCTCCTTGACTACGGCCGTCATGCACACCTCGGTTGTTTCTTCTGTTTCTGAGTCTGTATCTGAGACGTCTTGCCCCCATGCTGCAGCTGCTGCTTCTGTAAACTTCTTGACTTTGTCATGAAAATTTTCTTTCGGTTTTAGTGTGCAATCTTTGACCACATGTCCCGGTTTACTGCACCTAAAGCATATAATCCGGTCTTTCTTGAATTTGGTTTTATCAAATCTAGACCCCGACCCTCGCTTTCCTCCGAATATTTTCCTAATTTCGTTGGCGATCATGGTAATCCCCTCATCCTCATCAGTATCTCACTTTCCTTCTCTTTTTCATTTGATACTTTCTTGGCCTTCAGTGCCAGGTCCTTGTTCACACCTGGAATTGCCAGTTCCCTCTCATCTTTCCCTCGTAAACAGTCAGGTCTGAGCTCTGTCACAATCTTTCAAAGACAATTTTGACAAATCCTTCGTGGTCTCCAACAATGTGGCAAAGTTCAGCCAGTCTTTATCGAGACTATCCAGAAATCTCTCATTCACCACATCATTGTCAAGAGTTACCCCGACAGCCTTGAGCTCACACAAAATCTTGTCAAATCTCTCCAATGTCTCAGATATGGTCTCACCGTCTGACATCTTGAAGTTATCAAGCTGCCTTTTAAGCTGCTTTCCTTTAGCCTTTTTCACCGAATCAGCTCCCGCATATGCGGTTTAAGGAATTCCCAAACTTCTTTAGCGGTGCGCAATCCCAACACCTTTTGTTGGTCTGAGTCTGACAATGATGACATTATAATCCTTCGTGCTTGTCTGTTCTTACTGATCATCTTGTTGTCGTTTTCACTCCAGCTAGCCTTAGGTTTCTCCTTGGTAACTCTGTTCTCCTCGAACTTGGGTTTTAGGTTGCCATCAGTGACTACGTCCCATAATTGTAGATCGATGGATATCAGTTGATCTTCCATCTGTTCACACCAGCTGGTGTAGTTGAACTACCCTGAAGAAGTTTCTTCGAAATGAGGGTAACCTTGCTCTGATACCAATTGTTGAATCCTACCGCTAGTGTTAATGCGCCTTAGTATACGACTGACGAAGAACAGAGAATAGGAATAACCGAATAACTTAACTGACTTTCACATAAAACACGTATCACACCTGATACAAGTAAAGCACGTACAACCTGCACTTCCTTATGTTCTCACGAGTACAATTACTCAGATCACGTTTAGAAACGTCTATCCGTTAATTCCTAGCACCTGAAGTTCTACCCCGTGGATAACTTCAGATTATAAACCCAGATCGATATTACAATTGCTGCAAATCGCTTCACATAAGAATCCCTATCGTGTTCCGTGTTTCCCACTAGGTTTTTCCAATCCATAAAACCTCAACCGTTAACCCTAGTCTCTCAACTTATTTTATAGATATCGATTGTTAAGTTACAAGTCATCGTCGAAGATTTTATTTATCTTTAATAGATATAGAAAATCTTACTTAATATCTTCTATCTTCTTTCTTTGCTCTCTCGGTTTAGGACTGACTGCGTCTTCAGGTATTGGTCTTTTTGTGCTTGTCAGTATGAAACTGAGTTTGCCGATCAAAATAGCATTAACAGTTTCCCCCTTTTTGATGCGGCAACCATTGAAGTCTTGAACAGCTTGGATTGATTCCTCCTGAGTCTTGTACTCAGATAACTTCGCATGAAACCGTCCCCCCTCAATTTCGTGTGTCTTCCAGTTAATCCTGTACTTGGTAAAACACTCACAACCTTTCAAGCGTAAAGTAGTTCATAACAAAAATTGTAGTAATACGAAAGAGAGATTTGTAAGCATTAGTGGAAAGACTTAGCATAAGCAATATTCAAGAATCCAGTCAAGCGGAAAATAAGATTGTAGCATTGGTAAATCCAAAATGTGGCTAGTATCACAAAGCTAGTACGTGCTAATCACAATAAGGTTTGAAGTTCGGCCATCCACCACTGTTCAAGTACCAACACAAAAAAAAAATTAAGGGCCAAAAGCAAGCAGTTCAAAGACTTCCAACACTTCCCCCTTTTGCCTCATCAAAAAGAGCAATACCCAACAAATTCAAGAACCAATTATAGACACAAACAATTATTACAGTTTCTCAGAAGATTCAGAATTTGGCACCGGCATAAGAGTATCTAGCTTATCTTCCAGCCTCGCCAAGTGTGCCATTACCCGCTTCTCCAAAGCCTGGACTGAGTCTAGAACTGACTGAATCAAAGATTGTAGCATTGGATCCTGAACAACCTGCTTCTCAGTCTTGGCGGTGTGTTGACCTATTTGTTTGAGTTTCCATCCAGACTCGGTGAGTTCCATCCCCATCTTGGAAAGAGTAGCCAAAGCGAGATAGCTCGTTGGTTGAGCGGGGATGGAGAAGGCATCTTCCAGAGAGATCTGATGATAACTGAGCACCTTCGTCAGCCAAAACGGATAAGGAATCGATGGCTTGGAGCTGTTAATGACAGTTCTCAGATGGGAAATGATTATCCTGGGCAGAGATAGATGTATCTTCCTATCAAGACACCACATAACTGCAAGATCCGCGTGGTGTAACCTTGTCCCTCATGTCAGACCGTGGAAGAAGGCATTGATAGGTAATCAAATGTAACAGACGGGACAAAATTGCTAAATCCCTCTGTGGGTAGTGCTTGAGTCTAGAACTCACGTGTGACAGGGCAAAGTGATCGACGACCTCTGTATGGGGCGCTACCTCAATTTTCTGTGGATTAAATTCAGCCAGTCCATCTAGGGGAACTTCTAACATCATAGCAAGCCATGCAGGTGAAATAATCATTTTCTTGCCAGCAACTTCAGTCTTGAATTCAAAGGGAGATAGAAATTCCATGTTTTGAATGAATGGAAATAGAAATTCGGGGTAATACACAGTCTCACACTTAAAAATTTATCCCAACCTTGGAAACGCAAGGCATCTCCTAAAGACTCTACAGAGTTATTCTTCAGCCAGTCACAGTCTATCAGCTTACCAGGAACAACGTCCGATTCGAGTAGGGCACGACCAAAGACAGGCTTCTGAGGGTAAGCGCGACTTGGATTTTATGATCATTCAAGATTGTAATCCTTCGCCTTAGCTCTAGACAGAAGTTTGCCCACAGACTTCTTGCGCTTCGAAGAACGGGATTTGAGAGCAGGAGAATCTGCAACCTGCGCTTTGAGGACGGCGCAGGGGTATACCAGTTGTAGATGGCGCTTTCTTGGACCGATCTCACAGTCCACGTCTGGTAGGATTCGTAGGTGGAGATTGGAGGTCCTCTTCAGTTGGGGTTGCCAAGGAAGCACTGTCACTGAGGATCGTTGCTTCAGCATTAGGGTTTGGAGAGTTTTTCATTGGGAGAGGGTTTTGAGGTAGAATCGGGGATGGGCTGCGAAACTTCTTGTTCAGTTGGCTTCTCCATAGCTAGGGGGTGAACATTTTCGTCAACAATTAGATGTTCGAAGGAGTCCATAGCCAGTAGGTGAGAAAATCCTAGTTGATTCGAAGAAGTAGAGAGAGATGACAGGAAGGAGAATTGTGTTTGTAAAACAGAAAGAGTAGGGAGTGAGACAAAATGAAAGAAAGTATAGCAAACGTCTTTAGCAACAGTGAGAGATGATATCATTTTCTTCCCATATATTTTTTTAAAAAAATGGAGCAAAGTGAATGTAAGAGACCGTTACTAAACATACTATCTCAGTTCCAGACTAAGTTTCACACAACACAATGTACCATAATAAGTTAAGTAGTTGTGTGTGGTATCCAAGGAGATCAAATAGTACAACCTACTAAATTGAGAAAGTTTACTCTCCGTGGTTCATGGATATATGCACATATACGGTGGCACACTTGTATTACAGAAAGAGTGCCTCCTTTCTTTCACTTTCCATTGAATCGGCAAGGGGCGAGAAGTACAGTCTTATTCCACTGAACCTTTCATCACCACAGATTCATGCTCACAGTCTGGTTCCTTAAAAACTCCCTCCTTTAGATTTTTTTTTTTATGTTACAAACAGGGACTCGACTTTTACTCCTTATCTTTGTAGCAGCGTTGGGTCAATTTGCCCAGAGCAGTTGCCCTTAGGAAGTTAGGTGATAAGGAACCCTTAAAGACTTAATAGCCAGATAAGAGAGGCCAATTCTGTTTTCTCTTTCCTGTTTTGTTTAAATTAGAGCGTTGAGTATCAAACTGTGAGTAGCGGAATCTCTTGCCTTGTTCATACCACCATTCTATCCTTCAAACCAAGTTCATTCATGAATACAAGCATGGCACTGTATGTGGACTTATGATCCATGTTAAACATCAGAGGGTAAATTTAATTCCTAAAGTATTAAGGCGTATATCAGTTATGATCTCACAAAAAGAATAACTACTTGGACTTACACAAAACTTATTAATCACAGAATATGGTAATTGATTATGTAAAAACCCATTAAGAATTGTGATAACAATGTTATGAAACAAATTTGACCATTCTCAACACTAAAAACAACGGGATGAAAAAGAATTACAACGACCTTAGTTTAAAACTGAAATTGTTATACTGTGAAAAGAAGGAAAGAAAAGAAAAAGAAACGAATTCTCACTTCGTGTCAACCATGCCTATCTCAAACCTAAGTTTCTCGAAGATTTCTCTTGGTAGGGGCTTGGTAAAAATGTCAGCTAACTGCTTGTCTGTCGAACAGTGAAGTAGAATGACGGTGCCGTGTTCAACATGATCTCTTATAAAGTGATGACGAATATCTATATGTTATGACCGTGAGTAATGAACAGGATTCTTTGTAAGCTCAATGGTACTTTGTCTGACTGATGAACGTTCCATCTGCTGTCTGCCTATTTGGAGTCCTAGAAAGAAGGTGAGCTCACCCATGTTACTCATTTGAAATTCTTTGGTCATCATAGAGGCAAAGCCTTGTGTCATACTGGAATTGGTAGAACCAAAAACAATATCATCTACATAGATCTGTACTAACAGCTTGTTTGCCACGTTTTCTTTGATAAACAATGTGCAATCCACCTTTCCCCGTGTTGCCGAAAGTTACTTTTCCTTCTCGTTGTTCAACTAGAGTATTGAACTTCCCTCTTGTAGACACCAAAAATTCTCACCCTTTTTTTTTTGAAACAAAAAATACGAAAATAAACATGCTTCTAGAAACGAGACGGTCGTCCCCATTTTCAACCAAAGGAATTTCCCTTTTTTTCGGCTTTTAAATCTCACGTCCCTATGGGAAAGGAGGCACGAGCCTTTTATCATAATCCGGTTTAACCTGTTTCATCTTGTGTACATACTTCGTTGCTTTTGTTTTAAAACATTTCACGGTTTTGGTTTTACCATGTATTATTTTACGTGTTCGATCGATGTATACTTAATTATTATTTGTTATTTCTTTTTTTGACTTTCTCCGTTTTATCGTCACCATTTTTATTATTATTTCGCGTGTCCTTTTTACTACCATTATTTTCCTTTTTTTTACTTTGAGTGTTTTAGCTTCATTACGTGCATCAATTTTCATTATTTCATGTACATATGCTTTTCTTTTATTTTATATCTCTTTACGTTTTGAATCTTATTTTTAATTGTATTCCACACTTTCATGTCATCAGATTAGTCATCTCATTTTATTGTATACCTTCTGTTGGAATCGTCGTATTTTAGGGGAGCTATCCCATAAATTTTGGAGCGTTTGTATTATTTCTCTCATGTATATACTGGAATCCGACCTAGCTTAACTAGTTAAAGTACTTGTATGTAACCCATGAGTTTCGGGTTCGATTCTTGGCGTGAACAAGAGCATTTCCTTTATTCCGCTTCAGCCCGTAACTTGCTTCTTCTGTTATTTCGTGGCTGTATTTAACGAGTTCCGTCATGGCTTAAACGGGTAGAAGCATGCAAGGGGTACGCAAGAGGTCGCGAGTTCAAAACTGGGAAGCTGCAAAAACTCATTTTGCCTCTTCTATCCCCTGCGGTCCGATTTTTGCCCCAGTTAAGGCCCACCTCTAGTAGCTAGTCCATGAATCCAGCCCAATGAAACCCTAGTGTGCCATCTGTCTACCACCCCATTCTTACATTATAAAACATGAAAAACCCTACAGTATTCTCCACGTTTTTCCTCGACATCAATCCCGATTCCCATATTCCATTCTCCCTGTCTGTTCGTTGCTTTTCGATTTCAAAAAACCGGAAGAAGCAAAAAACCCAGAACCGACCTCTCCTTCTTCTTCGAAGAGCTACCATTTCCCCCTCTCGAAGCTTCATCCCGTCAGCCGATACTGCCCGTTTACTTCACATTTCGACTTCGTTGGCAATTACCGGCAGAGTAAGTTTCATCCTAACCCATTTCGTTCTGTATATTTCCCCTCTCATGACTCCTCCTCTTCGATTTTTGCCAAATGAACCGAATCGGTAATGGCTCTACTGGGTGTGAGGGAATGGTTCTCCGGAAGCTAATTTCCGACGTTAATACCAACTCCCACACTCCAGACCTCGTTTCCTTTCTTCTTGTTTCGAAAACGTCAAGATCTTCATCGTCCTTGCTCTATTTTGTTTTCGACTGCAACTGAATGCCAAGTCTATTATAGATTTTGGTTTTCATTAAGCTCCTAAACCAGTCGAATACCCCTTTTACCATTGTGTCATTTATGTGAATATGCTATCAAGAATACCGGGAGAAAAATGGTATACGGGTTCGACATGCAGAAGGTTGCATTATAAGCCTATCCCTGCATTCCTGAAACATCGGGTGATCCGCCTCTGCTTTACATATTCGTTTTGAGCTATGCCCGTATACCGACGAATTCAGATTTTAGTCTAACCCTCCGTTTGTTAATACGTGTTCTGCAAAAATACATGGAGAGTATACTGCTTCATTTTGTTTTCATTTTCAATGCGTAAGTGCTTAATCATCCCTGTCAAGTCGCTTTTATTTTATGGGACACGTCGCGTTGAATACTAAACCCAGCATGGGTTTGTGGGTTCACGAGGACAAAGGAAGACAAAGCTGAAAATCTTGTAGACTTATGCTCCACAGGTAGTATTACCATGTATGTTCCAGGAGGTTACGGTTCTTGTTAATGATGTTTTGTTTCTGGCGAAAGTTCCATATCTGGGTTACTACTGCAATGGTATTCTTGGATGATCAGATAATGGTTCACGGATGTTCTGTTCCCTTCAAGTTACACCTCCTGATGTTTTACTTCACGAGTTGCTTTGTCTGAGTATATTGATTAGTTGCAAGCCGCATTAAATCACTGGGGGCAATTGCTGGTACATGGGAAACTTCCTTTGTCTCCATCTCTGGTATTTATCCTTTAACCCAAGAAGATTTACGCCCTCTGTTCATTGATTGGGTGGTGGTTTGAGCAGCGCATCTGGTATCTCTGTATATGCTTCGGCTAATTGATGTTTGATAGAATGAAACGGTCCTGATGATGAGAAGGTGTGTTCATGTTTCATGTTTCTGAAGTAGAGTTTTCTCCGTGTGATTACTGATTATTGGTCATTGATGGACATTCAACCCTGCCCCTAGATACCTCTCTGTTTGTTTAAATCAGTCCGTAGATGCTTCGGTTAACCCCTTCTTTGTTTAAGCATTTTGTTAATAATGCAAGAACCGTCTTGGCCTGTTCTTTGGCTGCTTGGTCATGGAGAGGAGTAACAAAAGTTGAAAAAAGAATGACGTAGCATCCTAAGAAGTAGAACCTATATCCCACTGTTTTCTTTGGTTAAAGACTTCACATTAAATCAGGGGAAGGTTAGCAGACTTTCTAGGCCGTTTCTGCAGTCTATTTGATGTCATGCTTTAGAATAGTTCGACGATGGGTTCAGTCTTTAAACAGTAGATGGGGATGCGGAAATGACCAAAGTAACAGGATGCGAGAATTTCAGTTAATTGGGCCTGGTAATTGAGTTTAGCGGTAATGGATTTTATTTCCTCCTGCTTAAATTCGTTTCTTAACAAGCAGTAAAAACGGAGGAGGTGTTTAGTACTATAGCTTAGTCGTAAGTAACAATCAGAATGGGTTCATTTCTGTAAAAGTGGTTGATTTTTTTTCTTTTATTTTGCTATCCATCGTGTGACCTGCTATCTGATTATCTCTTTTGTATTGTCATGTACATGCTCGGCGTTACGGATATTCTTTAATTCTTGTTATATATATTTGTTTATTATTTGAACCCTAGATGGCCCCCTTAGGTTACCCCTTTTCCATTTGATCAAAGTTTTGGAAGGTACCCCACAACTAGCTCATTTCTATTGCTTGGTGGGGAGTAATACCATCCAAAATTTTGAATGTCTTTTGAGCCTTTGAAGATACCCCACAACTAGCTCATTTCTATTTGCTTGGTGGGGAAAATATCTTCCAAACTTCTAAAGCCTATCCCAAACCACCCTTAATTTCACTAAAAAACTTTACCCAAAAAAAAATGGAAAGGAAAAGAAAAGAATTTAGAATGTTGTTGTAGCTTAAGGTTTCTCATTCCAAATCCCTCCAATTTTTTTAACCCCTCCAATTGAATTGTCTCTCACCTTTAATTGATGTTTCAAAAAGAAATCTCAATTTATTTTGGACACCTTTTTCCCACTTGTGAATATAAGCCCATATTTGACCCACTTCCAAACTCAGCCCACTAACCCAATCCGGTCCTCTTGCCCACACTAAGCCCACCATCAACCTAAAACCAATGTCCAGACCCGAGGCCCAATGTCCAAAACTGAGGCCCAAAGTCCAAACCCAGCCCAACGCTCCACTCGGCCCAAGCCCAGCCCACACTCCACGCGGCCCAAAAGTCCAAGTGTGGCTACCGATCCGGCCCAAGCCCAGCCCACACTCCCCTCGGCCCAAAGAGCCCAAGTCCAGCCCAACACTCCATTCGGCCCAAAACCTGAAGCCCAAATTCAAGCCCAAAACCCAAAGCCCATTGGCCCATCACCAAACCCAAAGCCCTTCGGCCCATTATCAAACCCAAGGCCCATCGGCCCATTATCAAACCCAAGGCCCATCGGCCCATTACCAAACCCAAGGCCCATCGGCCCATCACCAAACCAAGGCCCATCGGCCCATTATCAAACCCAAGGCCCATCGGCCCATTATCAAACCCAAGGCCCATCGGCCCATTATCAACCCAGGCCCATCGGCCATTACCAAACCAAGGCCCATCGGCCCATCACCAAGCCCAAACCCAAGGCCCATCGGCCCATTATCAAACCCAAAGCCCATTGGCCCATCACCAAACCCAAGGCCCATCACCAAACCAAGGCCCTCGGCCCATTATCAAACCCAAGGCCCATCGGCCCATTATCAAACCCAAGGCCCATCGGCCCATCGCCAAGCCCAAGCCATTCGGCCCATCACCTAGCCCCAAGCCCATTCGGCCGCTACCTAGCCCAAATCCTGCCCAAACCTAAATCAAACCAAGTCAAGTCAATTCCAACACTTTTTTGCAAGCCCGTTCCCTTCTCAATTCACTTTCAACCTGTAAATTCCTTTTAAAAATCCAAAAACCAAAAAAGAGCCTCAAAATCATCATTTTATTCTAATTTTTTAAAGAAACAATTTTGTGGAATTTTAAAGGAAAAAAACTCTTTCACATCACAGAAAACTCTTCTCTATTGCAGAAATCTTCTTCTCACATATACAGAAAGTTTTCTCCTAAAAACCTTTCTCAAAATCAGGTTTCTTCATCGAGAATTCCGAACAACTTTCAAAAACTTCTAGCTTAATTTTCAAATCCAAATAAACCGTTTTCGGGGAGCAAGTAATGTCTAACCCTTTAAAACATTTCCTCCACGGTTAGAACATCGCTTGTCTCCCTTCCCAAAAATAAAAATCCGAGGCGGGGCACTGGGGTCATAACCTCCCTTGTCGCAGTCTGGATCTCTTTAGGCGGGGCATTAGGGTGACAAACCTCCCCTAATTGCAGCCTAGATTTTTACAAGGCGGGGTGCTAGGGAAGTAACGACCTTCCTAGTTGCAGCCGGGATTTTAGAATCGTCTAACTCCCTTCCACTCGATTTCAATGTTTTCGGTTTTAACGTTTTTAAACCCGGGAGTTAGAGACGTTATTAGGGTTCGACCGAGAATATCTCATTCATGGTGTTTCTCTCTGAATCCTATTTTTCGACATAAATTCATTGCCCCATCTTTCGAGCCTCGGCACTTACCATTAATTAAGTGTCGTGTTCGAGGGGGTACATAGGGTAATCCCTCGGGATTATCCGCCCTTTACAACAAAAATGACTTTTCGGTTTTAAACTTTAAGAGAGACGATTTGACAATCATTCCTCCAAACAACTCAACCCATCATCATCTCATTTCAAATCCCGAAATATCCCAAAACCTCAACTCTTTTTGAACCTCGAACCCAAAAAACCCAGGATCTCTCCCAAATTCCAATTGCCTCACATACTCAAGTCATCATTCAAACTCCAATTCACCTTAAACTCAAATCATCTTGCAAATTCTAGCTTCTCTCAAGCTTCTAAAGTCTCATAGGCCCAAGCGCCTCACAGACACGAACACTTCAATCTCTCCACCATTTTAAGATTCAAACGTCTCACAGGCCCGAGCGCCTCATAGACTTCGATATCTCTTTTCACCAAACGTCTCACAGACCCGAGCGTCTCACAGACTAGCATCCAAACCCGAAAATTTTCGAAACTTCGAACCTTTTTAAATCTCGAGCACCTCAAGTATCTTCAAGCTCCACATACATCAAAACTTCCAAACCCAAAAATCCTGAACTACGTAAGGTCTGATCTCAACAGGGAGTTGAGTACGTAGGCTGCCCATCTAGGGTGCGACCCCATTCCAATAAAAAACCCTTTCCCCCCTTTAAGGTTGCTATCAAATCTCTCAAAATGCTCACACCTTCTTTGACTCCCACAAACTTCAAACCATTAGACTCCAAGTCTAGTCTATTCACTCGAGCTCAGACTTTCCCAAATCTTCATTCTATACTCATTCGAATTCACCAATTCCTTTTCTTGGCGCTAGCTTGGCAGAAAAGCTCGGCTCATCCATTCTCTTTCTCTCTTCATATCATAATCCTATCCTTGTGGCCCTTTGAAATGAATCTCTCTAAAAAAGGTTTTGAAAGAAGGGAATCCCAACAATTGGAGACCGAGGTTTCCTCGGGCACCAATCCGAAGTCGTGGTCGTTGCCACTTCTAAGGGGTGTAACCCAGTGCGAACCCACACAGAATCTCTGAAATTACCAGATAAGTCCTATCCATAGGTAATAATCTCAGAGTCAATTAACGGTTCTTAGAACCCGACATTCCTTCCTAGTTATCATAGGTCAAACTAGGTGGCGACTCTAGTCAACTCTGCCTTATAGAGGCATAAGTCCGCGTGGAGCCCATTGAGAGCGGGTGTAGTGCTCACTAGCATTCCCCTTATGCTTTCTGGGAAAGACGGACGATTTAGTAGGTATTTGAGGGCTGCCAGATTAACGGGTTTTCACCCTCCACAGAATGGCATTTTAGGCTCTGGGCTTTTCAGTCAAGAACCATATTTAGATAGACCCCCCTCATACCGAAAAATCACCCTCCACACCTCTATCACCATTCATATGTCTTGAACAGCCGCTATCCATCAGCCACCAATTGTCATATTGTGTAGCTGCTAGTGCCTATGAGCAAGTGATTACTTGTTAGTCTTAGGTACCTAAACTTGTCTAATTGTGGTTTTCTTTCGATACGAAGAATTGTCACTAATTTGATCAGCTCTAGACTGAGAATAGATTCTGGATGTACGAGGGATACATCTAGAGTTTAAGGCTCTACAGAAACCTATACTATGACCATGCTTATGACAAAACTGACAAAAATACTTAGTCCTAGTGTTTTGAGGACATGGAGTTTTGCATATATTTGATGAATTTGATGTTTCTATCCTTTTCTTTCCAATCAACATTTGTGTTAGATCGGCTTTTCCTGTGTACCAAATTGGATTCCGATGGGAATATATTTCTATTTCTCTCAATATTCCTGACAACTTGTTTGTCAAGGTCTCATTTTCTTTTTTCGAATTTTCACAACCTTTCTGAAGAGACCTAAACTCAGTTTGTGCCCATTCAGGTAAACATTCAATCCTTTCTACAAGGGTTTTACGAACTTTATTTGAGGAAGGAATTTTTTAACTTGGTTTTCCATGACAGGTTCCTTAGGCACCTCTAATTTAGACAACTTAGATTCAAGCAGTTTAATTTTAACAACAACAGTAGTTAGTAAGTTAAAGATCTCCTTTTTAGATAAGGAATTGAAAGCGCTTTCGATGAGTTCAGGACTTACCTTATCTGCCTCAAGAACCTTCTTCCAGTCTTTGCTAGCCATCATGCAGAAGTCCTTGTCTGATGCCGCGCTTACTTCTTCATCTTCCTCGACTACGGCCGTCATGCACACCTCGGTTGTTTCTTCTGTTTTTCTGAGTCTGTATCTGAGACGTCTTGCCCCCATGCTGCAGCTGCTGCTTCTGTAAACTTCTTGACTTTGTCATGAAAATTTTCTTTCAGTTTTAGTGTGCAATCTTTGACCACATGTCCCGATTTATTGCACCTAAAGCATATAATCCGGTCTTTCTTGAATTTGGTTTTATCAAATCTAGACCCCGACCCTCGCTTTCCTCCGAATATTTCCTAATTTCGTTGGCGATCATGGTAATCTCCTCATCCTCATCAGTATTCTCACTTTCCTTCTCTTTTTCATTTGATACTTTCTTGGCCTTCAGTGCCAGGTCCTTGTTCACACCTGGAATTGCCAGTTCCCCTCTCATCTTTCCCTCGTAAACAGTCAGTTCTGAGCCCATCTCTTCAAAAGAAAATTTTGACAAATCCTTCGTGGTCTCCAACAATGTGGCAAAGTTCAGCCAGTCTTTATCGAGACTATCCAGAAATCTCTCATTCACCACATCATTGTCAAGAGTTACCCCGACAGCCTTGAGCTCACACAAAATCTTGTCAAATCTCTCCAATGTCTCAGATATGGTCTCACCGTCTGACATCTTGAAGTTATCAAGCTGCCTTTTAAGCTGCTTTCCTTTAGCCTTTTTCACCGAATCAGCTCCCGCATATGCGGTTTAAGGAATTCCCAAACTTCTTTAGCGGTGTGCAATCCCAACACCTTTTGTTGGTCTGAGTCTGACAACGATGACATTATAATCCTTCGTGCTTGTCTGTTCTTACTGATCATCTTGTTGTCGTTTTCACTCCAGCTAGCCTTAGGTTTCTCCTTGGTAACTCCGTTCTCCTCGAACTTGGGTTTTAGGTCGCCATCAGTGACTACGTCCCATAATTGTAGATCGATGGATATCAGTTGATCTTCCATCTGTTCACACCAGCTGGTGTAGTTGAACTACCCTGATGAAGTTTCTTCGAAGTGAGGGTATCCTTGCTCTGATACCAATTGTTGAATCCTACCGCTAGTGTATAATGCGCCTTAGTATACGACTGACGAAGAACAGAGAACAGGAATAACCGAAGAACTTAACTGACTTTCACATAAAACACGTATCACACCTGATACAAGTAAAGCACGTACAACCTGCACTTCCTTATGTTCTCACGAGTACAATTACTCAGATCACGTTTAGAAACGCCTATCCCTTAATTCCTAACACCTGAAGTTCTACCCTGTGGATAACTTCAGATTATAAACCCAGATCGATATTACAATTGCTGCAAATCGCTTCACATAAGAATCTCTATCGTGTTTCCCGTGTTTCCCACTAGATTTTTCTCCGTAAAACCTCAACCTTTCCTAGTCTCTCAACTTATTTTATAGATATCGAGTTGTTAAGTTACAAGTCATCGTCGAAGATTTTATTTATCTTTAACAGATAGATAAAATCTTACTTAATATCGTCTATCTTATTTCTTTGCTCTCTCAGTTTAGGACAAACCGCGTCTTCAGGTATTGGTCTTTTTGTTCTTGTCAGTATGAAACTGAGTTTGCCGATCAAAATAGCATTAACACACACTAATTCAACATGTCCTCACCAGACGTTAAAATCAAACCGGGTATGGATTGATCCGGAGAGGGGCTTGGGCATGGGCCAAGGTCGGCACAAAGGAATAGGGCTTGCACGCTATTCTCTCTGGGCTTCCCCACTTTTTTCACATCACCTGAAGGTGTGCATCTACGGTCGGGTCTTTGACTGACCAAACAATGGGCTAGGTAAGGGTACTACCAGGAAAATGCTAGGGGCTAAATCCAAGGTATTAAGGGGGTGTGGTTAGACGACACCCTCCTCTTTTCCCCCACTTATTCACATCACCTACAAGGTGTGAGTCCCTGGAAGGGGGCCCTCAAACGGGTCCCGGGGTGAAATCGGTTTGTGTGGACCCTCGTTCTCATATGATGCAAAGGTGCAGAAATTAAAGTGCGCACAAAAGTAAACAAACAAAGTAATAAAGCCATAAATAAATAATTTCGAGAGTTAAGCCCTCTTTCTTAAAGTTAAACAAGTTAAAATTAAGAATTTTGTCCCCAGCAGAGTCGCTAGTCTGTGAGCCTCGATTTTAAACCCTATCCTATGTTGATTAGATTGATTGGGATCTAGTCGGGTTTTAGGTCCACTTATAACCTAAGATTAATAACTATGTCATATAACAATAATTATTAAAACCTAAGCTAGCTCACTGGAACCTATTATGAGTCGCCACCTAATTTTAACCTAGATCAAATTAGGAAAGGAAAGTTTGGGTTCGGGGGCTTGGTTTTCTACTTATTTAGGGTTCAATTACTTTCATTACCCCTAGAAGTCGTTTTTCCTCTACTTAGTTTAGTTATGGCTTATTACGAGTCGTTTTAACCTAAGTGTGTGATCTTCTGTTTTTTGTGTGTTTTTAGCATTTTTTGACTGAAAGTAAAAGTGGAAACTGAAAATACCTAAACTAGGGTTCGGAGGCGGAGGCAGAATTAGGTCAAATTTTGTTTACGTCCGTGGCTACGGACCTAATGTCCAAACCCACGGACCCTAGTTAACCTATGTGAACATAAAAGAATTAAACAAAAAACGCAATTTTGAAAAGTCTGGGGCCATGGACAGGATGTCCGTGGGCCCGGACATTATTTTAGAAAACCTAAATTTTGAAATTTTGAAATACCGCCACCGTCCGGGGGTGTCCGGGCTTACGGACAAGGCGTCCGGGACCCCGGACATAGTGTCCGTGGGTGCGGACCGCCCTCGGACGGCGGCGTTTGGGAGGTTCTCGACGGTGTTTTGAGCTCATATTTTATGGGTGTGTAGCCTGAAAGATGTACAAGACGTTAGTGATTGAAAGTTTTCAATTTGACTACGAATTAGGGATGAAACTTATTGAACAAGTTAGTGGGCAAAAACACAAACAAATCTTAATTCAGAAGCAATGAAAAGTCAATTCGAAGAGGAATTTCAACCAGAAGTGTATTGAGATCAGTGTAGTGTATTAAAGAATTTGAATTTTAACCTGTTTTAGCTTCGAGATTTGGTTGTTCCTTCACGCTGGGAAACTTCGAACGCTTCGTTGATGCCAGTTCTGGATTGAGTTCAACCCAAGCTTCTGGTTGTTGATTGTTGATGATGTTCTTCACGTTTTGGAGGTGGTTTGGTTGATGTTTGATGATTGTTGATGTGTTGGGAGTTGAAAAATGTGTTTAGATGGTGATTTCGGGGGATTTTTGATGTGATTTTGGTGCTTGGATGTGTAAAAATGTGAAGAGAATGAGACGGCTACCTTCTTTGAGAGTCCAGGGTTCTTGAGGTTTCGATTTGATCATGGGATAAGGTTCCTTATATGGGCTTCCTTAAAGATAGAAAAATCCGGTAAAAACCGAGAATTACCGACGTTTTAACTCAAGGGCTTCCAAAAGGAATTTGATTATAAAATTTTACACATGGGTAAAGGATGATATTTCTGATTTTTCTAAAGTGGAATCGAATTTTTTGGATATTGGGATATTTTTAAATTCAATTTTTCGTTAGATTCAATCAGAAATTGCTAGAAAATTATTGGAAATTCGAAAAACGAAAAATCAAAATTCCAACGCCATTATGCTTCAAATGTCATCCTCTATCATGGGTTAAAATTTCAAAGCATTTTGAATTGATTTGACCCTTATTTGGAGGAGAGAGAAAGCCTAGAAAGGGCTTAAAAGCCTTGAAAAATATATGAAAATGCCCCTGGAGATGACTAAGCTGTCCCTAGTACTCTGAAATGTGCCGATCAAACTGGGAACCCTCACTACTAGCCTATTAGTAGAGACTCTCTTCCGGGGGGGTTGAAATTTTGGGTATAACAAGCTTATAAGCCTTATTGCCTCAAACTCTGCTCATTGTAGGCTGTCCACACACATTTACTTCTCTGTACAACATTACATGGTTTAGAGGTAGTATTGGGCTCCATGACAAGGTCGTTGCATCACGCTTCCTTTCATGGGATGCCCCTTCAAGGATGTCAGACTTCCTCCTGACGACTTTTGTTTAAACTGAGTGTTAGTTTCAACTCCTGTGTTTCTGTCACGTTACCTCGTCCAACAATTGTTGATCCAAACACCCCTCAAGGATTGCTCCTGGGTGTTGCTAAGTTATGCCATCACATCTGGCTTGTACTTGTGTGTACGTTTAGTTAACTACATTGCCTCGCGTTCTTAGCTGGGTTTTCTATCCTCTTCTGTGAAGATCGATATTCCTTGGTAGTCTAAGTAATCATTCTGGGAATTTCATCCCGTTCATTGCACATTAACGTGTCCACATTAGGCATCTGCCTTGTCATGTATAGGCTGGGTCTTCGTCGTTCCAGCTACCAAGTTTATCCCTCAAGATTCTTAAGACATATGCTATGTCTTTACTTACTAACCAGTGCACTTCGCACTTCCCGACTCTTAAACATTTCCTTGAAATAAACTCACTAATTCCTTTAGTCCCTTTAACATAACTGGGCTCCTTTACTTCAACCATTGGTGGTAATCCTTCGCTTTTGTATGACTTTACTACGGACCGTAGTATGGAGTCGACTACTTCCCGTGTTCCCGACTCTACTCGTATACATATGTGGGTACCATACGGATACATTGCTACTTACCCGACTAACCCAGTAGGTCTGTCAGGCCCTAGCTAAGGCTTACGTCAATACTAGTCTCGTAGCACATTGTGCTCGTCCACATTTCATTTTCGTACATCGTAGTGTCTGTCACACGCCTAGGTGAAGTATTCTGTCGTCAGCTCACTTATATTATCTCATATGACACATGCATTCAGTGCTTTCCAAACTTAATCAAGGGAAGGTCTATCCACTGTCGTATTCAGTATGAACTCAATCCATTCCCTCGGGTTGATACCCTCGGGTTATCCAATTTCCGTCCAGTTGTTCAAAAGTGAACTGGGTGCAACTTACCTACTGTGTGGCACTGAGGCCTGTGTAGGTCCTTTGGTTTTGAAAAGAAAAGAGTTTGAAACAAATCTGAGTTTGTAAAAAAAATAAAAAATTCATGGATTCACAACGTCTTCTTGCACTAACCAAGTCTAGCTTCTTGCTGACTGGTGTATTTCCAATTACAGAGGTTAGGCTGTTAAGCCCTTCCACGGTTATGATGATCTCACTTAACTTTGTGGTACTTTCCTAAGTACTTTGTAGTTGTTAAAATTTTCCCCGAACAGCTCTGTTATAGCAGCACTTGCCATGGTAAGTGCACCATGTTAACTGGCTTATCGGCTGAACACTTACCGGTTACGGTATTGTTTTTACCCGCACTGTCATCAGTGGCCTTACTGGCTCTTATTTGGGTACTCTAATTGGTAACTAATATTCCGTACAACTTATCATTGTCTTCACATGATAATCATTAACTAGGGTGTTCCCCATTCTTGGAGTCCCCCTTTCACTTAGTATTGTATCTTCTTCGTAGCCCGTTCCACGCATTCGTCGTGGTTACTAAGACTTGTCTCTTGTTTGGGTATTACGTTGTAGTTCCTTAATCGGTTGGTATACCATTGGCGTATTATTTAACATTTGTGGTCCCGTAGACACTCGTCTCGGGTTCCGTTACTTCACTTCTTGCCTTGCACGGTTGGTGCATTGCAAGCTGGTTGTTCTCGACTGCTCGGCATGTCGACCCAGGTTGCCGGAAATTCCATTCTTCTACACATAGTATCCTTCTTTCTTCGCTATTAATTGCGGTTAACTTGTTCACATGGAAACCGTCTCCGGGATTCCTAGTTTTCAGAATCTACCGTATGACAGGATCTTCTACTTACAGAGGTACTTATTAACAGCCAGATCGGGTTTCCCGAGTAAGAGAGGACTTTTATCTCTCTAGCGTTCTTGCCCGAGTTATTAAACAGGGGTTGTGGAGGGCGGGAAGGATATTGTAGGTTTCCAGTATACGCTAGTAATTCCTAACTAGCGTATCTCTGACGCTATCACTCAACCCTTAACCCAAAGTACTAAAATCCTAACTCGGTACTTCCTAAGCTCGGTAATTCAGTCATCAGAGCGATACTTCACTCTGATACCACTTTTTGTAACACCCCAACTAACAACGTCACACTTAATAACAAACTGCAACGGAAAACATAACTCTTCACATTACTTAACTCATTGGTGTTACACGCTGTTAACCACCCACGTGGCTAACAAGGCTAATACATATACATTGTATCGGTCTGATGGACCAGATCCCGAGTGTAACACCCCAACACCACCGTACACTTAACATCAATCTGCAGCGGAAATCTCAACTCATCACATTACTTAATTCAATGGTGTTACACGCCGTTAACCACCCACGTGGCTAACAAGGCTAATACATATACATTTGTATCGGTCTGATGGACTAGATTCCCGAGCAACTACACAATACAATCCTCATTCCACTTTCAACATTTATTATATACATACATTCCCACTGTACCGAGTATTTACAAACTAATGCCGATAACAATTTCGGTCTTACTACGCTTACAATGCTTACGCCATTTAAATGGCTACCCATGTATAAACATCTACCCCGTCTGTGGAGGGTGATTTTTCGGTATGAGGGGGGTCTATCTAAATATGGCCTGACTAAAAGCCTAGATCCTAGAAATTGCCATTCTGTGGAGGGTGGAAACCCGTTATTCTGGCAACCCTCAAATACCTACTGAATCGTCCGTCTTTCCCAGAAAGCATAAGGGGAGTGTAAGTGAACACTACACCCGCTCTCGATGGGCCCCACGCGGACTGATGCCTCTATAAGGCGGATTTGACTAGAGTCGCCACCTAGTTTGACCTAAGGAACTAGGAAGGAAGGAGAAGGGTTATAAGAACCGTTAATTGACTCTGATGATTTATTGCCTATGGATAGGACTTATCTGATCAAGCCAGAGATTCTATTGTGGGTTCGCACTGGGTTACACCCCTTAGAAGTGGCAACGACCACGACTTCGGATTGGTGCCCGAGAAAACCTCGGTCTCCAATTGTCGGGATTGCCTTCTTTCAAAACCTTATTGAAGGGATTCACTTAAAAGCCAAGGGTAGGAGTAGGACGGGAAGAGAGAGAGAGAGAGTGGATGAGGCGAGCTTTTCTGCCAAGCTAGCGCCAAGAAGAGGAATGGTGAATAGAATGAAGATTTGAGAAAAAAAGCTTGAGGTTGAGTGTATGTACAAGACTTGGAGTATGACGGATTGAATTTGTGGGAGCCAAAGGAGGTTTGAGTGTTTGGGAGGTGTTCTAGTCGTGTTGTGGGGTTAAGGGGTATTCGGGTCAGGTTGTGTGTTCAGGTTTCGAAGATGTTTCAGGCTTCTAAGAGTCTTCAAGAATGGGAGGTCCTATATGACTTAGAGTTGGTTCAAAGGAGGATTGAGTGTTTATGGGTCCTAAAGCTCTAATGGAAATTGTTGGTTGGGTAGTTCAGAATTGTCTCTCTTAAAGTTGTTTTAAAACCGAGAAGAAAATCATTTTTTGTTGTAAAAGGGCGGATAATCCCGAGGGATTACCCTATGTACCCCTCGAACACGACACTTAATTAATGGTAAGTGCCGAGGCTCGAAAGATGGGGCAATGAATTTATGTCGAAAAATAGGATTCAGAGAGAAACACCATGAATGAGATGTTCTCGGTCAAACCCTAATAACGTCTCTAACTCCCGGGTTTTAAAATGTTAAAAACCGAAAACATTGAAATCGAGTAGAAGGGAGTTAGACGATTCTAAAATCCCGGCTGCAACTAGGAAGGCCGTTACCTCCCAAGCACCCCGCCTTGTAAAAATCTAGGCTGCAGTTAGGGGAGGTTTGTCACCCTAATGCCCCGCCTAAGGAGATCCAGACTGCGACTAGGGAGGTTATGACCCCAGTGCCCCGCCTCGGATTTTTAATTTGGAAGAGAAACAAGCAATGTCTAACCAGGAAGAAAATGTTTTGAAGGGGTCAGACATTTCTGCTCCCCGAAAACAAATTATTGGGATTTGAAAACCAAGTTAGAAAACTTTGAAAGCTGTTCGGAATTCTCGATGAAGAAACACTGATTTTGAGAAACGTTTTAGGAGAAAACTTTCTGTATATGTGAGAAGAACTTTCTGCAATAGAGAAGAGTTTTCTGTGATGTGAGAAGAGTTTTTCCTTTAAAATCCTACAAAATGGTTTCTTTGAAAACTTGATGAGACTTGAATAAAATGATGGTCTTGAAATTCTTTTTGAGTTTTTAGATTTGGAAAGGAATTTACAAATTGAAAGTGAGTTGAAAGGAAACGGGTTTGGATGGAATGTGTTGGATTGATTTGGTTTGACTTGTATTGGAAGACGGGTTGGATCAATGTTTGCGTTTGACTTGATTGATTTTCTGGTCAAGGTCAAAGCTTGGTCTTGGTCAAGGTTTGGTCAAGGTTAAAGCTTGGTCAAGGTTTGGTCAAGGTCAAAGCCTGGTCAAGGTCAAAGCTTGGTCAAGGTCAAAGCTTGGTCAAGGTCAAAGCTTGGTCAAGGTTTGGTCAAGGTCAAAGCCTGGTCAAGGTCAAAGCTTGGTCAAGGTCAAAGCTTGGTCAAGGTCAAAGCTTGGTCAAGGTTTTGACTTTTGTGGAGTTGGGTTGATCTTTGTGGAGTTGGGTTGATCTTTGTGGAGTTGGGTTGATCTTTGTGAGTTGGGTTGATCTTTGTGAGTTGGGTTGATCTTTGTGAATGGGCCGGTTTAAGGTATTGGGCCGACTTGAGGTCGGGCTAGGTCTGGATTCGGACGAGCTTGGTAGGATTGGACCGATCTTGTGGGCTTGGGTTTTGGTTCTTGGGCCTCGGGTTTGCAATTGGGCCGAGTGGGGTCTTGGGCCTTGGGTTTGCAATTGGGCCGAGATGGTTTTGGGCTTCGAATTTGGATTGGACTTAATGGGCCGGGTCAAGGCAATTGGGCCAAGCGTAGCCTTGGGCCGAGATGGTTTGGACCGAGTGGTCTTGGGCCAAATGGACTTGGGGTCGGTTTTTTTTTTTGGGGTTGTGGGCCATGGGTTTGTATATGGGTTTTGGGTTTTGGATTTGTGGGCCTTGGGCTTTCTGAATTTTGGGCCTTGGGCTTGTATATGGGTTTTGGGTTTTGAGTTTTGGCCTTGGGCTCGGGTTTGGGCCTGGATTGGGTGTTTTGGGCTAAGCTATATGATTGGGCCGGATTTGAGAGTTGGGTCGAGTGGAGTATTGGGCCTAGCTGAAATTGAGTTTGGGCCATGTGGATGGACTTGGGCCGTACTTGGGTTGGGCTTGGACCGTACTTGGGTTGGGCTTGGACCGTGGGCTTGGGTTTTGAGTTTTGGCCTTGGGCTCGGGTTTGGGCCTGGATTGGGTGTTTTGGGCTAAGCTATATGATTGGGCCGGATTTGAGTAGGTTTGGGCCTCAAGTTTGAGGCTTTAGACTCGGGTCTTGGGCTTGGGTTCAGGCCTTGGGTCAGTTTGGGCCTTGAGTCGATTTGGGCCTGACTGAGATGTGGGCTTAGACTGAGAAGTGGGTCGGAATGAAATGGAATTGGGCCCAGATTTGGAGATTGGGCTTAGAAAATAGATTTCTAACAAGAAGTTTGAATTGAGCTTAAGTTATGTCTGAATGGAAAAAAATTTGGATTCACAAATGGATTGGATTTTGTTGATTGTACATTTTATTCTGAAATTAGGGGATGATTTGGAAAGTTTTAAGGGAAACGGGTACTCCTCGAATGGACCGTGTCTAGGACCCGTATGCATTGAGGGTACCCAAACCTAGAGCTTTTCTAAAATGGGCCTCAAGGGCCCAATAAGAAGGACAACCTAATGGGCTTTCTATGGTCACCTGTCCTAGCCCGGTTTGGCTAGTTATAGGCTAGGTCTGAGTTAAACTAGATTTGGGCCCAAGTTTAGGCAGGCCCAAACAGATCAAGCCCATATGATTTCATCAGTAACGAAATATTATCAACAAAGTGTAGTCGCAAAACTTCAACAGCCATGTAAATGAAGCACGTGAATTTCAAAAGCCACCAAACAAATAATATATATATACAGAAATGAGCCTAGGGGGTTATCAAAGCCGCATGCGTGAGAGAATGGATTTCAGAATAACCAAATAACAAATCTGGTTTAATTAATCATAGAGGTCTAAGTGAGACAGATGACAACGTGAGCCCTATTGTGTGGGTTGCTAATTAGTTATTATTCTCACACTATTTTTTATCTTTTAATGACCACACAAAGGCCTGCAAACCAGAGGATTAATCCGAGAGATATGATACAGAATAAGAACTGAAAGAAAGACCTGGAGAGGTTAGCAATAAAAAATAAATCACCCATTAATCTGTACTGAACGGTGAGAAGCCTCGTTCTAAAGAGACTAGTGAAAGGCGAAACCCTAGAGTGGAGCTGCTTGTCTATTTTATTACTTCCTCATCTTTATTTGCCTATTGAATCTTCGAAGTATACAGAAACCAAACATCCTCCCCTTTCAACACTCGACATCCGCTATCGCCATGTGTACCAACAGAAACGTAGAAGGAAATCCACACTTTATGAACAAACTATAACTGAAAACTAAACCAAATTCCATTTCCAGATTTGTATATCCTAGCTCTACTACCCTAACATTCTTGGTGGACAGGTAAACACGTTAGTTGAACTAGTCTTTCCTCTTTAACAGGTTCCCGATAACCACGGATAACTATGTGATGCTAAACTGTGAAGAATAGGGTATACTTGCAGATGAGATAAATTGCTCCAACAACACATATATACACAGCAAAACCGTTATTAGAAGCAAGATAAACTCACAATACAATCACAGGGGCATTCAACGAATAACACAATCATCACCATAGTACTTGCAGATGCGGAAAAGGGTAACAGTTGTTCACAGCAGATAGAAAGTCACAATTTTGAGTTCAGAGAATGGTGTTAACAGGAGACTGATGAGAATTTCCTGCAAAATGGATACCAAGCGAACGCACATACCAAATCAGCCAGGCAAGGTAAATCAAAAGAGGGAATCAATAGCAGAGAGAGAGCAAGGGTTAAGAAGGGGACGAAGCATAGGATAGTGGTGCGTTCCGTCATGACTGGGTGTCACACTAACACCTGCACATGAAAACCGATAAGATAGACTTCCTGCACGATTCACTTGAAAAAGAATGAGCAAATGAGTTTGAAACTGGTAAATAAACTCGAGCTTCACCGACAGTTTCACAACAGGTACACAGATTAGTAGAGGGATAGGGACGAGATTTGTCAACAGTTCAACAGGAACCCACAGTTTTAACCAGGCTCAGACGAATACAACTTAACATGAAGCTCGGAACAAACCCCGAGCCAGTAATTCGAGCCAAATTCCCCAAAGCGCAGCATAAGCTCATCAGAAACAGTGAAACCACACGAGCCAAAGGCCGGGGTGAACATCAGATAGAAATTAGAGTCGAAATAACAACCAGAGGAATACTGACTGGAGATGACCAGTTTCTTAGTAACTCAGCAGTTAGTAGCGTAAACGTGAGTGTAAAAAGGTCGGGAAGTATACTGAGTCACTGTTATATACATAGGCACAAATGAAACTCAAAACTCAACATAACTGAAACGGCATGAAAATGTCAATAGTGAAAGAAGTGACAAAACGAGCAGGGCTCGAATCAGTGCTTGCATTTAGATGCGCCGTGTTCGTGGATTTCTAAGTCCATACCAGGCTCTTGAGCAACGGTAATCGTAGGGAAAAAAAAAGTAGTAAGGAAACATCAGGACTCACATTAGGAATCAAAACCGAAGGAAGCCATGCATGTTCGTAAATTAATTGGGAGGGAGAAATGCGGAGAAAGCGGCGAAAGCGTACGAAATCCTCAGGGCCAGAGACTTGCAAAACCGATATTCGCAACCCAGCCCTGGAATCTTTAACAACAAAAAAAGCGTTAAAACCAGAATGGGAAGAGGATAGAACGCGTAAAACAGGAGTTAACAAAAGAAGAGGGAATCAACCTCGGGTGTGGGTTTTTCCTTACCGTATCAAACAAACAAAGAAACGAAGCCTCAGAGAGTAAAGAAGAGAGGACCGCAAACGGGGTTTGAGGTTTCTGGAGTGGGAGGAAATGGCGAAGCGCTCTGATGGGTTACCCGGAAAACGATCAATGGAAAATGATGGTGATTAGCGGCGAAAGTGAAAGGGGTGGTGATTCGTGAGGTGGTTCTGGGCCGAAAAGGAGAAGGTGGAGTGGTGATGAACTTCAGATAATGGGACGGCGCTGGTGGTGGTTTCAGGTGTAAACGTGGAGTAGGTGATGGTGGTGGATGAGTTCGACGAGCAACCAAAGAGACCGGGGAATTCTCGGGATTTCAAACAGAGCTGGGAAGACAAAAGAATGAGAGTGGGGATTGGTGTCGGCTTGTCATAGAATAATCTCAACAGTAGGGTTTGATGTCCCTATAACACAGGGTATTAGAATGAGTGTCTTGTTAGGGTTCAAAATGAGGCAATGGGCTCACTTACAATTCCATTCGGGCTAACCAGAGGACAGGCCAACGAGGGCTAAAAAGAAAGAACAGCAAAAGAAAAAACAAGCGAGTTTGCATTTACCCAGACTCGAACTCGGGATCTCTGGACAGTCCCTCTCGTGCCTTGTCCAGCTAAGCTGCGATGCGATTCGATACATAACAGAACTAACAAGAGTAAAAGCTCCGACGTGAGCTAAAAACGGAAATTAAAAGACCATCGCCCCTCGCCAAGGATCGAACCTGCGACCTACGGGTTGCGTGGCGAGCATCTTAACGGTTACACCGGATTGAATTTCATATTCATGGGGAAAAAATGCGAGAGTTCTAAATTTGACCGGATAACCCCTCTAAAAACACGACGAATCCAAAAGAAAATACAACAACAAAACGAGATGATCAATCTAATGACATGAAAGTATGAAATATAATTAAAATAAGATTCAAAAAAGTAATGAGATATAAAATAACAGAATAGCACATGTACATGAAATAATGAAAATTAATGCTCGTAATGAAGATAAAACACTTAAAATAAATGGAAAATAATAGTGGTAAAAAGGACACACAAAATGATAGTAAAAATATTGATGATAAAACAGAGAAAGTCAAAAAAAGAAATAAAGAAATAACAAATAAGTATAAAGTATAAATCGATCGAACACGTAAAATAATACATGGTAAAATCAAAAACCGTGAAATGTTTTAAAAAGCAACAAATATTTATACGAAAAGAAGTCAGTTAAAAACAGATTTCAATAAAAAGCTCGTGCTCCTTTCCATAGGAATGTGAGGTTTAAATGCTGGTAAAAAGAAATTCCTTTGGTCGAAAACGGGGACGACCGCCTTGTTTCTAGAAGCATGTTTACTTTCATACTTTGTTCCAATATAATATGGGTGAGAATTTTTGGTGTCTACAGATGGCTCCCCTTGATTCAATTCTGCAATAAATGGCTTGCAGAATTGGATCAAGGTTGACGGGGGCCAAAAATTCTCACCACGGCTTATGTTGCTCTTGTGGGCGCGGGTGCACGGGACTTATGACGGGCCCCAAATTGCGGTGATTGATGGTATGAGGACTAATGACGGGCCTCAACTAAGATCTCGGCGTCTAGCTTAGGACTAATGACGGGCCTAGAATACGATCAATCAACCTATGCATGAGGACTAATGACGGGCCTCAACTAGAACTCGGTGTCTAGCTCTAGGACTTATGACGGGCCTAGAATGCATCTTCGAAATGTATGAGGACTAATGACGGGCCTCAACTAGATCTCGGCGTCTAGCTCTAGGACTAATGACGGCCTAGAATACAATCGGTATATAGGTTATGCATGAGGACTAAAGACGGGCCTCAACTAGAACTCGGTGTCTAGCTCTAGGACTTATGACGGGCCTAGAATGCATCTTCGAAATGTATGAGGACTAATGACGGGCCTCAACTAGATCTCGGTGTCTAGCTCTAGACTAATGACGGGCCTAGAATACAATCGGTATATGGGTTATGCATGAGGGCTAATGACGGGCCTCAACTAGATCTCGGTGTCTAGCTCTAGGACTTATGACGGGCCTAGAATGCATCTTCGAAATGTATGAGGACTAATGACGGGCCTCAACTAGATCTCGGTGTCTAGCTCTAGGACTAAAGACGGGCCTAGAATACAATCGGTATATGGGTTATGCATGAGGACTAATGACGGGCCTCAACTAGAACTCGGTGTCTAGCTCTAGGACTTATGACGGGCCTAGAATGCATCTTCGAAATGTATGAGGACTAATGACGGGCCTCAACTAGAACTCGGTGTCTAGCTCTAGGACTAATGACGGGCCTAGAATACAATCGGTATATGGGTTATGCATGAGGACTAATGAAATACCCCAAACCTAGTTATGTTGTTTAAACACCTAAATAGGGTGTAACAAGACTAAAAAGAGTCTTAGAAACCTTACTAAACAAATTTAAAACAAAAGGAAACACAAATGTGCTTTAAAGTCAATAAGAGCTAAAATGTGCTTTAAGCTTGGGATAAACTTGAGTAAGGCCTAATGAGCTTACCAAGACTTCATTTATATACTAATGAACTTATTAAACCAATTACCAAAGAAAACCAAGCTTGAAAACAAGTTAAAACACAAAATGTGCTTTAAGAAGTCTTAAAGCACGTTTTTGAAAAATTGTCTTGTAAATGAGTTTTGAATGGCTAAATGTCCATCATTACTCTTAAATATATATGTGTACTATATAGTATCACATTTGGGTGGCTATATTAGTGGGAAATCAAAAATTTCACTTCTATGTGCCTTGTATAGGTGAATAGTACTTTTTATAAGCTAGTTTATAACATATGTTGTATTAAGTAATTAAATTGACAAACAAAGACTAAAACACCCTCACACTAATAAAGGGGGCCGGTTTTTATAAGTGAGTGACTCACCACTCTCTAGTTGATATTATAAGTAAGTAAAGAAAACTAAGTAAACTTACTTTTTACTTTATAAACATAAATATCTCCTAAAAGCAAGTTCTATCTTCATTCTCATTTCTTTCCTTCATTCCCACGGTTTGCAAACACCTCTCTTCTTCCTTCTTCCTTGTTCTCTCTCGGTAATACCACTATCACCATGGAAACTCCAACTTTGACCACTTGTTAAATCTAGCTCACTTGTCCAAATCAAAAACAAAT